>ML776676.1:689833-710924 GCA_009831015.1 Picea engelmannii | reverse complement strand
GCAGAGACCAGATAACGTCAAAAGAAAAACTAAAGTAACACACACACGCAGTATGATACATAAAATACAAGTACTAGTGCACAAATGACTCATGCATAGTACTTCTTTAAGTACAACCCATTTCTGGGTTCACTCAAAGGTACGCCATCATAATCCACCAGCTCATACGCTCCTTTTTCCAAGACTTTGCTAACAATGTAAGGGCCATGCCACATAGGTTCAAATTTCCCGGCTCCTAGGACATCTTTATCTTGTTCATATAGAAGAAAAAGATCTCCTTCAGAGAAGACACGAGGTTTGACATGCTTGTCATACTGTGCCTTAACACGTCTCTTTTGGGCTTCGATTACAAGAGTAGCGTCACGACGAGTCTCATCTAATCGCATCAAATACAACAGACGTTCCTCTTCGACAGAAGTATTAGGTAAGAGCTCTACAACTAGCTTCAAAGACGGTATTTCACATTCTATTGGCAGAATGGCTTCCATGCCATAAACTAATCGAAAAGGTGTAAATCCTGTGGCAGACTTAACCGATGTCCGATATGCCCACAATGCCGAAAATAACATCGTGTGCCAGCTAGTTTTATGGATTCCTATCATCCGTCGAATCATAGTTATAAGAACCTTATTGATGGATTTGACCTGGCCATTAGCCTGTGGATAATAGGGTGTTGAGCTGTCATGATGAAGGCCCAACTTCTCTGTAAGTTCAGACATCATATAATTCCTAAAATGACTACCGTGATCGGTAACGATAACCTGAGGAACACCAAAATGAGTGATGACATGGTTGAAAAGAAATAACGCTGCAGTCTTCCCAATATTATCAAATGTCGGCATCGCCTCGGCCCACTTAGTAAAATAATCAACAGCTACAATAATATAACCATGCCCCCCGGCCGAGTGAGGGTGACATGTCATGAAATCAATGCCCCATTTAGCAAAAGGACCAACTGAGACTATTGGATGAAGGGGAGCAGGATGCGACCGAATCTTTTGATTATAGGTCTGGTAGGCATGACACTTCTGAATGGCAATAATGCAGTCCTTGAACAAGGAAGGCCAAAAGTAACCTCCACGTAAGATCTTCTAGGCAGTAGCATACCCAGACATATGACCACCACATGCTCCTCAATGGAAGTCATTCAAAGCTTTCTCAGCTTCGTCAAAATTCAAACAACGCCGAAAGACAGAGTCAATGCCTCGACGGTATAGAGTATCACCGAGGATGATATAATGACATGCTTGATAATGGATACGACGACGTTCGACACTAGACACAACATGATGGAAAGTTTGAGTTTGAAGATATATAATGATATCTCCGTACCAAATATCGTCAGTACTGATAAGGTAACGAATTGACTGCTACTTTTTCCGTGGCAGTGTGGGGAAAATCACAAATTAACTCAGCGAACACTAGGGATTTCTTCGACGTGGCGCGATCGAATTCCAAATCAAACTCCTGGAGAATGAAAATCCACTTGGAGTACTTGCCCCCCAACAATTGACATGTCAATATATGTTGCATGGGGTTACAATGTGAAATCACTGTAGTTTTCCTGGAGAGAATATAATGACGAAAACGTTGAACTGCTTGAACAACAGCCAAAGCCAGCTTCTCAACATGTTGGTACTTGATTTCCATGGATGATAAACTTCTACTCAAGTAATAGATAACATGTTCATCGTGGTTATCATATTCTTGAACGAGAACCATGCCGATAGTATACTCGGACGCAGCTAGATAAAGAAAGTAATCTCGACTATAATCCGGAGGGAAAAGAAGAGGAGCTTTCGTGAGGGACAACTTTAAAGCTTCAAAAGCGTTGTTAGCAACCTTATCCCAGACAAACTCTGAACCTTTCTTTAGAAGACGTGTGAAACCACGAGTAATCTCGGCGTAATTTAGAATGAAACGACGAAGAAATTTTGCTTTCCCCTGCAAACTTTGTAACTGGCGCAGTGAAGAAGAAGGAGGGAGATTAAGAATCGCCTCAACCTTAATAGGATCTACCCAGATCCCATGACGTGAAACAATGAAACCAATGAGACGGCCGGATTCTACGCAAAAGACACATTTATGAGGATTCAGGCGAATGCGATAGAATCGACAACGAACGAAAATTGCTCAGAGATGATTAGGGTGATCGACTCGACGTAAAGAATGAGCCGACAAATCGTCCAAATAAGGTTGAACGATATGCTTGATATCGTGAAATGCGTAAGACATAGCACGTTGGAACATTGCACCTGCGTTCTTCAGACTGAAGGGGAGTTTTCTATAGGCGAAAGTACCCCAAGGACAAATAAAAGCCGTTTTATGTTGGTCCTTAGGAGTGATATTAATTTGATTATAGCTGAAAAATCCATCCATGAGAGAAAATATTTCGCTGCCGGCACAGTCATCGACGATTTGGTCAACGAAAGGGGTTGGAAAGTTATCCTTGGGACAAGCTTTGTTAATATCCCGATAATCAACACAAACGCGTATACTACCACCTTTTTTATCAATCGGTACGGGGTTGGAAACCCATTCTGTCAATGCCACAGGATAAATAAAACCGGCTTTAAGAAGTTTTTCAATTTCGAGTTTAATGGCTGCCGCTTTACGTGGATGGACAGGATGAAGGCGCTTCCAGACTGGTTTATCTCTGGGGTATGTCTTAATTTCATGGACAACAATAGTAGGGTCTATACCTGGAATCTTTTTGTAACTCCAGGCAAAGATATCACGAAATTCTTTAAACAAGGAAGTATAAGTGACAATTTCTTCGGGAGAACACAAAGCTCCAATGTGAACATTTTCAACTATCCCAGGTTTAACTGAAATATCTATGGGTATCGTGGGGGAAATGTTATTGAGGTTCCCTTCTACAAACACATCTCGTGTAGATTGGGGAACAATGGATATAACAACGACGGTCGACGGAGTCGAAATCCGCTGATAATTCTCGAGAGTCTGTTGTTCCAGAAACAGAATTGAACGATGATGTCCATCGTCCCAAGGGGTGTCATCCATGATAGACATGATCATCTCGTCGGTGGGAAAGACGACACAGAAAGGATCGGGAGACAACTCCTCAAGAGAAGAAGTAGTAAGGGTTGCCGATTAAATGGCTTGATAAGCGGACTCAACCGGACTTAACAACATGACGTCGCCGAAACGAACATGATCTCTAGGATCAGGGACTATCCAAGGGTCGGCAGACACAGGAAGTTCATGAGGCACAGTAGAGATCATATTAATAGAAGCAACTGACGGGCGTGGAATATCGGGTGGTGGTGGTATGGGGAAAGTACCCATTAACGACGAGTATTTTAAAAGACCGACCCCAACATTCTCGTAACCCGGTGGGGTTTTAGCTATGAACGACACGTTGCCAGTGCGAGTATTGGAATTAAATAAGGCAAGTTGATCAACCGTAACGACTTTTCATTGGTGAGGAAAACGGACTACACGGAAAAGTGTTGACACAACAACACGCATAGAATCGACCTAGCTACAACCAAGTAGAAGATTGTAATCTAAGGGAGCATCGAAAACTTCCACTTCAACCTGGACGGTTTTACCTTCGAGAGTAACAGGCAACGACGGAAGAACACCGTAAGGCTTAAAACCAGAGCCGTTGAAGGCTCTCAAAGTGTTTTGTGATTCGTTTAACGGGGGAGAGCCAATGGCTTTCCAACAGGTAAAAGACATGACACACGTAGAGGCACCCTCATCAATAACAGTCCGACAAATGCTCTTGTCGGCGACAACAACTTGTATTTGAAACGCAAGCTGTGGGGGTAACCTTGGAATGTGGTATTCCAAGTCAAAGACTATCAAATTCGTATCTGTGGGATCAATTCCACCTATAGCTTTCAACAGAGCCCTTCGCTGTGCAGGACAAGACTGAAGGACTTCAAGGGCAGACATCGCTGAAGGTGCTTGGGCCAGATCTTTGACAATGCTATAGTTCTGGGCCGCACGAGCATGAGGATTGAATGCCGATTTCTTAACGACACATTTTGGGGGTGGTCGTATAACTGTATCAAGGCTCGGTCGTTCGAGATGAAGAGGACCATTTGTGGGTGGATTCGGTGGAGAGGGTTGTACCAGATCAGGAGGTAAGTCGTCAACCTTCTCCTTAGAAGGAGTATAGTCTTTAGCTCTAGTGGTAAGTGCAACATTGTCTTTCTTGGAATCACCGGTGCACATCAAAACATAAGATGATGTAGAAGTAGAGGGTTGGTCGTGGATGACCAATGAAGCCTGTTGTTGAGATGGGAAGGGTTGAGACAAGACTATCAGCGTAGAGGGTTTTGGCGTTCCTTGAAGGAACTTGTTAACCTCGGCACGTCTCGGACAATCCTTCGTGTAGTGATCGTCACCACAGATAAGGAAAGGGTAGCGTGGTTTGCGCTTATCCCGGTCTTCATCAGGAGGGGTTTTGGTTTGCTCATTCGGATTATTATTTTTACTCTCCTTATTCTTTCCTCTCCCTTTCTTAGATTTGTTCTTACCGGTCGGCGTAGACTGAACAACGTTCACTTCAGAGGTTTTACCGGCGGGAGGAGCAGGAGACGGAGCACTTTGAACATTAGAAGAGTTCTATTTAGGGGTCGTGTTTGAAATGGAATGTGATTGGGCATGGGTAGTCCCAATCACACCATCGGCTTTGCAGGAATAGAAGGCCATTGGGGAGAGTGACGGATAGGATCATTGAGAATCCTAGACAAATCGGGCAAATCCAAAGTAGCAAGAAAAGGCAACTTCCGATTCACTTGTGGGTACTGGTGAATTTAGGGTCTGCCCCCCAGCATTTTGAGGAAGGTTTTGTAAAAGATGATTCCAATACTAGGCCAACTGAGGAGGTATATTTTGTCCAAAAGGGGAGGTTGGTCCCCCTATCGTAGGTAAAATTCCACCCAGAAGTTGTGTGCCAACCGTAGGTTGCGTGGTAACTGTGTTGTGTCCGGGAAAAGGAAAAGGAACCATACCACCCTGTCCACCAACGGGAATTTGTAAGTTTGGTGCAATAGTCGGGATAGTGCCACTAGGATTAGGATTGCCAGTAGGAAATTGAGGGAGTGTCGAGATGAAATCGGGGATAGGATGCCCAGGAAACGGAGGACCACCTGGAGAACCGGCTGGGGTTTGCGGAGGTGTTGGATGGGAAACATTCAACAAAGGATTCAACGCATGGTAACCATGCGGTAAATTTGGGTTAGCCTCAGGCATTCACTGGGTATTAATAGGAGCTAGGGTAGTTGCAGGAATTGCGGTTTGGACACTCGTAGTATTCATGAGATGGGCCATCTCGGGAGGAAGAAAAAAACGATAAGTGGTAGTCTCGGGTGTAGTCTCTGTCTCAGGAGACACAGGAGGGTTGATTTCGTAAACAGGGGATGACTCTGTACCGAAAAGAACTCGACGGAAATTACCGGACCAAAAAGGATCTTGGCCTACTACACCATGAGAAGGCCCAACAGTTGATTCATAAGATGTAACAGTGGTTTCTTCAGAAGGATTTACTCGTCCAACAGGTCGTTCACCACGACGAATGCGATAGTCCTCTATAGTATTGGTAATTCGAAAATCACCTAGAGGATCAGTGCGTTCTACTTGTGGAGGTGGTGTAGAAATGTCTTGGACTTCACTTATGTCCACGTGTGGTAGAGTAACAAGGGGGATTTCACCCTGATGAGGAGAGTCCTCAGGGGTACCTTCAGGTGTTGCTGTATGCAAGGGTTGTGAAGCTTCCGGATGTTCCGGGGATAAACCTTGCATCCTACATGAACGTCGTGGGGGAGAAATCGTAAACAAGTAACAAACTCCGCAACGAAAATCCTATGGTCAACTTCGAGAAACCAACAACACACACTAGTAAACAAAATCTAGAAGCAATCACCAAGCAAACAATACCTTCTAATATCGAAACCACTAGTTGGTGATGAAATCCAACGTCGCAACAATGAGACGAGAAGGGGCGGGGCTAAGGTGGAAAAGTTACGTTGACGACCTGCTTAACAGATTTACGCCCTGGTGCAAGCTCCCACACATAATCGCGGGTATACCCTCCAAGGAGCCCGAGTGAGTTTGATCAATGTCAATTCCTGGTACCGTGAAGACTTTCCCCTCCACAGTCACCTTGGGTAAGAACCTAGAGAGATAGGCCACTAAGGTGACCACAAACAACAACACAGCCTGGGGGAACAGTCGTCAGTCCGATCCACACGCAAGGGCAGGGTATCAATACCGAAATAAACTCAAAGGATTCCACTCATAATTGTGGGTATACCTCGGAGTGATCCACGTAATACGTGCAATCTCTACACCGATGTCAACAAAGCAGGGTTAGTAACTCTGCCAACACCAATGCGACCTAGTGCTTGACCCTTGTGTTAGAAGGGCGTCCTAGGACAATATGTTGCAAATGGAATTGAACACTCCCTAACTCAAGATGCTATTGTGTATTTTTGAGCTTTTGGAGAGTGTATCTCTCTTCCTACTCCAAAGCACTAGCCTAACTAAATGTTGGTGTAAAAAAACCCTAGAAAGAGTTACTAGATCAATTTTAAGATTACGCAATGTTTTTAAAAGCTGTTGTTTACTCAAAGGTAACGGAAGTGAAACTCATGATGTATGACTCTGACCCAAATAATGCAAGGATAATGATGAAATATAATTCTTTTCATTCCATGAATCCTAGTTATGGGAGAGAGAGTATCTTCCAAATCAATCTCAATACTACAATGCAAGTACAATGCTCAATTTCCTTTCAGATGTCAATTCAAACAATCATATATCAATGAGCGATTTCTATATGTCTTTTTCAAATAAACTCTAAAAACTTGATTTTCAATGTTTTCGAAAAGGCAAAAACAAACTCTTGAAAGAAAACTTGTTGTTCACTTTCCAAGAAGAACTCTGATTAATGAGAAAAGAAAATCAAACCATCAATAATCAAACAATGATAACCCAACCAAAACTTTCAACGAAAGTAAAAACAAAAGCAAACCAAGGAGTTCCTCAATGCTAATGAAAAATGTCCTTTCGAACCACCAAGAAAATGAGAAACACCAAACACTCAACTCTCAACCAATCACTGGTTCTCAGTCAGTCAGACACACTCAACTCCAGAAGTCAGAGAGAATGAAAATGCCAACAAAAGCTAAGAAATGAAAGTCAAGCTACTAAGGGCAAGAAAGACCTTGAAACCCTAGATCAGTTCCAGCAAGCAAAATAAAGCAAGAGATATGTAAGTCAATGATTTAATAAGCCAAAAAGGTGTAAATCAACAGATCTTAGCAGTTGACAAAGTCAAAACTTAATTCCAAAAAATTTCAAAAATCTTGCTCGCAGGCAAGTAGTGGCACACAGTGCGAGAATATAGTATTCTCGCAGGCCACCTTAATGCAAGGTGCGAGGTGTTCGCACTGGACTCTATATGCAGAGTGCGAACTTGACTGGTTCTCGCAGGCTGTCAATGGACACAGTGCGAGAACTCCTGAAGATAATGAAAATTTTGAAAATGCAAGTAAAATTCAAACTGGCTTATAGACCCAAAAGGTCTCTCAAGATATCCTGAGGACTCAAACACTGAAAAAACAAGAGAAAAATGCAAATAGAGCAAATGGCCACAGAAAATTCAAAAACCATAAATAAAAAAGGGATAACTCCCCAGCGGAGTCGCCAATTTTGTTTCAGGATAAATCCATGAGTGCGGACACAAACCGATCTCCCTAGATTCACCTGGATCTAGAACAAAACATGATAGAATAATACACTTTCCCTAGATCTAGACTATTGAATGAACTAAGAGATAAGGATCATGGACATACCTTATGAACACTTTCCTTAGGTCTCTGTTGTTCCAAGCTTCGCTCCGATTCTCTTGTCCCGTTCAGATCACAACAGTTCAAACCAATCGAAGTGAAGGCAGATCAATATATTCAATAGCTAATCCATACATATGATCAAGGAGTTATGTAATAAAGTGACATCATCTTTATGGGAAAGGGACATATTACTGTATTGAATTAATTGAAAGTGAAACTTACAACCTGAGCCTTGATGTCGTAGGTCTCCTTTCGATGGCTCCTAGCTCTGACACACACACTTGCTCATGCATGAAGAAAATCAACCACTTTTGATGACCTTGTTGTTGTCTCTAGCTGTTGTAGCATCAGTCCTCCATACAATCTTGCACTAATTCTCTAATCAATCTCTTGCTAGCTTGCTGCTTGTTTTCTTGCTTAACCCTTTCCATGAGCATTCCTCTCAATTTATAAGAGAGAGTGGATTAGTTACTTGGATAGGAAATGATCCCAAGATATCTGGAATGCCAGCACCTGAATAACCATTCGAAGCCAACTCATGTTTCTAGAAGATTCCCTTCTAGAAGGTTCGAGATTTCATCTTTTTCCTTCCTTTGGATCATGTTCGCACCCTGACAGTTAGTTACAGTGCTAACCCTTCGCACCCTAGCTTAATGCAGCCTGCAAGAATCAGGCATTCTCGCAGGCAGATATATAGGTAGCCTGCGAACATCCTTTAAGAGCATGATTTCTGGAAGAAGACAAATGTAACTTTTCTCAGGAAAGTGTTCTTAGTGAAGGGCTTGATTTTCCATCATCATAACATCATCATGACATCATCACGATGACCAAAATTGTGGATAACAATTTGGAACCAATGATATTTTTACCTTTAGGTCTATGAACCATCTCCCACGTATTGTTTTTCTCAATCTGATCAAGTTCATCATTCATTGCTTTAACCCAATGGTCATCTTTGCTAGCTTCATTAAAATTCTTGGGTTCCAGCATGGATATGAAATATATATGTGATTGTTCGGTGTTTTGATTATCTTTCTCCTGGTTTGTACACCTTTGTCTTTTTCACCAATTATATGACTTGCAGGATGATTCTTTTGAGTGATTCTGGAGGAGGAATTTGAAGTTGTCTACTGATTTGAGTCTGTCTGAGTATCTGTGTCTTCATCTAATTCAGAGTCTTCATTTTCTGATTCTTGGACATGTTCATCTTCAGCTTTAGCTGTGTCCTCTGTAGAAGACTCATTATTGCTCACCTCTCTTACTGGGACTCCTTCATCAACCTTTTCTTGTCATAACTGGTTGACTCCCCCTGTCACTGTTCTCTCTACTTCTGACTAGTTTCCTCCTTTGTTCCTAAAAGGTTATCTTTCCTTGACAAGGTATTTCCTCTTGTTATCTCTACAAGATGTGATGTATATCATTTTGTAAAAAAAAATACTGTTGTTAAAGATGCTGTTGTCCTACTGAAACATTGCGTAATTGTAGCTTGTACTTTTAAAATAACCCTTGGATCTCCCCATTGATTCTCATCGATCTCTATTATTGCAATTTCATTTTTCTTCCATGATGCATACAATCCAAGGATTTTATGAACATATTCAATCACAAGAAAAAACCGCTACAACCACTCTCATACCTGCTTTTATTTTTTACAGATGAAGGACATGTATCCAGTTTCTTAGGAGTACTGATTTCTACCTTGTTGTTTCCAATACCAGATTTGTTATTTGGTGATCTCTGACTATCCAAGAGCTTATCCAGGGTCATGGAGCTATTTAAGAACTTGCTTTGGGTGTTTGACTTCTCAACCTTCAAAACTTCAACTTCCATCTTATGACATGATTCTTCTTTTACTTCTTCCATGGGTTAGATGCTAACTGAACATTCTTTTATTATGTCTGTGTCTTCTTCTTTACTTGCAGGGGAGGATTCAATATCAACATCGTTAATTGACCTTATGACTTTATTCACCACTTGTCCTGAGTTTACATTTACCTTACACTCTTTGGATGTGTACACCTCTTCACTACCTCTGTCATACATTTGACTTACATTGAGCAAATTATGTTTCATCCCATCTATAGGAAGATCATCCCGAGAATATCCTTTTCCATTACTTAAACTCACCATGCCTTTATCCTTGTTTTTACCTGGTTCATCATTTTCAAGGATCACATTTCCTATTTTGATTTTTCTTATAAGCAGAAGCCCATCATTTTCTCCAGTCATGTGCTTGGAACATCTACTATCTATATTCCAGGGGTTCTTTTGTCTTTGAGTCGACAACATTAATCTACACTTATCACTTTCTTTCTTCTTCCAAACCTTGACATTTTCAGCAGAGGAATTCAAATATGATTTATAGTTCTTTAAGCGACAATCAACAGCTTTATGTCCATAGTTATGACAGATGTAGCATTCTGGTTCGTTGATTAAAGAGTCAAAATGATTGTTATGCTTAACTTGTGATCAAGTGATTTTCAATTTGTGGAGGTTTGTTACTTGGCTGTATCATTCTTTGTTGTGGCCGATATTTATTCCTTGGAGATATTAATTGCTCATGTCTAAGTCTTAAGTAACAATTTACAACTTTGTGACCAAAGTTAGAACAGTAGAAACAATATCCATAGAAAAATTCTTTGTACCTGGAAAATGGTTGTCTTCTTTGAGCAAATCAATTTCTTCCATGCTGATGATTTCCTTGAGCATGGAGTGTATTATTTCCTTGTTCTACAGATTCAGTTCTGGCACCTTTTTCTTTACTCCTCCCGGGCGGCTGATTGTCTTCCTTTGTTTCTACAGGTTTGTTGTTGTCATTGGTTGTAGATTTGAAAAACTTGATGGGTTCTTTGTTTCTTGGATGACCACTACTTGATCCCTCTTCATAACCCAAACCAGTTTTCAGCTTTGGATTCCTTTACTGATTCTGAATGGTGGCTAATCCTTGTGAGGCTTTGATACTTGACATATTTTGATGATACAAGGCTTGAAACTTCTCCAACTCTTTCCTAGTTTTCACTACTTCTTCTTCCAGAGCTTTACATCTTGCCTTCTTTTCTGATAACTGTTGTTTTAGAATGTCCTTGATTTTCTTTACCTCTTCTAATTCCACTTTTAGCAGGACAAAGTCTTCATTAGGATGTTTACTGTCTTTCTCGAACTGTATCAACAATTGTTTTTGCTTTCTATTCTTAATTCTGAGTCTGTCAATCTCTTCTAGTGCACTGATCAGTTCTCCTTCCATATCAACCACAACTTCTTCATCATTATCATTAGTACCTGTGATTTTATTATCATAATCCTCTTTGGCCATAAGCATGAAGTCATTTACCTTATCTTCATAGGAAGAGTCACTATCGTTGTCTTATGAGGAGACATCATTGTTTACACATAAACTTTTCTTTCTATTAAATCTTTTGGATTTGTACTTCTCTTCACCTTCAGAGTTCTGCTCATGTTTCTTGTGTGGACATTTATTTTCAAAATGACCTATCTTACCATAGTTGAAACATTTTAAGGGAAACTTACCTTGGTGCTGACCTGATCCTTTCTTTAGTCTTCTCACGAATTTTGCATCAATTTCATCAGGCCCATAATCTTCATTCTTATCTTCTTTAAATGATTCTTCTCTAGAGGTGGGTTTATCTGTAACTATCCTCATTTCATATGCAGTCAATATTCCTAGAAGTTGATCAAACTCCAAGGTTTTTAGATCATTAAGTTATTCTATAACAGAGACATTCGGGTTGAACCTATCTGGTAGAGATCTCAAAATTTTCTGAACTAAAGAAGGTTCCTCAATTTTTTCACCAAGTGCTTTCATTGCATTTACCAGTTCTTCAACTCTCAGAAAGTATTTTCCAATAGTTTCATCTTCTTTCATCTTTAGTTGTTCAAACTGTACTCTGTAGGTTTGAAGGTTGGCGTCCTTTACCTTCTCATTACCTTCATAACTTTTAATGAGTTTGTCCCACATTTCTTTGGCAGTTCCTAGGTGCATAAATTTTACGAATTCTGCTTCTGCAAGCCCACTCAAGATAGCATTCATAGCCTTAGCGCTGAAGCTAAATTATAGCTTGTCATCCTTATTAGCTAGTACAAATGGCTTTACATAACCAATATCTACCACATCCCAGACATCTGCACCTAAAGCCATTATGTAGGTTCTCATTCTAACTTTCCAAAAGGAAAAAGTTTGTTCCATTGAACATAGGGGCCTTATTGGTTGAATTTCCTTCATGGCTTGACATGTTTAAGCTCTAGGATCTACCCTTAGATTAAAGGGGGATGGCTCTGATACCAATTGTTGGACAACTGAGAGGGGGGGGGGTGAATCAGTTGTTACGATGCTTAAAAAATTATGCTTATTTTAAACTCTTTACAGAGCACTCAATGATAAGCACAATAATGTAGGGAAGTAAGCAATAGAACATTCAGCATCATTCACACATATGAGATGCACAAAGACAGATATTTCCTGAGGAAACCCATAAAGGGTAAAATCCTCTTCTTCTTTATATGATAAGTAATCTTTACATTCTGTACATTATCATACTTATGAGCACCAACTCATAATGAGGCTACAACCTCTGTTTTGCAAGATGCTACTTGCTGAGAGCACCAACTCTCTGTTTTCTCTAGAACCTACTAGAAGGAAGCACCGACTCCCTGGTTTTTCTAGCACCCATTAGAAGGAAGCACCAACTCCCTGGTTTCTCTAACACCCACTAGAAGGAAGCACCAACTCCCTGGTTTCTCTAACACTCACTAGAAGGAAGCACCAACTCCCTGGTTTCTCTAGCACCCACTAGAAGGAAGCACCAACTCCCTGGTTTCTCTAGCACCCACTAGAAGGAAGCACCAACTCCCTAAGAGTTCCATCACCAACTGGATGGAAGCACCATACTCCAATTACACAGACATCGACCTGTATATCAGAGAACCAATGTTCTCCCTTGCACCACCCTGCCACCCTAGTTTCTCTGGCTACAACCAGATGGAAGCTACAACTCCTTGTGTTCAAGCACCCACTTGAACCTCTGAGGACAATAGTCCTCCCTAGCACCTCCCAACCACCCTTA
Source organism: Picea engelmannii (assembly GCA_009831015.1). NCBI lineage: Eukaryota > Viridiplantae > Streptophyta > Pinopsida > Pinales > Pinaceae > Picea > Picea engelmannii. The sequence goes on along the minus strand of ML776676.1, from coordinate 698,014 downwards.
AATATAAATCTCTGCTACTGAAACTTATTACAGTGATATAATGTTCATCAATGGCTTACCAGTCTCATCACTATTCTGCTATGCTACTTTGCTCTCCTGTATTAGTGTTTCTTTGCTTGCATCTTCTTGTGCTTTCTGATCTTCTACTTTTCTCTACAAGTGCACCTCATCCTTCTTTTACTCTCTCAGCTATTCATATCTATTCTTTGCTTCTGCTACACTTTATGCTCTGCATGCCCTGTCCCTTCTATGCACCATTCCTCTTCTGTACATTTCAGCTGCTGCACTCTGCCTCCTTCACACACTTGAATCACCCTCAACAAAAACAACCATCTCTTCTTTGTTCTGCATTCATATAGTCTCTGTGCACCTTGTGCATGCTCTATCCACAATTCTTCTGCATGCTCTCCCCATGTCTAGTGCTCTGCCTGATCATCATTACAACTCTTCAGCTTCTCTGACAGTTGAACCCATGCGTCCATCATCACTGGGTGTTATGCCAATATTCCTTAGCCTCTCTAGCAGTCGAGACTCTTTGTCTTCTCTGTCAGATTCAAACTCATCCCCTCTGTTGCAGTTATAGGCTTCAATGCTCTTCCATCTGTCAATCGCCTCTATGAGCTATCTTAATTCCACTGGCAGATGCCTTGAGACTCTTCATCTCCTCTGGAAATAACACTGAAGTCTCTTCGAGTCCTCTGGCAGAAACCATCAGTGATTTCTAGCAGTTACAGTGCGAACCTTGAAATGGAGCCTAACTATGCTAGCTCCTTCCACTTACATGACCACTGGCTACATCGACATTTCGACATTTGGGTATTTCGGCATTCGACATTTCGACATTCCTTTGGTGAAGAGTTATCTTGACGCTCCATGTCGCGATCCCCGAAACTCCGAAAAAGGAGCTTAGCTGGACTAGCTTCGATCATTTCGGCATTTCGCGATTTCGCATGTCGCGAATTCTTGTTGCGAGGTATCTCGACTCTCCAAGTCACGATCTTCGAAATGGAGTTTAGTTGTTAGCGCCTTTCACAATTTCTCATTTCACATATCGATTCTTGAATCCTCCAACTCTCGGTATCAAAAAATCTGAAAAAGTGTTAGCTTCTGATCCCCGAAATGGTTTCGCATCTGATAAAATTTGAAATGAAGTCATCTTATGATATTTCCATGCCCGAAATGAAGTCATCTTCTGATCTTTCCATTCCATCATCGCGACTGATCTTCCTTTCCTTCCTATTTTCCATTGTTGTCTCCCAACTGTAAACCTGCCAACGTTACTCTTCTGATGTTTCCATGCCATCATTTGCTGCTGATCTTCCTTGCCTGCCTATTTCCCATCAAATGAACAAGCAAACTCTTGCCCTCTGCGTGCACCTCTGCACTATCTCTTCTCGTCTTCACGAGCTTGCTCTACTCTGTCTTCTCAAAATACTTTTGGTGCCCGCCTGGCACATTATAGCTGTACTCAAGCCATCATCACTACTGTACTTGCCATCAATGTGTCAAGCATACGTTTCCTGTAAAACATGCCAACATGGAAGCCCTTAACTATATGTATCCAACAAAAGGGGTTAGGTTCCATTCTGGATCAAATTATAAAAGAATATTATGCCTATAGAGCTTACACAACAAGTTTTTCCCTTCATTGTTTCTTTCATAATACACTCTCAAAAATGTTTCTGTCGATGTTACCTTATGAGGTTTTCCTGTTGATCCAGGGGGATCTAAGAATGATAAAAAATTGATAGTATCAAATTTCGATGAAAATGACTCCATTTCATAGAGTGTGACATGATATTTCCAACGCAACTTGAACGAGCTCAAACAAATGTTGTATGAGAAAGATATGGTCTTCTGAAGTTTTGGAAAAACAGGTAAAAATGGAAAAAGGTAGCTGCCACGTAGAATCACTGGAAGGGTGAAATGTGGAACTATACATATGACATGTGGACTGTAGATATGACACATGGAACTTTACGATAGAAACATGGACTATACAATGTTGACGTGGTAGGCAACACGTGGCATTATGATGGTGATGTGGCATGCTGACAGGGAAGCTGACTGAGTGTACGATCATGTGATGTGGCCCAATCAGATGCTACCACATGGCACCCTATGATTTTCTAAGTTGGCTTAAGGGTTGGAAAATTGTTGGGCTCAACATAATCAAACCCATGATCTCCGACATATGGTTCCAATGTCCAATCATTTCTCCAACAACAACAATTATAACAAAAAATGGCATATTCTTTATTTAAGTTTTTGTTGGTATACAAATAGTTAAAAAGGGTGCCTCGACTAGGGTTGAACCTGGGACCTTTGGGTTGACGACCCATAAGTCTAACTGTTTCTCCAACTACACCACTTTTAAATCCCATCGAGGCATATTGTATTTAAATTTTGTTAAGTTCCCAAACCGTGATGTATCAAGGGTTGTCGGGTTTGAACCCTCAACCTCTACTATATAAACCCCACGATTTTCTATTGCACCACACAAAGTTATGTTTCCAGAATTATGAGCTATAATAGTTTTATTATGTCGAGTTTTAGTATTTTTGGGAAGATATAGAGTGTTTATAGTCAAAAGCTTCTGTTTTTCGAGGCAGAGCTGATTTTGATAGTCACATTTGAGTTTTTGCAGCAGATCAGAAGGTCATTTTAGAAACATAAGTTGAAGTTGTCATTGTATCAAATCATTTTTGAGCATCAATTGAGTGGTCTCTCATTTGGAAGCGGACCCAGAGATGTAGCCCAAGATGGGTGAAATCTGTTATCAATTTGTGTAATGTGCCTTGTTATTGCAGCTTCTATTTCCCTCAATTTCAAAATTTTAACTTCCGCAAATTATTTATTAGTTAATGAAGTTTTGGATAAGTAAGGGGATTCACATGTTAATTTTAAAATAGTCATAATGGTCATAATTTTCGAATTAGGTTGGATGTTAATGTATGTTTAATAATTAATTTGACATCTAAGGATTTTTGGATCACCTGCAGTTATTGCCTCGTATTGAAATGATAGATATCTTCCCCATAGGAAAACAAAATAAACAGGGGAAGGTACCCTGCAACTAAGAATAGTCTCCACAAGATATTTAATCTATTCTTTTTCTTTTTTGAGAGTTTTTACCTAGGATTGTAATTCATAGGCTCTTTCTATGTCCTTTTTCCATTGCTCCCATTTGAATCGATGGATTGCTAGTTCATCCTATCATTGACTCAGGTTGTATATGGATTGATGACATTCATCTAAAGGAATTATTCCTCCTTCATAGGGCTCAACTAAACTTTTCCATTTGGAAACATTATCCCTCAACTTGTAATCATTGTCAATGAGTGTTTTAACTCCAACACTTTCTACAAGGGGTCTAACATCGTCTGTTTGAGTTTCTTCATCAATGTATTTGACCTCTGTGTCACCTTAAAATTCTATCTACACTACTATTGTATGTATACTAGGTCTAATTTCATCTATTTGATCCCCTCTGTCCTCAATGAGAGTTCTTTCAGTTTGGGTTCTAGCATCAAATTTCTCTAGGGGTATTGTTGTCTTTTCAACATTTGTGTCCTAGGAACTAGTTCAGAAAGTCCCTCTTTTGTTACTTCTTCTCCAAGTTTAAAAAACGTTTGTTTGGTGAGTTAAACTACTTAGGCAAGGCATTCCAAGTTTGTTTGGCTTTATAGTAACTCAACTTTTAATTTCTTTATCCTCTTTTGCAATCTTTGATTAATTTTATTTAACTCGAGATTTTGCTGAATGATGACAAAAATATAATAGTCTCATTTCTTTTTACCTTTAATCAATATCCTTTTAATATGTTTGAGGATTATCTTCTTGAAAGTCACATTAAATTCAATATCCATGATCCATGTGGTTATCAGTGGCCACCCACCTATTCCACTAGCTTGAAAAATAGTTTTCCACCTTGGCAGTTTTTCGACAGTTTTTTGGGTTTCAAACTTCCGTGGCCATTTTGAGGCCTTGAACGACGCTTTTTGTGGATTTGGGGTCTAGGTGAATCTAATGGGAACTTACCTAGGCCAGTCGAAATTTTTTCTTCTCATTTAGACCTTTCCAATGGGATATTGTGCGCCTAAAACAGAGATTGTATGCAAAAGTTACGACCTCGAGAAGTTGATGTACTAACTTACCCAAACAGGGCCCACATGACTTTTGGTGCTTCATCTCCTAGGGTTAGGTTTTTGGATGTCTAGGGTTTTTGAAATTCTTGCTTATTTTAAAAGGCATTCAGAGCCTCATTGTAACCATCTTCTTGTGAATGAGTGCAACCATCACATCTCTTCTCAGAGATAGGCCGCCACCATTCTAGTAAGCTTGTTTTCCGCTGCATTTTACAGTTTCAACTTATTTCTTTATTGAATAGAAAACTATTTTTACTGTATCTCTGTTATTTTGTGTTAAGCATATTTTAATAATCTTTATTCATTTCATTCTACTCATAAAGTTTGGATCAGTGGTATTAGAGCTGTATGCTCCTTGTCGTCTTAATGCATGTCCCCAACGAGGTCAGGGTACAAAGAATTGGGTCTCAATCTTGTTTCTCTCGAGGAAAAAAATTCTCACATGCCCAAGAGACCTCGCATGGCAGGAGAAAAGAAAGATGACGGGACAGGAGATCCTTTCAAATTTTTTCTTGAGGACGCCCTCACACAACAGAGGAATGAGATGATGGATAGTTTCACGCAAATCCTTCGGTGGATACCAACAGGCGACACATCTTCCTCGAGTGGAGGTGCCACCCCCTTCAAGGTACAAATCAACTTCGATATCCCTATATTTAAAGGTCAGATAGATGCATATGTTGTAGACAAGTGGTTGAATCTACTAGAAGGGTATTTTTCTGTCCATAACTTTTCAAATAGAGAAAATATTACTTTTGCGCTCCTCAAAGCCGTTCCCCATGTCAAAGATTGGTGGGAAACTTTCTGTGAGCAAAATGAACAAAGGAACCCTCATTATTTATAGTCATGACCACCTGGGAATCCTTTAGGGATGCTATTAAGGAGCAATACTACCCTGTCGGAATTTATGACGACTTGTATACCAAATGGACCACACTGCGGCAAGAAAGAGACCAAGCAGTGCCAGAGTTTACAAATATCTTCCATACCTTGTGCACCAAGATGGGTATCAAATATTCAGAGTGACATATGGTGCTCAAGTATTGCGATGCTCTACATAGATAACTCCAAACCGAAATGGAATTTCAGGACATCTCATCCTTGGGCACGACCTATCGATATGCCGTCCAAATCGAGCAAAAGCTCAAACAAAAGACATGGCAATTTGGGCTTGGGAACCCTTCACAACAAAAGCCAGGAAAGGGTGGCCCCAACCCACATAACAAAGGAAATAGAAAATATGGACAATATCAAGACAACCAGACCAAGCCACAAGCAAAGAAGGACACCGGAAAGACAAATAAAGATACTGGGAAGTGGTGCAACTTCCATAAGAGCCCTTGGCATAATAATGTCGACTGCTACTCAAAGAAATCATTGGTGGCCAAAGTGAAAGCCTACGAATCAGATGCGGGTTCTGACTTTGAGTTAGAACCAGAAAAGGGAAGACAAATCATTGACACAGAACCCAGTGATATCGTTGCTACCACCAAGCTCCAACTTGGTGAACCAGATGAGCTAGAAGGAGAACACCTCTTCCATTCACGGATGTTGGTAAAAGGCACCCCACTGCACTTCATCGTTGATAACGGTAGCCAGAAGAAACTCATCTCAGCAGAGGTCGTCAAGCGGCTGGCCCTGCTGACAACACCGCACCCACAACCCTACACCAATATTGGATGGCTCTGCCAAGGAAGCGATCTCTGCGTCAGCCAACAACGTTGATTGTCGTACGACATCAAGCCCTTCAAAGACAAGGTATTGTGTGATGTTTCTCTCGAAGTTTGTAATGTACTTTTGGGCCAACCTTATTTATGGAAATGTCATGCTATATATGAGTCTAGGCCTCGTAGTGTTATTATTACTTTGAATAGGAAATTGTAAAGGATACCCTAGACAATCCCTCCTAGTACTATTTCCTTGATCTCTGCCAAGAAATGATGGAATTTCATCTCTTAGACCGGTAAATCTGTCTTCTTCATGATTCGCTCTCAGGGTGAGAGAAATATCGCATCCACATCCAGGGCCTCCAAGACCGATCTCTCCAAACAACAGAAGCAAGTGGATAAGGTCGTGGAATAATACTAAGATATCTTCTCCTCTCATACCAGGGTACCTCTACATTTCTAGGTCAAGCATCCCCTCGATCTGACCCCAGGCACACCACTACCCAATGGGACGGTATACCACTTCTCTCTGTTAGAAAATGAGGAGATCGATAGGTAGATCCAAGAACTTATCCACAAGGGGCACATCCATCCCAGCTCATCACCTAGTGGGAGCTCAATTGTGCTGGTGCAAAAGAAAGACTAGACCTGACGACTCTGCATTGATTACCAGGCTCTGAATAAAATCACAGTCCAAAACCAATACTCAATTCCTCGAATCGACGACCTCCTTGATTAGATCATGGGGGTCAAATACTTCAGTAATATTGATATGAAGTTTGGCTACCACCAAGTCCCACTAGAACAAACATATGTATGAAAGAATACCTTCAAGTCAAAAGAAGGTATTTTTGAATGGCTGGTCATGCCCTTTGGTTTGACAAATGCTCCAAAAACTTTTATGAGGATGATGGATGATATCGTACGACCTTTCACCAATACTTTTTTAGTGGTGTATCTAGATGACATCCTCATCTACAACAAGACTTGGGTGGAACACTTGTAACATATTCAACAGGTTCTGCACACCCTGCGACAACACAAACTATATGCAAACTTGGAAAAATGATCCTTCGTCATGGAAAGGGTCCATTACTTAGGATACATCATTGATCAAAATGATGTGCATGTGTATCCAACCAAGATCCAGGTCATCCGTGACTAGCCAACCCCAACCACACTCACTGAACTTTAGAGCTTCTTGGGCCTCGCTAATTTCTATCACAGGTTCGTGCTGGGATTCTCTCATATCGCATGGGCCCCCAGCCAAGTAACCAGGGGTGGCGGTAAGGAAAAAATTGTGTGGGGCATGCACCAAAAACAATCCTTCGATGACTTGAAGAAACTTTTGTGCTCATCCCCAGTACTTTCATTATCGAACCTGCATCATCCCTTTGAGATCGAGACAGATGCTTTAGACTATGTTGTGGGCACCATTCTTGCTCAACACGACCACCCTGTGGAATATCATAGTGAGACATTATTATATGCTATCCGTAAGTACCCTAATCATGACAAATAAATTTACTCCTGATCCGGATTATTTTCGGCACGAAATGAGAGCGGAGATATAATAAAGAAATGCACAGAGATATTTCAGATATTCAATAATAAAATAGAAATGTATCAGAGATGCAACCATAAACACAGATATACAGTAATACATGATTTCTATTAATCAGAGAAATGTATAGAGACTGTAAAAATACAGAGTGAAAGACTCGCTAGAATGGTGGCAGCTTATCTCTGAGAAGAGATGTGACGGCTACTTGCATTCGTAAGAAGATGATTACAATGAGGCTCTGAAGGCCCTTTTACAATAAACGGGAATGTCAAAAGTCCTAGACATCCAAAAACCTAACCCTAGGAGATGAAGTGCCAAAAGTCATGTGGGCCCCGTTTGGGTAAGTGAGTACATCAACTTCCCAGGGTCGTAACTTTTGCATACGATCTCCGTTTTAGGTGTGTGATAGCTCATAGGAAAGGTATTGTCGAGGAGATTCATTTTGGGGGATCAAAAATGCCTTCAACTATAATTGAGAACCTCGATCTCAAAAAACCTTCATTTGGACCCTCAAAATGGCCCTGGAAGTTAAAACCTGCTAAAAATAGTAAATTGCCAAAATGGCCAAAAAACTGTTTTGAGCCATTTGGAAAAGGTGGGTGGCCACAGATATCCACCTGGATCAATCCTCCCTCCTTAGGAAGAAATGGTCTCCATTTCGTTGAGTTCCCGGGGGAGAGGGAAAAGCATTTGTTGAATCTGCATCTTGGTGAGCTGCTTGTCTTGCTAGAGAAGTCACGCTGCTTAGTTTGTGGAAATCTGTCATGAACCTGTGGCTGGAAGGTTTGGACCTTTTTAACTA
>ML776676.1:627179-680559 GCA_009831015.1 Picea engelmannii | reverse complement strand
GGGAGATCCTTAAGGAGTGCGAAGGTGATCTTTTCCTTGTCTGAAAAATTATGAACAGAGAAATAACCTTCTAGCATATTTAACCATTTATCTAGGGCATCTGCATCTATTTGACCTTCAAATACGGGAATATCAAAATTAACTTGTTACCTTGAAAGGTTAGGTGCCTCCAAAGTGGTCGCTTGATGAAGATGCGCCTGAGGATATTGGCATGCGTTGAAGGATGTGGGAAAAATTCTCCATCATTTCATCCCTCTGTCACGTGAGAGCTTGCTCAAGCAACAGACTAATAGGATCGTTTGCTCCATCGTTTTTCTTTTCTTCCGCCATTGAGGGTTTCTTGGGTGTGCGAGAGAGATTTTCCTCGAGAGAGACAAGTTCGAGACCCAACTTGCTATACTCGGACCTCATGCACTGAAAAACGATCAAGAGCAACCTGCTCTGATACCACTGATCCGGATTATTTTCGGCACGAAATGAGAGCGGAGATATAATAAAGAAATGCACAGAGATATTTCAGATATTCAATAATATAACAGAAATGTATCAGAGATGCAACCATAAACACATATATACAGTAATATACGACTTCTTTTAAGCAGAGAAATGTATAGAGACTGTAAAAATACAGAGTGAAAGACTCGCTAGAATGGTGGCAGCTTATCTCTGAGAAGAGATGTGGCAGCTACTCGCATTCATAAGAAGATGATTACATTGAGGATCTGAAGTCCCTTTTACAATAAATGGGAATGCCAAAAGTCCTAGACATCCAAAAACCTAACCCTAGGAGATGAAGCGCCAAAAGTCATGTGGGCCCCGTTTGGGTAAGTGAGTACATCAACTTCCCGAGGTCGTAACTTTTGCATACGATCTTCGTTTTAGGCGTGTGATAGCTCGTTGGAAAGGTATTGTCGAGGAGATTAATTTTGGGGGCTCAATAATGCCTTCAACTATCATTGAGAACCTTGATCTCAAAAAACCTTCATTTGGACCCTCAAAATGGCCCCGAAAGTTAAAACCTGCTAAAAATAGTAAATTGCCAAAATGGCCAGAAAACTGTTTTGAGCCATTTGGAAAAGGTGGGTGGCCACAAATATCCACCTGGATCAACTCCATTGTGCAAACCTACCGCCAGTGGAGACATTACATTCTTGGGAAGGAGATAATCATCCACACTGATCACAAGCCACTACAGTTCATGCATACCCAAGGCAAATTGCAGAATGACCACCATCATAAGTGGTCAACATACTTACAATAGTTCCAACTCAACATCAAGTATAAAACAGGAAGTACCAATCGAGTTGTTTACTGCCTCAGCCAACCTCCAGTCGTGACACTCACCATGGTGCTATACTCTTGCGGTCACAGGATCTCCAGATGGCCCCACCTCTATGAGATAGACCTAGACTTCTCCACCACCTACCAAATGTTGGGCGCCAACTCAGTGGTCTCTAATTTCCATCTTCAGGATGGGTTGTTGTGCCTTCTGGGCCATATCTGTATTCAATCAAGCGAGCGTGCAAAGCTAATTTGGGAATCTCACTACATTCGGGTGGCAGGACACTTTGGCGTCGAAAAGACAGTGGCAGTGATGCAGAAACATTTCTACTGGCCAAAACTTCGACAAGATGTCAGAAAGTATATCAAGTCCTACACCACCTATGCTATTTCCAAACCAACCACCAAGAAACAGGGCCTGTACACCCCTCTTCCTACTCTTAACAGGCCGTCGGAATCCATCTCAATGGACTACATGTCGGGCCTCCCGTCCACCAAGAGGGGAAATTACTTTGTTTTTGTGGTTGTTGATCTCTTTTCCAAGATGATGATTCTAGCCATCTGCAAGAAGAACATCACAATAGAAGCCAATGCTAAGCTCTTCTTTGAATGAGTATGGGTACATTTTGGGATCCCAGAAACCATTATCTCAGACCATGACAGTCGGTTCCTCAACTCATTCTGGTCGAGCCTCTGGTCACTACTGGATACCAAGCTCACCAAATCCACTTCCTTCCACCCCCAAACAGATGGCCAAACTAAGGTCATCAATCAGATGGTCTTACATATCCTGCGCATGTACAATTCAAAACACCCCCTCACATGGGATGATATTCTTTCCTATGTCCATCATAGCTACAATCGAGCCCTACATAGATCAACTAGCCACATCCCCTTTCAAGTGGGTTTGGGATTCCATCCATTGGGCCCCATGGATGTTGCACTACCCCTAGTGACCACCTCAATCGACTCGTCCCCTGCTCCAGCAGAAACTGACAAAGCCACTCGGTTCATTGAGCAGATCCAACACATCCTCCAACAGGTTTAGGACATTCTACAAAAGTCTAATGCCAAGTACAAACAACACCATGATCAACATTGGGTTCCACATAATTTTTAGGTGGGCGACAAGGTTTGGTTGCATTTGCAGAAAGAACGCCTTACATGGCCCCATCGAAAGCTTCACCCACTCCGTTATGGGTTGTACACCATCACCAAGGCTGTGGGTGACAATGCTTTTGAGCTCAACATTCCCCCCTTTCTTGGTTTGCATCCAGTATTCAACGCGACTCTCCTTCAACCATATTTCCCACCATTATTGGACACCTCAGAGATAGGATATCAGTTGAAACCAACATAGCTCAACCTTGACTGCATGAAACAGACATCCAGTGATCAGATTTTGGACAAAAAAGGATCCAACTTTATCGATTCGTCAAAGTAGGGCAACTCCTGCACCAAGGTAAGTGGCTCACCCGGGGCCAAATTTAGCAGAAATTTCCTCATCTGATGGGGAAACTCAACGAAATGGAGACCATTGCTTCTTAAGGAGGGAGGATTGATCCAAGTGGATATTGGTGGCCACCCACCTATTCCACTGGCTTGAAAAACAATTTTCCACCTTGGTAGTTTTTCGACAGTTTTTCGGGTTCCAAACTTTCAGGGTCGTTTTGAGGCCCTAAACGACGTTTTTTGGGGATTTGGGGCCTAAGTGATTTCCATAGGCTCTGACCTAGGCTAGTAAAAAATTGTTCTTCTCAGTTAGACCTTTCTGACGGGATATCGTGCGCCTAAATCGAAGATCGTATGCAAAAGTTACGACCTCGGGAAGTTGATGTACTAACTTACCCAAACGGGGCCCACGTGACTTTTGGCGCTTCATCTCCTAGGGTTAGGGTTTTGGATGTCTAGGGTTTTTGACATTCCTGTTTGTTGTAAAAGGCCTTCAGAGCATCATTGTAACCATCTTATTGTGAATGAGCACCTCCGTCACATATCTTCTCAGAGATAAGCCACCACCATTCCAACAAGCTTGTTTTCCACTGCATTTTATAGTTTCAACTTATTTCCTTATTGAATAGAAAACCATTTTTACTATATCTCTATTATTTTGTTTTAAGCATCTTTTAATAATATGTATTCAATTCGTTCTGCTCATAAATTCCGGATCAATCCATGAAATTATATTTCATCTTAGGTGTTGCAACATGCTCTTTCTCCATATCCCATCCTTCACCTATTGGTTCTTGTGTTGCAACAAGGGTATATTTTTCACCTGTCCCACTTTTTGGTTATTCTATTGCGGCATGGGTTTCTTTTTCACATGTCCCACCGACTGGTTCTTGTATTGCAATAGGGGTTTATTTTTCACTCATTCCACCTATTGGTTCTTGTGTTACAATAGGGGTTTATTTTTGGCCTGTCCCACATTCTAGTTCTTGTGTTGCAGCATGGGTTTCTTTTTTACTTTTCCCACCTATTGGTTCTTGTGTTGCAACAAGGGTTTCTGTTGGCACACAAAATTTTGTGTAAAGATCGTATGTGCACACAGACAAAGTTGTGCGTTCGTATTCCAGTTTTTACATGCACTCAAGCAACTACGTAGTAGGTGTTAGGAGGCACACGTGCCAATTCAAGTGTTTCTAATGCACATGAGTTCCAGTTCTACCAATGTGCGTCGATCTGAGTTTTGTGACGTGCACTAGAAATTAAGAAGACACAACATGCATGCTGAAATCAAGAAAACAATCTTCGAGAAATCTTCTCGAATGATTACTTCAGGCAACACGAGAGATCGTGGAGAAGTAAGGATATGAGATGGAAATGTATTTAATATTTCCACAACTCCAAAGAGGCTATGTGGAATGCATGTAGCTGAAAAAATCATGCAATATTGGCAGCCAAAGGAGTGAGTGGGGTGGAATTAAAAGTGACATAGCACCAGAGCCAAGAAGCATATAAAAGGGAGCAACGACGACATAAACACAATTAGTCATTTTTATCTGTCCAACTAGTTATCTAATGATTGGCAGTTAATTTCCTTGAGCTCACTTTGAGCCTATGTTTTTGTAATGTATTTGGTTGTGATTCTAGGTCGACAATACCTACAAAGTATGAAATAAAGCGCATGAAACTATGTAATATAACATTGGGAAAATGTATAAGAGCGTAAGGATTTTTTGCTGTCAATTCATGAGTTTCTTAATGCATGTCTGTGAATGGTTGAATGAACATGATAAATTTGTAGTGATTCTTGTATTAAGATGTGTTTATCATGTGTCAAATTAATTTAGGTGTTGATGTTACATGTTTTTAATGATAATGTATAACACAATGGAATGTATGAATGTCGTCCCAAATGGATTTCTGTGTAATTAATACTTCATCACTGACACAAGACCATATGGTCTCTATGATTCTCATGGTGTATTGGGGTCTAGGGGGATACCTTATTCAGGCTTTGGATAAGGATTGATATTTCGATGCCTTGAGTTTTTTCTTGGTCAACTCTAGACGAATCCTAGGTCTTCAACCCTGAAACGTTAAGAAGCATGCACACAAGTGTAGTAAGAGCCAACTAATGGTTCCATTGTTAGGACTTGAAGGTTTTGTATTGAGTTATGAAGGAAGAGAATGAGGTGGTATCCATCTCAGGAAGAAATTCAATATTGGTTGATTTCTAAGGAAGATGAGTTTTCTTTGTGGGAAACTCAAGATTTGAATGCCAATGTGGAGTGATGGAAAATAGGTACAACTACTTTGATATGCATGAAGTTTTCTTAGTTGAATTTTCTTATCTATTACATGAATGGTTGAAGATGAAGACTACTAATGATACTTATTTGAAGCCTCAATAACCATTGGTCTGGGATCAGATAAAGATTGATAGGTTGAGACATTGGATAATAAGTGTACTCGAGCCATTTATTTGTAGTTTTCTTGGGTGAAGGAAGGGTATATAATTGAGTTTGTTTTTGAATACACTGATTCTTTCAATGAGGTTGAGAGGAAGTTCACTTAAGGTCATAGGAAAAGACTGTTAGAAGAGATCCTGTTAGCACTAGGAATCACCCTTAGAAAACTATAAGAATAATCCCAATACCCATCATAATATGAATAATTAATTAGGTTTATGCTTGAGTAGATCAACAAGATTTAAACGAGAAAGGAAAAGGGAAAAAATTAAATGCAAATCAGTAGCACACCATTGGGCAATGGATTCATAACTGTTGGGTATGTGTCATATTCTCTTCCGATGGTTTTCTATTTCCGGTTAAGGAATTAGGGTTTTGGACTAATCTAGGTCATTGGGTTATGTTTTTGGATGTCGCTGGCTCCTATATGTATTTTGTATTGTAAACATTGTAACACAATGAATGAATATAGAATATGCTGGTTTTCCCGGTTTGGGTTTCTAGGGGAAAAATCTCTGTGTAATGTTTGTATTTGCCATTGTATCTTTTCTGTTCTTTTCTGCATATCTGTTTACAGTAGATATTGTAAAAGGTTAGAATTTACATTTGGTATCAAAGCTTTATTGGCTTCAGGGGGACGCCTTTGTGGTCAAGGGTTTGGCTCGAGACTGTGATAAACCTTGTTATAGTGGGGGATCTACGGTATTGTTTTTCAGGTGAAAAGAAATGGCAAGCAATTCAAAGATGGAGATCTAGAAGTTTAATGGGAAAAGTTTTGCGCTGTGGAAGCTCAAGATGGAAGATCTGTTGGTGGACAGAGATCAGTGGATCATGGTAGATCCAGGTACTGCACCTATAGGAACTTTTGCAGATGATTGGAACAAGTTGGATCGAAAGGAAAAGAACATAATCTGGTTGTGTCTCTCTGATTCAGTATTACTGAATGTGTTAGAGGAAGCTACAACCAAGGATTTATGGGAAAAGTTGGGGAAGTTGTATCAGTCTAAGTCCCTGGTAAATAAATTGTTCATGAGAAAGAAGCTGTATAACCTGAGGATGAGAGATGGAGACTCGGTGGAAGAGCATTTGGACGCCTTCAATACTGTGGTAAGTCAGTTAATATCTGTTGAGATTAAAATTTTAGATGAAGATAAATGTATCAGTTTGTTGTGTTCTTTACCAGACTCGTGGGATAGTCTGGTTGTGGCCATAGGTATTAATACAAATTCCTTGAAGTTTGAAGAAGTGGTCTCATCCTTGTGGTCGGAGGAGATGAACGGAAGAATATGGAAGGACATAGCACAAATGAATTATTTGCAAGAGGATGTTCCCAGGAAAGAAATAGATCTTATTTATCAAGTGGGATATCTAAGTCTAAGGGTAGATCTAAATCTCCTAGAAAGTTTGTAAGGGTATGTTGGATATATTGAGATCCAAAGTTGACAAAAAGAAGGGATTTGAAGAATCTTCTTCTACAGAAGAAAATACCTCCAAGGAAGAAGGAGGGGATGTGTACTTGGCCTCTTCAAGCACACATGCAGATCATGATGCATGGTTGATTGAATCTGGTGAATCCTTTCATATGACTCCCCACAGGGAGTGGTTTTTTGAATATGAAAGGTATGATGGAGGTAATGTTTTATTAGGTAATGATCTGACAACCAGAATCATAGGAAGAGGAAGGGTCAAGTTGAGGCTCATAGATGGAAGGATTAGAACACTGCCCGATGTTCTGCACATCCTAGGTATGGCTAGAAATTTGATTTCTGTAAGAAAAATGGAAGATGCAAGTGTAAAAACAATATTTGAAAAGGGAACTTGCAGGATGGTTCAAGGAGCAATGGTGTTGATGAAGGGAGTTCGGTTTGGAACTTTGTATAAGATGCTAGGAATCACTATTAGTGATGGGTGTAATATATCCATTGTTCATGATATTGGAGTTGAAGAAGAAAGAACTCCTACAGTCTCTGGAGAAAAGGTTATGTTGTGGCATCAAAGACTGGGGCATATCAGAGAGAAGGGTCTTCGACTACTACATGGTAATGGTTTGGTTGAAGGTATGTCTAACTGCTCTCTGGATTTTGATTTCTGTGGACATTCTCTATATGGGAAGCAAAATTGGGTAAGATTCCCCTCTAGTGCAACGAGGGCAGAAGGAATTTTATAGCTAGTTCACAGTGATGTTTTTGGATCTGTGTCAATATCATCATTGGGAAAATCTGTTTACTATGTCTCATTTATAGATGAATTCTCAAGCAAAACTTGGATATATTTCCTCAAGAAGAAATCTGAAGTCTTTGATAGGTTTAAAGAGTTTAAGGCTCTTGTTGAGAATCAAACAAAGAAAAGAATTAAGGTGTTGAGGACAGATAATGGTGGAGAGTTCTGCAGGAATGAATTTGAATAATTTTGTAAGAAGTGTGGTATAGAAAGGCAAAAGAATACTCCATATACACCTCAGCAGAATGGAGTTGCAGAAACGATGAACAAGACATTGATGAAAAAATCAAGGTGCATGCTTAGTGGTGTCAGGTTAGGGCAAGAATTCTGGGCAGAGGCAGTGGGTACTGCATGTTACCTGGTCAACAGATCACCCTCATCAACGTTGGATGACAAGACTCCACAAGAGGTATGGACTGGTAAGGAACCTTCTCTCACACATCTTAAGGTATTTGGTTGCGATGAATATGTTCATGTTCCAAAGGAAAAGAGGAGTAAGATGGATAAGAAGGCTGGAAAATGTATCTTTATTGGATATAAAGATGGTCTCAAAGGTTATAAGCTTTAGAACCTAGAAACTAAGAAGGTAGTGTATAGCTGAGATGTGGTATTTAGAGAAATGAAGGATGTTGTTAAATAGGAAGTCCTACCAAGTAAGGAAGAACCAAAGAAAATAGAGTTTGATTTAAATGATGATGAGTCAGACTCTACAGAAGAACATGAATAATAAGAAGAAGATCCTCATACTCCAGTACTGAGGAGATCAGATCGAGAAAGAAGGCCACCAGAAAGGTATAGTCCATCTGATTTTTGTTCAATTTTTTCTTTGTCTATTACTGATGATGATCCTAGAACTGTCAGGGAGGCAGTGGATTCAGAGGATGGAAATCTCTGGAAAAGGGCCATGGCATCTTTGGATAAGAATGAGGATTGGGATCTACTGGAGTTTCCAACTGGAAGAAATCCCATTGGAAGAAAATGGGTATTTAAAAAGAAGTTGAATGTAGCAGGAAAGGTGGAGAAATACAAAGTTCATTTAGTAGCAAAGGGTTATTCCCAGGTTGAGGGAATTGATTTTGGTGAGATTTTTTCTCCTGTTTCCAAGTTAACCTCCATAAGATTTCTGTTATCTGTTGTTGCTGCATTTGATTTTGAAATAGAAAAAATGGATGTGAGGACAACATTCCTTCATGGGGATCTGGAAGAAGAAATCTTTATGAAGCAACCAGAAGGTTATGTTGTGAAGGGAAATAAGGAGTTGGTATGCAAGATGAAAAAGTCCCTGTATGGTTTAAAACAATCACCAAGAATGTGGTATCAAAAAATTGATACTTATATGATGGGACTTGGCTTCAAAAGAATCAAAGAAGATCATTGTGTGTAATTTTAAATTAATTGGTGATCATTTGATTTATTTGGTTTTATATGTGGATGGCATGTTGCTGATAGGAAACAACAAGGAGATTATCCAGGATGTGAAAACTCAGTTGTCCTCTAAATTTGACATGAAGGATCTCGGTGCTTCAAATTTCATTTTGGGCATGGAAATTAAAAGAGATCGGAAAAGGAGGAAATTTTGGTTAAATCATAGAAAATATGTCGAGACAATATTGCAGAGGTTTAATATGTAGGAATGTAAATCGGTCAAGGTTCCTATTCCTGTTGGTGTAAAGTTATCTGCGGATTAGTGTCCCAAGAAACATGAAGAAGAGGAGGACATGTCTCATGTTCCATATGTGACTGCAGTTGGTAGTTTGATGTATGCAATGGTCTGTACTAGACCAGACATTGCACATGCAATGGGAGTTTTGAGCAGGTATATGTCAAAACCAGGGAAGGAGCATTGGACAACAGTAAAAAGGGTTTTCAGATATTTGTGTGGCATTTCTAGCTATGGATTGTGCTACGAAGGAAGACCGGGATTGGACAAATTAGTGGATATACATGGCTTTGTGGATGCAAACTGGGCTGGAGATTTGGATCGTAGGAGATCTACAAGCGGGTATGTGTTTAATCTGTTAGGATCCTTAATCTGAATACACGGTAGCCACTCATGCAAGTAAGGAAGCAATATGGTTACAAAGATTGTGTTCAGGTATTGGGTTGGTACAACAAGCTGTAAGGATAGAGTGTGATAGTCAGAGTGCAATTTTTCTGGTGAAGAACCTTGCTTATCATTCAAAGACAAAGTAGATTGATGTTCAATATCACTTTGTGAGAGACATGATTGAAGAAAAGAAAGTATCACTGATGAAGGTGGACACTTTGAAGAATGTTGCAGACTCATTAACAAAATCTGTGAGCACTGAGAAGTTCTCTTGGTGTAGAGGATCCATGGGCATTGCTGCCCTAGATTGTTGACTATGTAACCCTGTAACCCCCTGTATGCAAAGAAAAAAACAAGTGGGAGAATGTTGGGTATGTGTCATATTCTTTGCATGTGTAGTAGTGTCCGAGCGTATGCATCGGGGTTTGGGGGAAACACCCCCGAATTTTTTTTTCTATATCGGGACCGCATTATATTTAGGTGGTTTTTCGACACATGGTTTCTTTGTCGATGGTTTTCTATTTCCGGTTAAGGACTTAGGGTTTTGGACTAATCCAGGTCATTGGGTTATGGTTTTGGATACCCCTAGCTCCTATATGTATTTTCTATTGTAAACATTGTAACACAATGAATGAATATAGAATATGTTGGTTTTCTCGGTTTGGGTTTCCAAGGGAAAAATCTTTGTGTAATGTTTGTATTTTACATTGTATATTTTTTGTTCTTTTCTGAATATTTGTTTACAATAGATATTGTACAAGGTTAGAATTTACAATAACCTCTATGCAAATTGAAGGGAATGAAGTTGCATAGAAGAAGAAAGTTTTATATAATGATGGATGGAAGAGTGAAGAAGATAACAACAAGAAGAACATCCATCATACAAGAATCATGTCTGCAAAATGAATGCAATATACTTGAATACAAATGATGATTAATAAGCAGGATACAACATATCCTCTGCTGCTCATGGATTTATTAATCACATGCAACCTTTGATCTTCAAAATATGAAATATATTCAAGCAAGAAGATGACAGAAAAAATGGAGAACAAAGAAATAACATTCTGATAAATTCATGTATCTTCCATGGTAGAAAGGTTTTCATCACAGGCCCTCAGGCTTACAAATGAGTAGCTAAACTGCTCCTTAAACTTTGTCGAGCTTCTCGACCTAACCCCTCTATCATTGAACAACTTCAGATATATACCATATCCTTATCCCTTAGTCTTAGGAGTTCAATGACATGTAGATTTTAAAAAAATATCAAGTATTTGCAAAGATAAGATAAAATTTACGTCAAATCCTAATTTCTAGGGTTCAATAACTTTAGTGTTCTAAAATAAGAGGGAGTTACAAAAGATTTGAACTAACCCCTAGATTCTAGGTTTCAGTTTTTTGACTAATTAACGCATTGAAATATCCTCAAATATTCATGATTCTATGAGAAATTATTTGATATTCTTGTTCAATTGATGACTTGGCATGATCCATTCCAGTGGGCATTTGAAAAGTCTTGATATTGAGCTGATTGTGTGATTTCATAGAGACTAGGTGAAACTCGTTGTGAACTCTCTGTTTCCAACACTTTTGCAACATGTACATGTTCGCTGCAAAAACTTTGTTTCTAGTGCTCCAACATTGTAGAATGATTCATTCTATGCATCAATTTCAAAATTGGAGCGTAGCAAGGTATTCACTGTTGAAAGAAACACAAATGGAAGGCTAACATCAACCTCCACAACATATTCAGATGGAATTTCTGAGTGGCTAATTTAAATGAATTGTTTTACCCTCATAAGATGTTGGGCGTGCCACCATTTCATTATTACACCTCAACAAGTTCAACAACATTTACAGAAAATACCTTCCTAGATTTCTCTAAGAGAAATGCCAATGCACCAACAGTTGCAATTTAACTATTGAATCTCACATAAATTTCTTCCCATGTATCTATATCACTGAACTTTCATTAATCTGCCATACATTTTATCCTTCCATTTGAAAATACCAAATCCAAAAATTATGAAATAATATTTTGCATTAGCTATGGTTGAACAAATTGAATATCATGTCATTATTATTATTTCTAATCCCTTGAAAAAGAAAACCAATCATCACCAAAATTAAAAGATATGCCAAAGAATTCTTGAGAGTGCTTCAATTCTGCAATACTAAGAGCTTCTTAGAGAGTGTTTCAAAGATCAATCAATATCTTTCCAAGGAATCAACATGCAATATTAGACCAATTTTGAGTTTATGTTTAGAGATAGTGCCATATTCATTAGGTATAACTCCTTCTACAAGAAACTGAGTCACATTGAAGAGTTCACCCAAGCCATCAAGATGCAAGTGCACATTGTGTATGAGGTCATACTTGCATGAGTCATAAACATCTGAAATCTGTGTGATATCAAACTGGTCCTTTATTTCGTTGTACATGTCTCATTCCAACTCTTTTTAGTGCCCAAACATTAAGAGGAATCCTTCAGTACTACATGGTAATCCAACAACAATTCGATCAACATCCATATTTTTCTTCCCAAGAGCTTTAGCCTGATCATATGGAGGAAGAGCCTCATCTGAAGTTGTATCAACAATAATTTCTTCTTCATCTTTTTCTAATTGTTTGACTTGTGCTAGGACTTTCTTTGTAAGCACAACCATCCTTGGAAGAAGTTCACGTGCATTAATTTGCAAGCCAAAAACATCAACCATCCATGGAGTTTCTTCATTAACTGGAGCATTTGATTCTTTTATCAATTTTCCTGAAGTTATTATCTCATACAATTTGGCCTTGGTTTCTTTCATTTCTATACTGGTGTTATCAAGGCTATCAAACATGGATTAATATTTACTCACAAGAGAAACAAAAATCAAAGTTAAATACCCTTCAAGACTCAGAAAACCCTTCAAAAATGCTGCAATAGACATATGTACTCCACCCTCATTTGAACTATAATTTTTTAAGTCATGGCGATATGTACTATGAAAACGTAGCAAGCCCATGTCTTCTTGTCTTGGAATTCCATTTGGATATCCCTTTGACACTTGTCTACGTTCCTTCAATAGATGGCATGAGGGTTTACAATTTCCCCACTGCATTCTATTTTTTATATTTGTTTCAATCTTTAATCCCACATGCGACAGTGGAAAATCCTTTCGAACCTTTATATGGAAGGCTCTTCCTAGTAGTGTTTGACGTGTAGTGCATCCATGTTACTCCCTTGTGGGTTCCTCTCTTGGATTAGAACTTGGTCTTGGGCGTTGGGCTTTGGTGCTAAGTGTGTTATGTTGGCTCAAGGACTTGGATATTGGGTCTCAGGCCCAATATTTTTTATAAAACATTATTATAAACCTGCTATAAAACTGAGAACCAAATTCGCTATGAAAAACCATTTTTTATTTGCCAAACTGATAAAAAATTTCCCATATTTCCATATTTTTATCACAAAACAAGCTAACAAACTCTATGAAATGACCAAAAATTCAGGTGCTACTAAATGAGCTAGTTTGTTGGCATTGCAAAACTAACGCTGCAAAAGGACCAAATTTGATAATGCAATTTTTTGTGCTAACAGATCCCACTCTGGATAAAGATGTTGTTTGTGGAGAACGAGATGTTTCACATGGAGTTGGATAGGATGGCTGAGTATAATCCCATAGCACATGGGGGGTAGATTAAAATATAGGGGAAAAGTGAGAGAGGAGATGGATTTGCTGAGAAGGATCCAGAAGTTGTTGAAATAAGATGAGGAATTTGATGGACCTAGAAGAGAAGAGGAGAGAGAGAGAGAAAAAAAAAGATACACAAGAATATTTGAGTCAAAGAGGGGAGCAAAAAAAATAAGCGAAAGGAAGACAGAAATGGGTGCGTGATGAGGAGTCAGGCCCAAAATGAAGAGGAAGGCGACCACATGAAGAGAAAGTACGAAAGAGTGTGTTGTCCTAGAGAGGAGCACATATGAGGATAGGCTAGCGAAGACGCGTGACATTGAGAGTAGGGTATCTAGCATAGATACCAATAGTAGTGGTAGTAGGGGCCAAGAAGATGATGTACAAACCCCTTGGTTTTTGTGGAGTACCACAAATTTAGAGAAAGATGAGGCGTAGGGTAGAGGTGTAGAGGTAGGAGTGGAAGATGAAGGACCGCTAAGAGGAGGGGAATTGGAGTTGGAATTTGTGGATGATATTGCACGACTGCAAGTAGGAAACTCTCTAGGTTCCCTCACAAGAAATATTTAAAGAATATAGAGTTACCCCCCCTTTGAACTACCCCCCTTCTTCATTTGTAGCCAAAAAGAAAGAACAACAAACAATGTGACGATTGGAGTAGAAGAAAGAGTAGGAGAAGAAATAAGAGGAGCAACGAGTGAAGAAGAAGAAGAATTCAATGTTACTTAGCTGGGAAAAGTATTGATACCAAGATCCCCAACACCCATCAGTTAGTTAGGAGGACGCATTCAATATTGAGGATGGTGAATCTGGATGGTACCTTAATATTACATGTGTTCGATGGGATGAATAAAGATGATGCAAAGAAACATTGGTTCACATATGAGGCGACATGGTTTTTGAAAAGGATCACATATGAGGCATCAAAGACTGTGCAACTAGAGATCACGTTCAAGTACAAATCCCTAACATGGTATATGAAGTACGAGGCCACTGTGCTAGTAAGATAGACAAGGTCCCTGTCAAAAATCAAGATAGAAATTCTTAAGGAATTCTGGAAGCCTAAGTCATAATCTCAATGAATTATAGAAATTAAGGAGATTAAGTAGAAACTGGGAGAAACCATGTGGGATTATGAACAACGGTTCAAGATTTTGTAGCTTAGGAAGACGTTCTAGATATATGATGTGCAACATAGAGAATGGTTCATTGCAGGGCCACTTCCCCATATTCGAGTCCCTCTTACCCAACAAAAGGTGGCTACTTAGGAAAAGCAATGGATACTGCGATGCACTTGGAGGCTATACTAGAAGGAGGAGTGACGTTGGAAGGCTTGGTGTAGGTACAGTCTTAGCTAGCCAAATAGATGATGCATTGCATGGTATGGGAAAGGAAAATGTCATGTGCGAGCAAGCATGGTGTACAATGTACTTGTTAGAGGGGCACCATAGAGATGAGTGTCCTACACTGAGAAAATATATGCCAACGGGTGCCACTAATCCATTTCCAGCTGGACCTTAGAAAAAATGGTGCGGTATTTGTAGACAGTGGGGCCATATACCACCCCACTGCCCAACATTGGAGAAATATCATAAGACACATCATACTCCATTCTGTGAATTCTGCAAGTCAATGGGACATGGTGTGAACAATATCCTGTCACTCCAGTTGATGCGAGACCATACCCACGATGTTTTTCGAGTTCAAGAGGAACATAAGGGTGGTTATTGTGGCAATGATGAGAGAGGTGGATATTAAGGAGGTCCCAGAGGCAGATATAGATGTAGTCAAGGAAGAAGATATGGAGGAGGGCGAGGTATAAGCTCCACTTGTTTTAACCACAATGAGATGGCCACATGTCAATATTTTGTACCAAACTACATGCTCTTTGTGGGTACTGCTACGGAATTGAGCACATCATGAAGGATTGTCCTGACTTGTTGAATAAGTGGGAAGAGAAGAAGGAACGTTTCAAAATGGTGACTGGATATCTGTACGAGAATGAGAAAGATGATGATGAATTTTATGTATGGGTGATAACCCAAGGCGGAGTAAAGACAGGAATGGAATTTGAGCATGGTGCAAACTTGGGTAAACGGTTAGAGGGAAATATAAGAAAGGCAGTGAAACCCCCTCCTAAGTTTGATGCTATTCAATAGGAGCATTTTCTTTGCAACACATAAAGGGCCATAAAGGAAGAAAGAGAATGAGAAGAACTGCAACGCATGACACAATGGTTTCTTGAAGAGGCCCAAATACTTGAGGAGATATAACGAGTGACACAGAAGTCACTGGAATAGACCCATGCTTGTGAAAAATTATAGTGCACCACGTAGAGGTATTTGGAGGAAGCTCAGGTACGTGATGAAATACAACACGCGACACAAAGGTCGTTGGAAGAAACACGTAAAAAAGAGGAGGTTTGACATTCTAAACAAAGGGAAATAGAGGAACATGTACATGTAGAGTTGAAGTGTTGAACGCAAGAAGAAGCACTACGCAACCTGGGTCATGAAAATGAAACTGAGGATCAAGTAAGTAACTTCTTACATTTCTATTTAAGATTTTTAACTGATCCTAATGTTACACGAAAGTTGACACATATGTTAGAAACTTGCAAGGGGAAAGAAGGGAAAAATATATCTATATTGACCCCCCTACCAGAATGGGATGTGTGCCAGCTCAGCAAGAAAAAGTGCACCAAAAGAGAATTAAAGATGAAAATTGTACTTAGAATATATGAGATGGATGGGGTCATGTTGGATTTGGTTTTTGACATGAACATCCTACCAAAGAAGTCATGGAAATTGATGGGTAAACTGAACTTGGTTTGGTTTCCCATTCAGTTTCATCTGGAAAATCAATATAGAATCTACCTGTTGGCCCTGGGTTATGGAAGGAAGCGAAGAACGAGGAAGAAAAGGTAAAAAGAGAGCTTCGCAGGAGACACAATGGTTGTCACTGGGTTGAAGTGAGCAAAAGAACAGAGAAGATGGAGCGAAGTGCGGAAAAGCAAGCCGTTGGATGAGAAGATCGAGGATGATAGATCAAAAAGGAGGATGGACCGAGGATGACTCAAGAAGTGGAAAAAGCCAGAATTAGATGCCTTGGAGCACCACGAGATGGAGAAGGAAAGATAGGCTGGTGAAGCCCAGAAAGAATGGGTCAAGTTGACCTAGGGTTGTAGACACCTAGGGTTTTGACACCTAGGTTTCGACCTAAGGCTATCGGTGAGGGATTGTAATGTATAAATAGAGGTCGAGAGGGCCTAGGTCAGGTCAGTACTATGGTTGAGCCTTGTTGTCGATTATTGTTCATTGGGAGAATATTGTATTAAGGGTCAAAGAAGTGCTGAGAGAGAGAGCCTTCTAGTATTGTAAGATCTTTAGCTGGGTGTGAAGATCAAATCCTGCAGCTAGGTGCATAGAAGGGGAGAGAGGAAGAGAGATAGAAAAGAGAGATAGAGAAGAGAGGATCTACTAGCCAAGAGCGCAGATCAGAACTGTAATATTTATCTTAATATACCATAAGCACAGTTCTGTGGACATATCCCTAGAGAGAGGGTGAACCACATACATTTGTTGTTGTGTGTGTGATTGACACTTTGAGCTCTATTGTTGTTATATTGTTATCTTCATTAATGTATTAGATCAGATCTATATTTGTGAAGGATAGATCTAGCTAGTGAATGGTAGATGCATGTTATGTTGTTGTTGTAATAAGGATCGCTTGATATTCCCTTGGTTGTAGACATCTTTGTCCTACAACCCCCTCATAGCTACTTCGAGTGAGACTGCACCTCCTTCATATGTGATGTTGAAAGGGCTAGTAGCTAGGGGTTGTTGGTGCGCTCTTGGAGCTGAACCCTAGGTTTGCCCCTGTGCCAACAAATGGTTCCATTGCTGGGACCTAAATCTTTTTAAGGGAATGTCAAGGTGGTTCCCTTCAAAGACAGAGATCCAGAAGTGGGTAGAGGATCAAGAGAAGGACTTCGCTGAAGCCCAAAACAAGAACCCTAAAATAAGCACTGAAGATTGGCTACAAAGATACATATTCGTCGACATTCATGAGATCGTCTTTGGAGGAATCCATCAGGAGCTACATGAGTGGTTGGCTAGGTTAGTTGACACACAGTTTGAAATCAGATCTAGACCCCCTGTGGTTTGGACACCAGCATTGATCCAGAAGGTCAAGAGAGTCGACAACGCTGTATCCAGAGTAGTAGATCACTGGTTTGATAGTACCATAGGAGGATATATCATTGAGTTTGTTGTTGACATAACATAATCATATAGTCAAGCCGAGAGATAATTTTTCAAGGGACCTAGAGGAAATTATTTTCACTTACTGAAGCTAAGAATCAAGATGCTCTTGCATGAAAACCACATATTGAAGATACAATAGATTGATCGGACCTGAAAAGGCTAATATTCAATATCTCAGACAACGACAATGACACAAAAGCAGGACATACGTGTAGTGGGAAAGTATTCCAAGGAGTTCACCTTGAGAATTTTTTTAAGCAAAACTACAGAGAAGAAGGTTTCTATAGTGTAGAAGAGGTAGATCTAACTGACGAAGAGCATCCAGAGCCCACCAGAACAGAAGAAGGGGAAGCTGAAGAACTGCACCAAAGTGAGCCAGAAACCTCAGGAAGTGCGTGAACTACTGAAGTAAGTAACGTTAATCCTCCTGTTGTACCAACAATACTTAGCAGTAAGAATAGTCAGAACCAACAGAGTCTTCAGAGTACTGTTACTAGTAGCCCAACATCTACTCAGACAAGAACCCTAGTCAGCTTTATGACAAATGAAATGAGAATCCCTATCTTTAGAGGAGATGGATTTGAAGATACAGATCAACATTGGTTTCTGTGTGAGGCCGTATGGAATATTAAAAGTATCATCGATGAAGCCATCAAGAGAACCCAGTTCAACACTACACTAAGGGACCGCGCACTGAGCTGGTACATGAAACTTGTCCAAGGACTGGCACAACATAAGCTCTTGAATGAGATCAAGAATGCCCTGGTTGCAGAGTTTAAGAAACCTAAGTTGGAGTCACAATGTATTACGGACCTAAAAGAGATTAAACAAAAGGTAGCAGAACCTGTTTGGGAGTTTGACCAGAGATTCAAGACCCTGATAGGCCGATTAACTTTCCAGATCCTCGACGAACATAAAAATAGTGGTTCATCGCTACACTATTACCACACATAAGAATCCCTTTGATGCAACATAAGATTTCATCTCAGGTAGAAGATTTGGAGATCGCCATGAAGCTTGAATCAACACCAATGGGAGAATCTAGCTCAGGCATTAGCCAGATCATGAGCCAACTAACTAGTTTTTCTTTACAGGTCGAGGATATGAAGAAAGATAAGGGAAAAGACAAAAGGGAAGATATCTGGTGTGTAAGATGTAGATTTGAAGGCCATGATAAGGAACCTTGTCCCTTATTTCATGAGTACTTGGCATCAGGGGCACCGAGCCCCTTAAAGAAAGTTAACCTACCCTAGTGCGATGCATGCAGAAATAGGCATCACTCAGGTGAGTGCTACTACATGAAGAAGTATGTTCAGACACCCACAAACATGTATTGAACATTCTGTAAATCAGTGGGGCACAATGATCAGGATTGTAGAGCTTATGATCTCATGCATGAAAGGTCAAGAGACATATACAAGATTCAAGGTGAAGTACAACAAGAGGGAAACACTCCACAGTACAACTCTCCGGGGAGAGGAAATTTCACTCCTCGCGGTGGCTAAAAAGGAGGAGGATGAGGAGGAGGTATGGGTCGAGGCCGAGGACAAATAATCTATTACAACTGCGCACAACCAAGACATTTAGCAAGGGATTGTCAGAATCCCTGCATAACCTGTAGTTACTGTAACTCCTTCGAGCATGTCATAGAAGAATGCCCTATGCTGCTAGCTAAACTTTAGGAAAGATGAGGACCCCAAAAAAAACCACAAGTACAATTGATATATGATGAACCTCGTGGAGTAGACCCAAGAGTCGTTGTTATTACTCGAGGAGGCACTGCTATAGGCAAAGATAGAGAAGCCCAAGGAAAGACTGAAAATGACCACGAAGTCAAGAAAGCTACATAAAAGAACCCAACGTTCGATGCTAAGAAAGAAAAACAAGTATTCGAGGAGGCAAGAAAAGAGTTCAAAGGAAATCAAGGATCTTCATCAAAGAGACAACCGAAATCAAACAATACGACATGCCTTAGGCGTTTGATCCGTCTGCATCACCAATAGAAGGGAAAGAGGTAAGAAAACTCATGGAATTATTGCACACTTGTGTTAAGTTGATTCAAGATAAAGGCAATGTACAAGAATTACAAGATTTAATCAAGCAGTATGAACTAGGAAAAATAGACCCCTTACTGAATATAGAAGTGCACCAAATTGGAAAAAGGAGAAGGACAAATAAAGAATTACACTTGAATGCTCAGATAGGAGAGTATGAGATAGACTATGTGGTCCTCGACTTAGGGTCAGAAGTCAATGTCATGATGAAGCAGACTTGGGCACTGATGGGAAAATCCAAGCTGATATATTCCCGTATCAGGCTTCTCATGGCTAATCAGCAAGCTGTCATCCCATTTGGACAATTAGAGCATGTTCCAGTGGACATCGATGGAGTAAGAACCTTTGCATATTTTGAGGTAATTGAAATTGTTGATGATAGCTGCCCTTACCCTACATTGTTAGGAATCGATTGGGCCTTCAACAATTCCACTATTGTTGATTTAAATAAACGACGCATGACATTTGAGAAATATAGCCTTAGGGTTGTTGCACCTTTAGATCCAGATGAAGGTCCACAATACACAGAACCTATCAGAGAAGAGGACCACACATTTGAACTGGAAAATATCTACAAATTAACAGCTAGACAACAGGATTATATCAACCCTACAGCTGACGAAAATATGAGATGGCGAAGTGACAACCCATGTTCATCCGACTCAGAAGAAACATTGGAGAACTGGCAGAACCATATGTATGAAGTATCTACAAGAAGA
Organism: Picea engelmannii; assembly: GCA_009831015.1. Taxonomy (NCBI): domain Eukaryota; kingdom Viridiplantae; phylum Streptophyta; class Pinopsida; order Pinales; family Pinaceae; genus Picea; species Picea engelmannii. The sequence goes on along the minus strand of ML776676.1, from coordinate 660,384 downwards.
TGTGCTAGGCTAACCAGAGAAGTTCGTTGGATTGGCACAATAGTGAGTAATCTACCCACATTTGATGGGTTGAACTCCTTAGAGAACTTCTTATCATAATTTGAGACAAGTGTACCAACACAACAGAGGTTGTTGGAAATGGAGGAGGCCATGAAAGCCACCCCAACGAGACGGTGGGGGACACATAAAAGCAATATTACAAATTGGACAAAATGCCGAACTTTGATGAAAACACGGTTTTTAGCAAAAGAAGGAAGCGAAGAAGCACGATACACAGGTCGAAGCTACCCAAAGGACCATGTATGAAGCTGTGAAGAGGCCTAGAGTGACATTCCTAGAGAACAATGGGTACACAGATTCGTCAATACGCTACATACCACCCCGATTAACTGGTACCTTCAAGCAGAGATGCACCTTGTCACTTCAGAATGGGAAGGTATGATCCAAAATTTTATAACCATGTTTTTGTTTGACATTGCATTTCCTTCTGTAGATCAAGCACTAAAGATGGTGAGACAGAAAGTATTTGAGGAGGCATCTGGCGTCCCTTTGGAGCAAGAAGAGGATGAATGGACTGCACCCCTCCAGAAACTACAGACCTGCTACAACATTAATGCCAACGAAGACGATGACCCAAGGAAGGTGAATATCATGGAAAAAGAAGGTCAGAGAGATGTGGAAGGACCAGGAGTTGAACTGCCATTCATTGTACATCCGATAAAGATAAAGAAAGTCAATATCAGGACAGAGGAAACACCAAAGCTTTCCAATGTCGGAGATTACTGGGATGCTGCTACCATTGACAAAATCACAAAATTATTGCATGAGTATCAGGACTTGTTCTCGACCAAGTTCACTGATATGAAGGGAATCAAAGGACCTGTGGGAGAAATGAGAATACCTTTGAAACCAGACATGAAGCCATTCAAGCAAAAACCCTACAGATTGAACTCGAAATATAAGGAAAAAGTGAAGATTGAGCTCGACAGAATGCTGGAAGCGGGGATTATTGAACCTGTCGAAGAGTGGGAGTGGATTAGCCCCAGGGTAGTGCAAGATAAGAAGACATGTGAGAACAGGATTTGTGTAGATCTCAGGAAGCTAAATGATGCTTGTATACATGATCCTTTCCCTACACCTTTCACAGATGAAGTGTTGGATAACATGGGAGACCAAGAAGTATATTTTTTTACAGATGGGTTTTCAGGATACCATCAGATCCGCATCGCCAAGGACGATTGTCATAAGAATACATTTTCCACAGAGTGGGGATCCTATCAATATACAGTAATTTCATTTGGAATGAAAAATTCCCCAACCATATTTTCCAAGGTGGTGGTTGAAGCATTCAAAGAAGTTTTGCATAAGTTTTTAGAAGCATACTTTGATGACTGGATTGTTTTTAGTTTGTTGAAAAATCATATTGAATGTCTAAGGCTAATGATGGATAAATGCATGCAGTGTCAAATTGCTTTGAATTTGAAGAAGTGCATCTTCTTCTCACCATTTGGAGTATTATTAGGTCGTATTGTATGCAAGCAACGATTGTTGGTGGATCCATCCAAAATTGCAATTATAGTTGATTTACCGCCACCTACATCAGTCAAACAACTACACACTACGCTAGGACATACTGGCTATTACAGGAAATTTATCAAAGGATATGCTCATATTACTGCGCCAATGGAGAGGTTATTAAAGAAAGACTGTCAGTTTGGTTGGACAGACGAATGCCAGCAAAGATTCGACACACTGAAACAAAATATGGTCACTGCGCCTATTCTAGTCTTTCCCAACTGGAGTAAGGAATTTCATGTGCATGTTGATGCATCTTCTATTGCATTAGGATCAATACTGGCACAACCTAGAGAAGGGGACATTGATCATCCGTTAGAATTTGCTAGCAGAAAACTCTCCATAGCTGAAATCAATTACACTGCTACAAAGAGAGAGGAACTAGCCATGGTGTATGCATTGCAGAAATTCCGCCACTACTTGTTGGGAGGACACTTTAAAATGTTTACTGATCACTCTGTGCTGAAATACCTAGTCAACAAGCCAGTGTTGGGGGGAAGAATATGCAGATGGCTTCTCCTGTTTCAAGAATATGATTTTGAGATCATAGTTAAGCCAGGAAGAATGAATAAGGGCCCATACCACCCATCGAGGTTGGAGCATGGTGAAGAACCTACCAGTCCGGAGGACACACTATTATATGCACAACTACTCTCCATTAGAAATATTGATGACCACTTTGCAGACATAGTCTAGTTCCTGTCAACAGGAATAGCTCCAGCTGAATACACAATTCTGCAGAAGAAACAACTAGTGGTGCACGTTGCAGATTTTTCACTAATAGCTGGTTAGCTATATAAAATGGGACCTGAGGAGATCCTAAGAAGATGTGTGATGGAGGCAGAATGCCCTATGATCCTCTAAGAATCTCATGAAGGCATTGCAGGAGGACATTATGCAGGAAAATCAACTACACAAAAGGTTCTGCGAGCTGGCCTTTGGTGGCCTACGTTACACAGAGATGCTAAAGAATATGCCAGAGCATGCGATGTATGCCAACGAATTGGAAAACCATCCTGAAGAGATGCGATTCCATTAGCACCATAGATGACCTTACAAGCATTTGAAAAATGGTCCATTGACTTTGTGGGACCTATAAACCCACCAGGAAAGTGCACAGGAGAAAGTTATATTATCACTATGATAGAATACCTGACTAGATGGGCCGAAGCAAGAGCCGTCAAGGACTGTAGTGCAACTACAACTGCGTGTTTTATATTCGATGACATAATAACCAGGTTTGGATGCCCTAAGGTCCTTATGAGTGATCAAGGTACACACTTCATCATTAAGACAGTTGAAGCCCTGATTGAAGAATTTGCAGTCCACCATCAGAAGAGTACACCTTATCATCCACAAGAAAACAAAACAGTTGAAGCATTCAACAAGATCTTGGAGACAACATTGACAAAGATTTGCAGTGTGAATAGGGATGACTGGGATTTAAGAATACCAACAGTACTTTGGGCTTATAGAACCACTTGTAAGAAATTAACAATGCAGACCCCTTTCAAGTTGGTTTATGGTCTTGAAGATGTTGTCCCAATGGATTACTTGGTACAAAGCTTAATAATTGTTGCATTTACAAACATGGATGATACTGGCGCTATTCATGAGAGGCTATCACAGTTGGTCGAACTAGAAAAAGATAGATTCATTGCAGGCTTCCATCAACAAATTCAGAAGGAACGAGAAAAGGCCTATCATGATAGACACATCAAGAAGAAGATATTTAGGCAAGGTGATTTAGTCTTGCTATATGACAGTAAGTTTATAAAACACCCTGGGAAGTTTAGAACGCATTGGCTTGGACCATATGAGATTGTCTATGTTACAGAAAGAGGAGTTGGGCAACTGAAGACATTGAAAGGAGACTGGAAGGAAGGCTTGGTGAATGGGAGTCGACTGAAGTTGTACTATGACAACCAGTTGCCTCGCAACTCTCAGTAGAATCAAGAAGATAAGGGTCTAGGTACCAGGTGAAATTAAAACTGGGTACCAGACACAGGAAATAATGGGTCAAGTTGACCTAGGGTTGTAGAAACCTAGAGTTTTGGTAATTAGGGCTTTGACACCTAGGTTTCGACCTAAGGTTGTCGGTGAGGGATTGTAATGTATAAATAGAGGTCAAGAGGGCCTAGGTTGGGTCGGTACTATGGTTGAGCCTTGTTGTCGATTATTGTTCATTGGGAGAATATTGTATTAAGGGTGAGAGAAGTGTTGAGAGAGAGAGCCTTATGGTATTGTAATATCTTTAGCTGGGTGCGAATATCAAGTCCCGCAGCTAGGTGCGCAGGAGGGGAGAGAGGAAGAGAGACAGAGAAGAGAGGATCTGCTGGCCAAAAGCGCAGATCAAAACTATAAGCTTTATCTTAATATACCATAAGCAAAGTTCTATGGACGTAGCCCTAGAGAGAGGGTGAACCACATACATCTGTTGTTGTGTGTGTGATTGACACTTTGAGATATGTTGTTGTTATATTGTTATCTACATTATTGTATTAGATAAGATCTATAGCTGTGAAGGATAGATCTAGCTAGTGAATGGTAGATGCATGTTATGTTGTTGTTGTAATAAGGACTGCTTGATATTCCCCTGGTTGTAGACATCTCTGTCCTGCAACCCCCTCATAGCTACTTCGAGTGAGACTGCACCTGCTTCATAGGTGTTGCCGAAGGGGCAAGTAGCTAGGGCTTGTTGGTGCGCTCTTGGAGCTAAACCCTGGGTCTGCCCCTGTGCCAACACTACCCTATAGGCCGACTGGAGCAAGTCGAAGTGAACATAGAGGGGGTAATGACGAAGGTGATTTTGAATTGATAGAGATCATGAATGATTTTGATCCATACCGTTCCCTACTTGACATTGATTGGCCCTTCAACATCAATGTTGTGTTGAATACAAAGAAGCGAAAAATGTAATTTAAAACAGACACTTTGTGCATGCTTGTGCCTTTAGATCCTAATGAAGGGAAGAAATACAATGAGTCGGTAGATGACGATTCCTGTAGCTTTGTTATTGAAAATATTTATCAAATAACTCAACATAGGGAAGATTATGTCAATCCCATAATGGATGGAGAACTGAGTTGGAGGAGCATGAATTCATATGATACTGATTCAAAAGACACCATGGGGAGGTGGTAGAACAAGCTTTATGATAAGCTTTATCATTGAAGAACACAGATAAAATTTTGGGTCCTATCGATTCAATGGGTCATATATGGTTGATGCATTTATTTCCTATATGCAACACATTCCCGAACACCATCAGGTACATGCCCTTGATATAGTGTTAATAGGAATACCCACACAATGGTGGGCATCACATCGAGAACATCTTCGAGAATGGGAAGCTATGGAGGATCCAATAAGATAAATATTTAGGATAGGGGTGGATATACAACAATATATGTGTTCTTACGAAAGGTGTTGGGTATCCAAGCAGTGACACAAGGCATGGAGATGATATTTGAAGGCCCAACACGTGCTACTGAGAAAGCACTTTGTTCCCCTGGTTCTCCATTTTGTTAATGGATAGGTAAGGGAACCACGTGCGTGAAAGATGGAGACAACTACTCAATATGATGTAATATAAAGAACGCCCACTCATTCAATTCCCCTCAACTCCATTGAGAAAAAAAATGAGTTGTGCAGGAGTAAGGAATTAGTGGTTAGTTAGTAGATGCCACAATATCAAGACGGGTCGAGTCTAGTTCCTCCATGGTGGAAACTAAGCGGTTGGGAACATGTGAAGACGTGTTGCAACCCACTAGGGTTCATTTCGTCCAATTGATTAAAGGTGAATAAATGCAAGGGTGTGCATGACTCATACGTGACATTGCCGATGAATAAGACTCGTGCATGTACAGAGACGTTAACATCACACTTAAAAGTATGACAACACAAATATTTTCATGCCATAAAAAAGTGGCATACCCGTTGTATGGTACCTAAGGAATAGCCTATTGTGATGGTACTCGATGATAAATGCTAAGATATTTCCTAAATATTATGCACGTTTGATAATAAAAAAGGATGGACATGCACCATGAATGCAAACGAGCATGTAGAGGGATGATGTGGCTCAAAATTCTAGAATGTTGGCATGGCCACAACACGAAAAACTCTCTCATTTAATTTTGGAGGGATTGACAGGAAAATAAAATTATGAATGTTTTGGTGGTGTTCAAAGAGAACCGTATGGCAGTTCGAGTTATTAACGATTTTGTGCATGCCCCCATAGTTGTACCGCCATAATTGCTTAGCAAATTTCCTTTCCTCAAGTTAATACTTTCCCAATTAAGAATATGTATTGCTATTTCTAGTTTATGAGATGGATTCCAGAACTTCATAACAATGAAAGAGGAGATAAGAAATAAAGGGCACAATATCCACATATTGACGCTAGAAAAAAGTGGACTCGATGGGAATAATTTGAATGGATTCATCAAGAAGGTCGTTGGCCTATATAAACCCAATATAGTCCAAGATCAATAGATACTAGAACCACCATTACCCCAAAATGTGAGATTTATAGAATCCTAGTGTTGGCCCTTGACCAAGTTTGAGGATCCTTGGTAATGTTTGACCTACTTTTGGGACTTCGACAGGCTTTCGAAGACAAAGCGCAAGTCGAAGAAGATATCATGGGATCTCGGCCCCTTTTTAGGGTTTTTTGGGTTTTGGGCTTACGTAACGGGAATGGGGATGTCGGCCCATGGGTTTACCCATGTGTAGGCCCATTTTGTAATGTATAAATAGAAAGTTAGGCGATGTAAAAAGTAGTTAGTTAGTTAGTTCGATCTATGTGATCGAAGGAGAGACAAGTATGTGATGCTAAGTGATAAATTGCTAAGTGAAAGTGGTAACTGTAATTTCTTTGTGCATACCGTGTGAGGCTTGCAGAGCTAAGTGCAAGTTATTGTAAGAGACTTTGGAATGCTTTGTTTTGTAACTCAGGGAAGGAGGATATAGCGAGGTGAGCAGATCTCTTGTCCTCTACGGAGTAATATCTCTAGGCTCTGTGCATGTAGTTGATTGACCAAAGATAATAAAAGAGAAGAATAGTTGGTGGACGTAGCCCCAGGGTGGGGGTGAAACACGTATATCCTGCATTGTAATTGCTATGTGCTTATGGTTGTTCTATTGTCTATGTGATTGAATGATTAGTGCACTGATGTATGCTTAGAAGGATATAATATGGTAGCTTAGTACTGAATAATGTGAATGAATTATAGATTTGATCTATGTTGGTATGTTTAGTATTTGAATCTATTGGATCTGTATAAATATTGCGTTGATCTGTTGTTAGGGTTTAGCTGCGTTGTAAACTAAGGATGAATATTAACAAACTGTAACTGCTAAGTGCTATGTTAAGGTGTTACAATCACAGATCTGTGTCCCAGCTAAGGTTGCAGACATTGGAGTCCTACAACCACCCCTACCTCTACCTCGACTAAGACTTCATCCACTTCGCAGGTGTTTCTGAAAGGGACAATAGTTAGGGTTTTGTTGGTGCGTTGTTGTAGCGTTGAACCCTGGGTCTGCCCCTATGCCAACAAATGGTTCTGTTGCTGTGACATGAAACTGTGATTACTGGGAACTGAGGTAAAGAAAAAGAGAAAGACCCTGTGTGTAGATCTGTTGTTGAAGTGTGCAGTATCCGACCTGAAACTATGATTGTTGGGAACCGAAGGAAAGAAAGAAAACTCTGTGCATAGATCTGTTGCCTTAGTGCGCAGTATTCTACTTGACTTGTAAATCTCTGTGCTAAGAAGAGAAGTCAGATCCGAAGAAAAGAGGTAATATCTCGAAGCTTTGTGCTCTGATAAAGGTAAGAATAGTGAAATTTTTTAGATCTGGAAGCTTTGTGCTCTGTTGAAAGTAATATTAGTGGAAAGTGCTCTGTTGGAAGTAAGATTAGTGGAAATTTTTGTTTCAAGAGTATGGATCTAGGTATGTTTGATAAATGTTATCATAGTTTGAAAACTAGGGCACAACTAGAAGAGAGAAGGTTTGATATGAGTAGATCTAATAGAAATAATGAAAGATATGTTATTCCTATGCATAGAAAGAATGTTTGGACTAACAAATGGATGCAGGATCCTATAAATAATTTTTTGCAGGTTAGCTACTATAATCCTAGTATGAAGTACAGTAAAGGTTGGGGATTTTTTAAGAAAAAAAGAGGATTAAACCTTTGTTACAGTTGCAGAAGACCGGGACATATTGCTAGGGAATTCCCTAGAAGAAGACTTAGTTTCCTTTGTTGTAAATCTGTGGACCATGAAGTTTTAGATTTCCCTAGAATGATTGCTAAGCTTGATAGAATGAATATGAGACAAGAAAACCTTAAGCAAGGTCATAAAACTGAGATCATGGCAGAACCCCAGACAAAATCAGAGACTATACTACTGCAAATGAAAGAAACCCTAAATGATCACAAAGATATCAACTTATCAAAGATCTTCAAAGAAAAATAATGCATAGAAGCAAGCATAGGAGACTTCGACATAGACTGTGTTATGGATGAGGAAACACAGGTAAATATCATGACAGAAAGAACTTGGGAAGCTTTAGGAAATCCTGATACGATTCCTTCATTGGGGGAATAAGACTATTCAGGGGAAAGCTGATAACCCTATGTAGAAGGCTCGCCCAGGTATCTATGAGTGCTCATGGAGATTCGACAAAGGAAGATTTTGAGGTTGTTAGATTCATTGAGAAAAACACTCAATTTACTATGTTATTAGGAAAAACCTGGATCGAGAAATATCAGACCAGAAGAAAAGAAGAGGAGGCCTGAGAACATAAAAAGCAGGAATTAAAAGATTTCATGACTAGGAGGATAGCATACTTGATTGCAGAACAGGAGAATAGATCGAAGCTACTTAGAACCAGAAGCTCAGATCATGAAGTTGAAAGAACATAAGAAGATTCATAGATGAGTAGAGCACCTACCCCAGATAAAGAAGCAGTATTACTCTCTAATCCTATGAAAGAATCCCAACAATGCGAAGTTGCTATGCCAAAAGAAGACAAAAATCATAATGGAAAGAGGAATACCAAGACAAAGATCACCGAGAAGAAGGCTAGAAAACTCAGCAAGAAGAGAGAAAAGATCGAAAATTTACAGAAGGGCCCAGAGGGAACTTCGCGGAAGGAAGATTTTCAAAATTGGAACTTCACTGGAATATCAAAACAATGCCACGTTGCACTTCGCCATGGTGAAGAGATATGAACGTTGGAATCATTATAACCATTGGACTGACATTCCAAAATGGTTAGAACAAAAGTTATGACCAGAAAGCTCGCCATCAAACCGTTGGGACCGCACTGCAATGGACAGAACGACATTGATGGAAAAATTCTTATCCATTGGAGAGATTTGTTACATCATGTCTACTTAGTCCGTTGATTGTTTCACTGAGAACACTTTTGAAAATTGTATCAGAGCTAATAAGAGAACCCATTGCTATTGCATTTTGCTTAGTAAGATCGATACCTATTCTATTTCTTTGAGCACTCATCCATCCACATGAGTTTTACGATCGAGAGAGTGTATGTCGGACGAGCTCAACGTTGTGGAGAAGTCAGTCAAGGAAGTTTTAATTAACCTGATGGCCGAGAGAGTGATGTCCACAGGAGTTCAAGATTCATCGATGTGAGGAGTGCAAGCCTCTCCATCGACTTCTCATGGATCCGGACCATCCTGGCCGACAACATAAAATAGAACCAAGCACAGAGATGATCTAGCAAAAGCGAAGTTAATCCCGACCATCTTTCCCGACTACATCCTGCCTTTGGTTGGCACGGTAAGTTGTGATAGTGTCCCGAGGGACTTTGATTACACCATGGTTACTGCGTACCTCCCGAAGAGGATACGTGTAGTCAAGACGCAGCAAGATAAGATCGCGATGTTGAAGTTCAATGACTTCAAACTAGGTGAACACAATAATTAAATCATGCTTTCTCCCTACAAGTATTTGACTAGGATGAAGGAGAAGAATTAGAAAATAATCCCCCAACCATGGACTATGAACCTCACACAGTCCACCCTCTTGAATGTAATGAAAATCCCACACTTTGGAAGGCACCAGGAGGTTAACGTGTGTGTTAAGATCTTTCTCTCATGTTACCATGGTGGCTATCTATGGCTAGATAGATGCATCACAATCAATATGACGTTGATCCATAGGATCACTAGATTGAGCATGAAAGGACCTGACCTGCAATACTTCTACCTAGGGAAGGCTTCCGACCGTGCCCTAGCATAGAGAATTAAGGACACTTACGATGATGTAGAAAAGGGAATGCGAGGCTACAAGGTAGATTCCATCCAGAATAGCGCAATGCACCTGGCCTGCCAGTTGATCGCAAGGAAGCTAGTAAGGAATAATCGACCTACACAAGTCATAGGTTTTGTTGTTGACCTAGACGGGAAATTTGTAGAAGGACTCCAAATGAACTGGGAAAAGTTCTTGGTCAACCAGTTGGAATTAGACTACCACGAAGCTCAAGATCAGGGCTATGAGTTCCACTTTATCTGGCTCCTGATCCTCATCACATTTACCACTTGGGAAATGATGGAAGGTGTGACCTTCTGGGACATTGAGCCATTAGAGCCGCTCACTGTGAAGTTCACCACGCTCTCCTGATCCTCATCGCATTTACCACTTGGGAAATGATGGAAGGTGTGACCTTCTGGGACATTGAGCCATTAGAGCCGCTCACTGTGAAGTTCACCACGCTTTGGTACTCGAGTGATATGGGAAAATAGTGGAATTCAAACGTGGTCTTTCATACCTATTATCTCCAGCTGAAGAGGGATATCGAAGTTGTCCCTCACATGATGTTGAACACCCTGCATCGGTTTCGACCCCTCATGAAGTTCCACACAGATCGACACTTCACTTATATCACCGCGCGTGCAAATGAGCACAAAGAAGAGATTCAATTATACTACAAGCTCATAGAGGAGGACCTTGAAGAGATCACCAAAGACTGGTATGAAAAACTCTTGATCTTTGCAGAACCCACAGAAATGTCAGAACCTAAACTAATCAGCATCCCTGAGACCACTCATGAAGCAAAGGATCTCCTTGGACCCAGCAGAAGGAAGAAGACCGAAGAGGTCCAAAACCTGAGCAAAGCATCGAAAGGAACTACTTTAGTATCACTTGGATGAGGGGGTGATGAAGAAGTAGAAGAGACAAAGAGCAAAGAAGACCAACAGAAGAAAGGCGAAGTAACACCGCCTAGGGACCCTACTGATGAGGCTGATCCCCTAAAGAAAAGGAAGGTTTCTCCCACAAAACCCACTTCCTGAAATAAATCTAGAGCAACCTTGACTAAGATGCAGAGTATGATCACTGTAGATGACTTTGAATTTATCATCCCAGCTGTAGTAGATGCCTCACAGGACATATTACAGGAACATGAAGCCAAGTAGGAGGAGATGTATGATAGAATTGAGGTTGAAATCAGAGGGGTACAACAAGCCCTTCAATCCATCCACATAGTATCCACTGCACCCCCACCATCAGAAGCACCTGAGTTGGGAGATGAGCATGCGCAACTCCGCAGACTAGCTGATGCGATTGAAGATCATCTTTGTCGTGGAGAGGAAGAAACTGAAAAGGCCATAGAGGCCCTAAAGAAAGTACAAAACACAGTCATAGAGAAACATCGAGTTGCGCAATAAGAGAAGGTTGCCCTCCAAAATAAGTTTGAATAAGAGAAAGAGCAGTTGCTCGCAGAGCAGGTGGGAGTAAAAGAAGCAGTCAACAGATCACTTCGCTCTGTGACAAGCTTAGAGAAAAAAGAGGAAGACCTAGTAGAACATCAAGTAGATCAGATTGTGGAAGCTATCCAACAGCTTCAACATATAATCGTATACCTCGAGCTATGAACAGTGCCAAGTACCCCGCAGGATGTACGAGATCAAAGAGAAGCCACTGCTCGGAGCGCATTTGAGAGGATCATAGCATTCACTCTGGAATGTAAATAGCTAAGTGCTCATAGTGCATAGAATTATGAGCGACTCACTGAAGATACTGAGCTAAAGGCACTGGAGTCACAGCTCCAGGAGGTGAATCAACAAGCAACAACAGTACAGGTGAAGTTGAAACTCCTGTCAACAGTTGAAAGGATGAAGTGATCTCAAGAAAAACGCACTACTCAAAAAAAGGTCCACACCATTCATATAAAAGTCATGGAAGTGACTCGAAGGATCCAACCAATCCAGGACAAAGCTTTCCAATTGTTTGAGGATATTGAAGGCCAAGGCGTAGAGTTGTAACAAGTAGTCGCTACATGGACCTGTTAACGAAGTATTCATCCAAGAGTTCGTCGAGCAGAGTCTCTGGCACAACAACAGGTCGAAGCAGCTCGAGCCAAGCTCAAGGCTTTTGAATCACATCTACCCAGACCAGAGTGACTCAGGATGAGTCACAGGTGAGTGTTGGGGGCCTGTTGGCCCTTGACCAAGTTTGAGGATCCTTGGTCATGTTTGACCTACTTTTGGGACTTCGACAGTATGTCGAAGATGGAGTGCAAGTCAAAGTAGAGATCACGGGATCTCGGCCCCTTTTTAGGTATTTTTGGGTTTATATATTATGTAACGGGAATGGGGATGTCAGCCCATGGGTTTACCCATGTTTAGGCCCATTTTGTAATATATAAATATAAATCTATGCATTGTAGGAAGTAGTTAGTTAGTTATTTCGATCTATGTGATCGAAGGAGAGACAAGTATGTGATTCTAAATGCTAAATTTCTAAGTGCAGGTGGTAGCTATAATTTATTTGTGCATACCATGTGAGGCTTGCAGAGCTAAGTGCAAGTGATTGTAAGAGATTATGGAAGGCTTTGTGTTGTAACTCAGGGAAGGAGGATCTAGCGAGGTGCGTAGATCTCCTGTCCTATGTGGAGTAAGATCTCTAGGATCTGTGCATGTATTTGATTGACCGAAGATAACAAAAGAGAAGAAGAGTTGGTGGACATAGCCCCAGAGTGGGGTTGAACCACATATATCCTTCGTTGTGATTGCTATGTGCTTACAATTGTTATATTGTTTATGTGATTGAATGCTTAGTGCATTGATGTATGCTTAGAAGGATATAATATGGTAGCTTAGTACTGAATAATGTGAATGAATGCTAGATCTAATCTATGTTGGTATGATTAGTACTTGAATCCATTGGATCTATATAAATACTATGCTAATATGTTGTTAGGGTTAAGCTGCGTTGTAAACTAAGGATGAATATTAGCGAACTGTAACTGCTAAGTGCTATGTTAAGGTGTTACAATCACATATATGTGTCCCAGCTAAGGTTGCAGACACTAGAGTCCTACAACCACCCCTGCCTCTACCTCAGGTGAGACTTCATCTTCTTCGCAGGTGTTTTCGAAAGGGTCAGTAGTTAGGGTTTTGTTGGTGTGTTGTTGTAGCGTTGAACCCTGGGTCTGCCCCTATGCCAACACCTATACAAGGAAAGTGTAAGATGTTCACTTTGTTTACTATGGCTTTAGAGTCTCTATACAATTTCTTTCCCTGGGATTTCACAATTATGCGAAGGTGGTTCAGAGTGTGAATGGTCAAAAAATGGTGCTCACATAAGACTGGGCCAAACCACTTTGTTAGATCGACACACTGTCCTTAGTCGATTTTCCTCACTTTGTCCATGGGGTGTTGGTGACCATCTGCGTTCCATTGTTACTTACTCTCCTACATGGTGGATACCTTTGGTCGGGGGAAAAATATATGGTTGATGCAACAATAATTCAAAGGGTTAGTGACTTACCCATGCATGGAGATGAACCAAAAAAAGTGTTAACCGCTAAAGACACTACCCAAAATGATGTTTATGGAAAGAAAAAATACATGTTGGTGAATGTGTGGGGTGGTGATCTCTGAAATTAATATTTGGCCAATTCATTTTTCCACCCAATTGCTCACTTGTAAAACATTGCACAACTGTATGAAGGAGGAGTGTCCACTCAGGGTCATCATAGTAGCCGAGCGATGTATAATAGATGTACAACTTGCTTGGGCACGTTATATCCTTAATGAATTCATTGATGACTTCTTGGATGCCCAAAACTTCAAGAACGACTTCCACCATAGTGGGATGTTGTTTTTTCTTTCCATGGTTCTCTAGAGGCCCCTTCCAGGATTGGAGGATGCCACTGTGAGTGTCCCTGTATTTGCAGCTCCGCGATTCCTTCCATTGCACGTAAGCAGGGACCCTACTGTTAAAGGGTCCAATGAAAAAGTGTTTCAAAAATGGTACCAATAAATTATCCAGGAAACTGCTTCGCAAGTGCACATCTTGTGCAGTATTATTGAAAGGTATTGCAACTACCTTGTGTTTGAATGCAATTTTAATTACATTTATATCTATCCCAATGATGACCATGAAGTTGCAATGGAATTACTTCCTTTCTACAATACAAAGAGTATCTGAGTGGCTGATACATTTACAGCTGATCCTAAATGTAGAGATGGACACTATGAAAATGTGCACTAAGTGAAGCCAAGATCGAAAGTAGGCCAAGGCTGTGTGGTTGAGGGAATAATGCATGGTCCCCATCGAAGGGGGATCCAAGGAAAAGGAATTTTCTAAAAAACATTGAGACCCAAGATCTACATTTGTAGATCCTCTCAACATTGGGTCCAATCCTGAACAAGGGAATGTCGATCAAAGAACAATTCCACCTTCATCCCATCCTACACAGTAGTCAACATGGTCCACCCTTTCCATTACTAAAACACAATGGACCGGTCCAACCATTTTCATTTCCACTCCCCCTATATAGTGGGGGGTTGGTGGCCATATGTGTTCCATTCTTACTTACTCACCTACATGGTGGATACCTTTGGTTGGGGGGGAAATATCTGGTTGATGCAAAAAAAATCCAAAGGCTTACCAACTTACCCATGCATGGAGAGGAACCCAAAAAATCATTAACTGTTGAAGACTATTGGCACAGGGGTAGACCAAGGGTTCAACGGGACAACAACGCACCAACAAAACCCTAAATACCGGCCCTTTCGGCAACACTTGCGAAGCAGATGAAGTCTCACTCGAGGTAGAAGCAGGGGTGGTTGCAGGACTCTAGTGTCTGCAACCTTAGCTGGGACACATATCTATGATTGTAACACCTTAACAGAGCACTTAGTTATTACATTTCATTAATTTTCAGCTTAGTTCATAGCGTAGCTAAACCCTAACAATAGATCGGCGCAGTATCTACATAAATCCAATAGATTCAAGAACTAAGCATACAAATAGAGATTAGATATAGCATTCATTCACATTATTCAACACTAAACTATTATATCAGATTCATCTATCATCTAACATCACACTAAGCATTGAATCACATAAACAAAAGAACAACCAAAAGCACAAAGAATTCTCAACACATGATATACGTGGTTCAACCCCACCCTCGGGATACGTCCACCAACTCTTCATCTTCTTTATTAGATTCTTTCAGTATTCTTACATGCACAAAGCCTCAAAATCAACTCCGCAAAGGACATGAGATTTGCGCACCTCGCTAGATCCTCCTTCCTTGAGTTATAACACAAAGCCTTCTACAATCTCTTACAATCACTTGCACTTAGCTCTGCAAGCCTCACATAGTATGCACAAAACAATTAGCACTCAACACTTAGCACACTTGCAATAGACTTGTCACTACTAGTCACTATTCACACTACTTCTTACATAGCCTAGACTTCTATTTATACATTACAAAATTGGCCTAATCATGGGTAAAACCATGGGCCGACATACCCATACCCATTACATAAGACCAAAACCCAAAAAGGCCCTAAAAAGGGGTTGAGATCCTGTGATCTCCGCTTCTTCTTGCGCTCCACCTTCGATAGCCTGCCGAAGTCCCAAAAATAGGTCAAACATGACCAAGGATCCTCAAAACTTGGTCAAGGGCCAACAGGCCCCCAACAGTCACCTATGACTCGTCCCGAGTCACTCTGATCTGGGTAATTCTGCCTCAAAATCCTTGATCTTGGCTCGATCTGCTTCGACTTGTTGTTGTGCCATGACTTCCTACTGAACGAACTCTTGGATAACAACTTTGTTGACAGGTCCCTCTAAGCGTTGTTCAACCACAGTGATGAACTGCTCCAGTTCTTCTCCTCGACCTTTGATCTCTGAGAACAGTTGGAAAGCCTCATCATGTATAGGTTGTATCCTCTGAGTCACTTCCATGACTCTACTCTGAATGGTGTGGACCTGCTGTTGATAGTGCGCTTCTCTTGGGATCACTTCATCCTTTCAACATCTAATAGGGGCTTCAACTGCACCTGTTTTTGCTTTTTGCTTCACCTCCCAGAGTTATGACTCTAGTGCCTTTAGTTATGAATTCTCAATGAGTCACTCATAAGCTGGGGAACTGCGATCACTTAGTTGTTTATATTCCATGGAAATGGCCTTTATTCTCTCAACTGTGCTTCGATCAGTTGCATCTCTTTGATCTCTCACATCCTGCGGGGTGTTGGGCGTTGTCTAGAGCTCTAAGCCTAATATTCTTTGTTGTAGCTGCTGGATAGCTTCTGCGAGTTGTTCTACTTGATTCTCAACTTCGTCTTCTGTATTTGGCTCTAAGCCTGTCACAGAGCGAAGTGCTATGTTGACTGCTTTTTTCACTTCGATTTTTTCTACGAGCAATTGTTAATTTTCTTGTTGAATCTGTGCCTTCTCCTCTTCAAACTTTGTCTGGAGAGAAACCTTCTCCTGCTTCGAAACTCGACGTTTTTCTATGACTACTTCTTGCACTTGCTTCAAGGATTGGGTGGCTTGTTTTGTTTCTTCCTGTGTGCGACGAAGGCGAGCTTCAGTCGCATAAGCTAGTTGACAGAGTTGGGTTGGCTCATCTCCCAACTCTGGTTATTCCGACAGCAAGGGCGTAGTGGACATTGCGTGACTGGAGTAAAGAGCCTGTTGTACCCCTTAGAGATCAACCTCGATTCTGTCGTACATCTCCTCCAGCTTGGATTCATGTTTCTACAAGATTTCCCATGAGGCATCGTTTACAGCTGTGATGATGAATTCAAAGTCATCGACAGTGAGAACAATCTCCATCTTGGTCAAGGTGGCTTTGGATTTCTTTCGGGAAGAAACCTTCCTCTTCTTCAAGGGATTAGCCTCATCTCTAGGCGGTGTTATTTCACCTTGATTCTTCTCATATTCTTTGCCATTTATATCTTCTACTTTTTCATCCCCCCCTCGGTCAGGTGATACTGAAGCAATTGTTTTTGATGCGCTGCTTAATTCTTGGACTTTTGTGGTCTTCCTTATGCTAGTTCCATGTGTGTCATGTTATTTGTGAGTGGCCTCTGAGCTATCAAGTTTGGGGTCAAAAATCTACGTAGGATTAGCGGGGATAAGGAGGTCTATTGACCAGTCCTTAGTTATCTCCTTGAGGTCCTCTTCTGTGAGCTTGTAGTATGATTCAATCTCCTCCTTATGCTCATCTACTCGCGCATTGATATAGATGAAGTGTCGATCTGCGTGAAACTTCATGAGGGGTATGAACCACTGTAGGGTGTTTAGCATCCTACGAGGTTCATCTTTGATATCCCTCTTCAGTTGGAGATAATATGTGTGAAATACTGCATTCAACTGCCACTGTTTTCCCATATCACTCGAGTACCAGAGCGTAGTGAGATTCACAACAAGCGGTTTGAGCGGCTCAATGTCCGGGAAGGTCACACCTTCCGACATCTCCCAAGAAATAAACGTGATGAGGATTAGGAACCAACTAAATTGGAACTTGTAGCCATGATCTTATGCTTCGCGACAATCTAATTCCAGCTGATTAACTAGGTACTTCACCCAGTTCATCTGTAGGCCTTCCACACATTTCCCTGCGAGGTCAATGACAAACCCTATGACATGCGTGGGTCTGTTCTTCCTTACTATCTTTCCTTCAATTAATTGGCATGCTAGGCAAATTACGCCATTCTGTATGGAAGCTACCTTGTAACCTCATGTCCCCTTCTCAACATCGTTGTAGGTATCCTTGATCTTTTGTGCTAATGTGCAATCAGTGGCTTTCCCCGGATAGAAGTCATGTGGGTCGATTCCTTGCATACTTAATCTGATGATCCTATGGATCAACGTCAGATCGAATGTCACATGTCGATCTAGCCATAAGTAGCTTCCATGGTAACATGAGAGAAGGAGATTAACATAGGCGTTAACCTCCTAGTGCCTTCCAAAGTGTGGGATTTTCATTACATTCAATAGGGTGGACTGCACGAGGTTCATCGTCCACAGATGGGGGATTATTTTCTAGTTCTTCCCCTTCATCCTGGTCAAGTATTTATACAGGGCAAGTATACTATGGTTCTTGCGGTCTCCTAGGTTGAAGTTGTTGAACTTCAACGTTGCGATCTTGTCCCGTTGCACTCTAACTACACATATCCCCTTCGGGAGGTACGCAGTAACCATGGTGTAATCAAAATCTCTTGGAACACTATCGCGACTCACCGCGTCGTCCAGAGGCGAGATGTAGTCAGGTAAGATGGTCGGTATTAGGTTTGCATTTTCTAGGTCATCTCTATGCTTGGTTCTCTTTTTTGTGATGACTCAAGATGGTCCAGATCTGCGAGCAGTCGATGGAGAGGCTTGTACTCCTCTCGTCGATGATTCTTGTACACCCACAGACATAGACATTACTCTTTCAATCATGAGGTTGTCGAGTATTTCCTTCACAGACTCTTCGACTGCGCTAAGTTCTTCGGACATACACGCTCGTGGTTGAATATTTCGAGTTTGAAGAGTAACTACTCAATGCAACGGGACAGATGGTGATAGCTCGATGATCACTGCATGAAATCAACTGATCTGTGGGCTTAGATAATCACATTAGGAAAAAGTGTTCTCGGAGCAAGGCTTGATGGAATAAGTAGATAACTAGGTAAACTATCTTTCCAATGAGCAAGAAGCATTCATTAATTCAGTTATGTCTGTTATGGCGTGGTCCCAACGATGAGCTTTTTGACCATAAATGTCATTCTACCCATTCGGGGCATCAGTCTAACGGTTATACTATTTCCAATGGATATATTTCTTCGCCATGGAGAAGTGCCATGTGGTGCTGCTCTACTATCCCGACGAAGTTCCATTTTTGCAAATTTTCCTTCTGCAAAGTTCCCTCTGGAACCTTCTATAACTTTTCGATCTTTGATCTCTTCTTACTTAGTTTTCTAGCCTTGTTTCTAGTGAGCTTCATCTCGATATTCCTCTTTCCATTATGATTCTTGTCTCCTCTTGGAATAGTAACTTCACACAGTTGAGATTCTTTCCAAGGATTCAGGGTCAATACTTCTTCTTTATCGGGGGTAGGTTCTTCAGTCTTCTGTGAGTCTTCTTGTGTTCTTTCAACTTCGACATCCAAGTTTCTGGTTCTAAATAGATTTGATATGTTCTCTTGTTCTTCAATCAAGTGTGCGATCCTCCTAGTCATGAAATCTTTTAATTATTGCTTCTTCTACTCTAAGACTTCTTCTTCTTTCCTTCTGGCCTGATCCCTTTCAATCCAATGTTTTCCTAGTAATATAGAAAATGGGGCATTGTTCTCAATAAATTTAACAACCTCAAAATCTTCTTTTGTCAAAGTTCCATGAGCATTCATAGATATATGGGTAATTCTTCCACATAGGGTTATCAACTTTCCTCTAAATAATCATATTCCCCCCAATGAAGGAATCATAGTAGGCTTTCCTAAAGTTTCCCAAGTTCTTTCTGTCATTATATTCACGTGTGTTCCTTCATCTAGAACAAAGTCAATGTCGAAGTCTCCTATTCTTTCTTCTATGTACTCTTTTTCTTTGAAGATC
The DNA here is from genome assembly GCA_009831015.1 of Picea engelmannii. Classification (NCBI taxonomy): domain Eukaryota; kingdom Viridiplantae; phylum Streptophyta; class Pinopsida; order Pinales; family Pinaceae; genus Picea; species Picea engelmannii. The sequence goes on along the minus strand of ML776676.1, from coordinate 640,928 downwards.
TCTGATAAGTTGATATTTCGGTGGTCATTCAGAGTTTTTTTCATCTGTAGCAATACAATTTCTGATTGTTTCTGGGGTTCTTCCATGGTCTTAGTGTCTTGAACTTTCTCATGGTCTTCTTGTCTCATATTCATTCTTTCAAGTTTAGTAATCATTCTAGGGAAATCCAAAACTTCATGATCCATAGCTTTACAACAAAGAAAATTGGGTCTTCTATCAGGGCATTCCTTAGCAAGATGTCCCAGTCTTCTACAACTATAACAAAGAGTTAATACTCTCTTTCTCTTAAATGATCCCCATCCTTTCCTATACTACGCACTAGGATCATGGTAGCTAACCTGCAAAAAATTCTTTCTAGGATCCTGCATCCATTTATTAGTCCAAACATTCTTTCTATGCATAGGAATAACATATCTTTCACTATTCTTATCAGATCTACTCATATCAAATCTTCTTTCTTCTAGTTGCGCCCTAGTTTTCAGGCTAGGACAAAATTTATCAAACATACATACCTAGATCCATATTCTTGAAACAAAAATTTCCACTTATCTTACTTTTGGCAGAGAACACAGCTTCCAGATATAAAAAAATTCACTATTCTTACCTCTACCAGAGCACACAAAGTGTTTAGATCTTACCTCTTTTCTTCAGATTTTCCTCCTTCCTTAGCACAAAGCTTCGCAAGTCAAGAAACAGATATACACACAGAGCTTCTTCTTCCTTAGTTCCTAGCAATCACAGTTTCGGTCTCGACAACGAAACCATTTCTTGGCACATGGGCAGACCCAGGGTTCACCACTACAACAACACACCAACAAAACCCTAACTATCAGCCCTTTCAGCAACACCTGTGAAACAGATGAAGTCTCACCCAAGGTAGAAGCAAGGGTGGTTGCAGGACTCCATTGTATGCATCCTTAGTTGGGACACAGATATGTGATTGTAACACCTTAATAGAGAACTTAGTTATTACAGTTCATTAATATTCATCTTATTTCACAACGCAGCTAAACCCTAACAACAGATTGACGCAATATCCACACAGATCCAATAGATTCAAGCACTAAGCATACAAATAGAGATCACATCTAGCATTCATTCACATTATTAAGCATTAAACTATCATATCAGATTCATTTATCATTTAACATCGCACTAAGCATTGAATCACATAAACAAAAGAACAACCAAAATCACAAATCATTCACAACACAGGATATACGTGGTTCACCCCCACCCTGGGGCTACGTCCACCAACTCTCTGTCTTCTTTATTAGCTTCTTTTAGTCTTCTTACACGCACAAAGCCTCAAAATCAACTCCATAGAGGACATGAGATCTACGCACCTCGCTAGATCCTCCTTCCTTGAATTATAACACAAAGCCTTCCACAATATATTACAATCACTTGCACTTATCTCTACAAGCCTCACACAGTATGCACAAAGCAATTAACACTCAACACTTAGCACACTTGCAACACACTAGTCACTACTAGTCACCATTCACACTAGTTCTTAGATCACCTAAACTTTTATTTATACATTACAAAATAGGCCTAAGCATGGGTAAACCCCTGGGCCGACATCCCCATACCCATTACATAATCCCAAAACCCAAAAAGGCCCTAAAAAGGGGTCGAGAACCCACTTTCTCCGCTTTGTCTTGTGCTTCGCCTTCAACAGCCTGTAGAAGTCCCAAAAATAGGTCAAACATGACCAAGGATCCTCAAAAATTGGTCAAGGGCCAACAAAAACACTGCCTAGAATGATGCGTATGGAAATTACAACACATGTTGGTGAATGTGTGGGGTGTTGATCTCTGAAATTAATAATCCAATAGTTCGATTTTCCACCCAATTACTTGCTTGCAAAGTATTTCACAACTATACGAAGGAGGAATGTCCACTTGGGGTTGTCATAGTAGCTGAGAGATTTCTAGAATATGTCCGACTTGCTTGGGCACGTTATATCCTTAATGAATTCATTTATGACTTCTAGGATTCCCAAAACTTTGAGAAGGAATTTCACTACAATTGGATGTTGTTTCTTCTGGCCATGGTTCTATGGAAGTCCCCTCTAGGATTTGAACGTGTTGCTGGGAGTGGCCTTGTATTTGAAACTCTTGGATTCCTTCCATTGCATGTAGGTAGGGACCCTATCGTTCAAGAGTCCAATGAAAAAGTCTTTCAAAAATGGTACCAACAACTTATCCAGGAAACTGGTTCACAAGTGTGCATCCTATGCAATATTATCGAAAGGTATGCCAACTACCTTATGTTTGAATGCAATTTTCATTACATTTATATCTATCCCAATGATGACCAGGGGGTTGCAATGGCATTGTTTCCTTTCTACAATACATAAGAGGAAATCTAGTATGGATTGGCCGACACATTTACAGTCGGTCTCGAACAAAGAGATGGACACTCTTGAAATGTGCACTAAGTGCAACCAAGATCGAAAGTGGGCCGAGGCTACGTGGTTGAGGGAAAAATGAATGGTCCCCACCGAAGGGGGATCTAAGGACAAGGAATTGTCCAAAAAACATTGAGACCCAAGCTCTACATTTGTAGATCCTCTCAACATTGGGTCCAGTCCTGAACAAGGGGATGTCAATCAAAGAAAAATGACACCCTCAGCCCATCCTATGCAATAATCGACATGGTCCACCCATGCAATTACTAAAATAAAACAATCCGGTCCAACCATTTGTGTTGCCACTCCCCCTATATAGTCAGGTCCAGGTCATATGGCACCTGGTGTCGCAGCTATGATCATTGCTCTCCAAAGAAAACTTCTCCTACAACAACAAATTGAGTTGGAGGATACCCGTAATGTCAATCATCTATGTCGCCAACTTGGAGGTACAACGTCATCACCTGATACTCCACCTCGACCACCAACCTCCATGAACAATTCTAGTAATATCGCATGGGTCCTTCAATTTGACCCTTCAGTAATTTCTCTGACGAATATGGATAATACCGACATCCCTTTAACACCCATTATGACTCTAGTGATACAAGACTGTATTACAACCCAGTTTCTGAGTTGGGTGATCGACACCAAATACTTGGTTTGGATCATGCACAACTCCAACTGCAAAACCAAGAAGAAATTTCCATGCAAAATCAAATGTTTGGGCGCTATCAATTTGAGGTTCATGCCTTACAACAACGATATGACACAAAAGTTGCGGCCCATGAAAACATCAAGGTTCAACATACCAAGAGTAGTACCTCATTCAATGAACTCCCAAGGATAATGAACATGTATATGCGTAGATACCGAAAAACTCATAAGAAGGTCATGACATTCCCCCATAGTATTAAAGTCTCAATCATAAAATCCTATCTACAAAATTTAGAGTCACAACTTATGACCCTTTGCTCGCCACTCCAATAGAAAAACCTAGAGGAAACTTAGTTGAAGAATAAGATTACCTTGGCCAAAGTAGTCGTATGGGATGACCAACGTAGACTTAAGGAATTTTTGGGAGTGGTCAAACATAAATTCACTTTATGGAATCATCTACATAACCCCCCAAATTGAGTACCATTGATAACAAATTTCACACGGTAGAGGCTGAGGTCACACAACAAAAGAGTATCTTTGCTTCTCTACCTCCCAACAAGTCCCAAGATACAATGACAACGATTGAAACCAAAACTAAGGATATTGATGCTATTTGGGATAAGCAACAAAGCATCTCAGATTTAATCACTACTACGACTAATAAGGCCTTGATATTTTATACTCAGTTGACATATGTCCAGGTTGTTGTTAGCCCCTTGATCAAGAAGATGGAAACAACGGACTTGACAACCCCTTAGATAACAAAAATAAATGTAGATGAGGTTGTTCACCTCACCCAGGAACTTCATGACACCCTTAATGAGTCTGATAGCCAATTCAATGAGTTCCTTTAGGATCTCATGAAGATGGTTATGTCCATCACATCAGTCACTCCATGAGGTACTTAGCTCAAGGATGAGCCAAATAAAAGTGGTGGGTCCACCTATTAGTTATGGTTAAGTCCACGCACATGAGGGATAACCATATACATTGGCACATATATTTAATATTTATCAAAATTTTAATCAGCGGGGAAAGGGGCCAAGGGCTAAGCCCCAACCCTTAGATCATATGTTATTCCATATAACCGTAACATTCCGCACGATTGGGGTGTTAAAAACTTTGGTTAACAAACATTTCAATTTATGCCATAAATTATAACAAGCACCGACAACTGAGGGGATCATAGGGGATGGAACCTGTGACCTCCCCCAAATAATACCAACAACTTAGCCAATATGCCAAAGGTGTGAGCCTTGTTATAACTTCCCGCTAACAAATATTTATTGTCACCCAACAATTTCAGATGGTGGTTAAGTGTCCCATGCCCTATTTAATGGTTGAGAGACCCAAGAAGAAGGAACACTTATTAATACACAGAGTATGGTCTTGAAGTTCATGCCAAGGGCCATGGGCTTTGAGGTTACATTGTAAAGCATGTCGAGGGGTCCCGTGACGGAATTTTAAGAACTTTATACCCATTTTTCATGATTTTTCGCAAGGAATCCAATGGTGCACTTTGGTTTTGGGTTTGAGCAACACAAAAAAAGGTAATTGTAAAACACAAGCATTTGAGTATTAATTAAGAGGTCCCTATTGGAAGAAGACTCATAGACATAGCCCAGATTAGGTGAAATCTGTTATCAAACTTATGTATGTGATTACATCATGGTTGTTCATTTTGTGTTCAGTAATTTGCAACTTATTTATCATTAAAGTGTATTTGGTTAGATAAGTATTTCACATGTAAATAAAAAACAATGAAGCTATCATTATTATTTCGAAGATCAAGTAGATGTTTATATGTATTTAAAACCTAATCAGATCTAAGGATTTTTCTGATCAAGATGGTATCATAGCAAGTTTGAAAAGTGTTTGCGAGTGAATACTTACAAGATCCAAACTCAAACTTGGTAAAGGAGAGATTGAAAGTTATAAATCTAAAATTGGAAAAAGACATCGTAATCATAAGATGGATTCCAAAGGAAGGGAAGGAGAATATACTCCCATGAGTCTAGAATAAATGATGTATACACTTCGTTCGATGAGAGAGATAATATATGATTTGCAATGAAGAATTCAAAAGCACGCAAGTGGAGAATCTTCGGTAAAAGGAGAAGGAGGAGGCGAAGCTAGTGGACCTTCAGAGCCCCCTTCACCATCCTCATCATCGTCTTCTTCTAAGGCAATTGGACATTCTTCTCATCAAAATAAGTCCTCTAAGAATTTTGATCATAATCTCCCTTTATTAAAATCAGATTTCAAGTTTGAATTGTCGATCTATGATGGAGAATTGAATTCCAAGAAGTTGGACAACTAGATCAAGAAAATAGAAGTATATTGTAGGGTTCAAAAGATCATGGACGAAGATAGAAGGATATCGTTATCTACTCTTTGACTAAGTGGCACAACCTTAATATGGTGGGAGGGTAAGATGCAAGTTGATCTTGTTCAAAATGGTAAAATAATCTCTTCCTGGGATAAGTTTACTAAGGCTATAATAAAACAATTATATCCATTGGATTATACGAAAACAACAATAATATAATGGAAACATCTAAGGCAAGGTAAAGGCTAGAATATTCAAGCATATACACAATAATTCAAAAATAAGGAATTGTCCTTGGGGATTCTGTTGTATACCCATGAAACTATTTTAAAGTATATTGGTGGCATGCACTAATATCTTTGTCACTCTATTTTAATGTTTAACCCTACTAACATTGATAAAGTGTTAGTACAAGCAACACATATGGAGGCTAGTAAGGGTAAACATGCGATCAAAGATAAGAATCCATTCAAGTTTGAAAAGAAACCAAAAGGTAAATGGAAGAGTAAGAAATCAACTATAGTAAAGCAAGCCGAGGGAAGACCTACATGCTCCCACTGTAGGAAAAAGGGACATGAGGAATCATAGTGTTGGAAGCTGCATCCAGAATTACGACAAAAGAAGTTCAAGGATAAAAGGAAGAAAAATAATGTTTCATCAACTCATTAGGATCTAGGGTCAGATTCTGGGGATGAATCTAATATCATGGCAATAGGAAGCACATGTATATCAACTATCAATTCTAATTCTTTAGTTCAATCCGCTAAATCCAAAAGTGATATTGATCAAAAGAAAAGAAGTGATATTTTTCATGTTAGAGTTATAGTCAAGCATACAAAGGTAGATACTTTATTTTACAATGGAGCTCAAGTTAACTTAATATCTGAAGCAATTTTTAAGAAGATGGGTTTGAAGATGACACCTCATAAAAATCCTTATCCATTAGGATGGGTATGTGAATATGCTAAGTTGCAGGTGGCGAAATAGTGTAATATCGGATTTGCAATTACAACTAAGTTCTTTCACGAGGTTGAGTTAGATGTTGTGCCTCTTGACATATTTGGCATGATCTTGGGTAGTCCACATATATTTGACATGAAGGCTATATTCTATCATGAAGAGAATAAATATCATATTGCAAGGACGGGGTTGGATTTATTGTCTTAGCTCATCATATCAAGACTAATGTTTCTTTAGTGAGCACAGGTCAAACGAAGAGACTCGTGAGCGCAAGTAAATCTTTTGTTCTAATGATAGTGAAACATAAAAAAGAAGATATAACTGATGCTTTATCAGGTTGTGATCTAGATCATAAACAAGACTTGGTCAAAATAATATCTAACTATGATGATTTGTTTCAGGAACCTACAGAGTTTCCTCCTAAGAGGGAGGTTGAATATGAAATATATTTGCAGCAGGATGCTCCTCTTCTAAATATTGGAATGTATAGGTCATCAGTGATCGAGAATCCAAAAATTAAGAAGCAGGTTTAGGTGTTTCTCGATAAAGGAATCATCAGACCAAGTTCCTCTCCATGTGGTTCTCATATTGCATTAGTTTTGAAGAAAGATGGCACATGGAGGATGTGTATTGATTTTCCATCCATGAAAAATATTACGGTAAAGAACCATTATACTTTTCCCAAAATTAATGACTTATTGGATCAATTAAAGAATGTTGTTTATTTCACTAAGATGGACTTGAGAAGTGGTTAGCATCATATTAGAATAACATAACATGACATATGGAAAACTTCTTTCAAGACCAAGCAAGGATTGTTCAAATGGTAATTTATGCCATTTGGGTTATGCAATGCAGCAACAACATTTATGAGGGTAATGAATGATGTGTTCAGACCCTACATAGATGATTTGGTAATCGTCTCCTTAGATGATATATTGATATTTACTCGAATATGGGAATATCATATGATACATGTTAAGAAAGTCTTTGAACTCTTGAAGAAGGAGAAGTTATATATCAAAATGTCAAAATGTGATTTTGAAAAAAATTCTCTGATATATTTGGGTTACAGATTAGGGAATGGTCAACTAAAGATAGATCCTACAAAAGTAGAAGCCATTGTGAAATGGCCCAAGCCAACCACTACCACATAATTCAGGAGCTTCTTAGGAGAAACATAGTATTGGAGGAAATTCATTGCTAATTTCTCATACATAGAAACTCCTCTGCATGCACTAACAAGTGTTAAACAAGTCTTTCAATGGGGATGCAAGCACTAGAAAGCCTTCAAGAGATTGAACAAAAAGATAAGCACCACACCAGTTTTGGCTATGCTAGATCTACAACATCCATTTTAGATTCAAACCAATGCAAGAAAATATTCCATGGGAGCAGTCTTGATGCTATGAGGTAAACCTATATGTTATCATTCCAATAATTTTACATAGGCTATGGTTAATTATCCAACATATTATAAGGAATTGTATGCGTTGGTACAAAGTGTAAAGAAATGGAGGCATTACTTAATGGAAAAGGAGACTATAATTCATACAAATCATCAACCATTACAATATTTGCATTCATAGACCAAGCTACAACAATCACGACACTTTAGGTTAATGGGTTTCTTACAACAATTTCATTTGGTAATCAAGTATAAGAAATGTATTCATAACAAGGTTGCAGATATGTTTTCAAGACCAATGATTAATGCATCTACAATACTCAGGTATAATCCTTTAACTATTGAAAGCTATGCAAAAAAATATTATAAGGATGGAGATTTTAAAGAGGTATATGATGGATTAACTCGTGGAAATCAATAGTCAAATTATTATATACAAGACAATTTATTATATCATCTTGGAAAGCTTTGTATACCTAGGGTTGAAAGAGTAAATATAATAAGAGAAGCTCATGCATATCTCATTTATGGTCATTTTGGGGTTGGTAAGAAAATTTCCTAGATGTAGAGATATTATTATTGGCCTCACAAATGAATGAAACAATTTTCAAGTATATAAATGTGTGCCACACAAGCCTAGCAACAAAATTTTGGGGTTATATACACCACTTCTAGTACCTTCTCATCCATGGGAAAGTGTCTCCATGGATTTTGTAGAGGGTTTACCGATGTCCACAACAGGTCCTGATTATCTATATGTCATCGTGGATAGATCAACAAGATGTGTATTTTGATACCATGCAAAAACCAGGTCACAACTAAACAAACAACATAAATGTTCTTTACTAATGTATGGGTTCATTTTGGAATTCCTACATCTATTATATCAGACCGAGAATCTCAGTTTTTGGGAAAGTTTTGGTGTCATTTATGGGAGCTCATGGAAACTAAGTTAAAGAAGAGCACAAATTTTCATCTGCATATAGATGGATAGACGTAACTGGTAAACAAAATAATGGTACATCTACTTTGAGGATACTATAACAAGAATCCTAAGTTATGGGGTAAAACATTACCTTATGTACAACATTCCTATAATCATGCCATGCATTCTTCTACTCAGAAAACTCCTTTTGAAGTATGTTTCGGGTACTTTCCTAAATCACCTATGGAATTTTCTCTTGGAGAAGAAGTTAATGAAGATGAACATGATGATACAGATAAAGCTAAAAGGTTCATTAAGAGAATTCAACAAGTACATCAAGCAGTACATGGAGAATTGGAGAAAATCCAAGAAAAATATAAGACGAGGCATGAAAAACATCGGGTTGATCATCAATTTGAAGTCGATGATCAAGCATGGTTACATATTAGCATAGATAAAATGAAAGGTGAAGGTAAAAAGATAAGGCCAATCCGATATGGTCCATTCAATATCTTGGAGAAGATTGGTACTAATGCCTTTTTTTTAGATCTACCAGCCTACATGCAAATGTATTCAGTGGTAAATGTTGAGAATTTGAAGCTTTATGAGCCTCCTATGATTATGGATGAAGATGAAAGTATTTGGGTTTCGACAGTTAATGATTTTTCTCTAGAATATCTGGACGAGTTATAGGAAGATGTCATTCTCGATAGAATAATCAAGACTTCAAAGTGAGGTTATGTGAAATATCTTCGAGTTGGTCTTAAAGGGGTAAAACCAAGTAAAAAACAATGTATGGAGATTGAAAGGGTGAGGGAAGTCCCTCACTTAGTTGTTGAGTAATCAAAACTTTTGGTGGTCCAAAAGGCTTCCAATGGGGAGGAATGATCCATGATCGCCCATAAAGGTCTAGGAGGATCCAGAACATCCACAAAGTTCAAGAAAGGTTCATAAATGCTCAAAATTAAATTGTCCCAAATTCTTTCGAAAATGCCATCAATGCATAGAGATCGACGATATATTTCCAACAACATAAAAATAATCTCAAAAAAAATTTGTATGCAAAATATATGGCTTGTCAAAGTTCAAGTCAACCAGGTCAAAGGTTGAAGTCAAAGGGGTTAAGGTGACATGTGGCATGGTCATACAACTATATGACGATGATGTGGCCACACCCTAAGGTCCCACGTGGCATGGTCGTACGTTGATTGGGAAGGTGTGTTGGCATTCATACATACATGTGGAATAATCGTTTGTTGACACATGGCATGGATAAACCAATGAGAGGCTACCACGTGGAAACTTCCATTGGAGAATTATGGTTTATGTGTATTAAAATTTTATGGGAGTTTACGGGGGTCAAACCTGTGACCTCCCAAAGCCTTACACAAACCTTCGTTGCTAATACGCCACACACATGAGACTTAACCATATACATTGGCACATATATTTAAACTTTATCAAAATTTTATTCAACGAGGAAAGGGGTCGAGGGATAATCCCCCAGCCCATGGATCGTATGTTATTCCATATAACCATAACATTCAGCGTGATTGGGTGTTAAAAACTTTGGTTAACAAACATTTCAATTTATTCCATAAGTGATAATGAACGCCGACAATAGAGGGGTTCACACCAAATAATACCAACAACTTAACCAATATGCCAAAGGTGCAGGCCTTGTTATAACTTCCCACTAAAAAATATTTATTGCCACCCAATAGTTTCAGATGGTGGTTAAGGGGCACGTGCCCTATTTAATGGGTGTGTGGCCCAAGAAGAAGGACAAACTAATTAATATGCAGAGTACGATCTCAAATTTCGTGCCAAGGGAAGTAAGGATTTGAGGTTACATCATAAAGCATGCCAAGGGGTCCCTTGACGAAATTTTAAGAACTTTATACTCATTTTCAAAATTTTTTGCAAGGAATAGAATGGTGAACTATGTTTTTGGGTTTGAGAAACGCATAAAAAGGTCATTGTAAAACACAAGCATTTGAGAATTAATAAAGAGGTCTCTATTGGAAACGGATTCGAAGATGTAGCCTAAATTGGGTGAACTCCATTATGAAACTTGTTTATGTGATTATATCATGGTTGTTCATTTAATGTTTAGTAATTTGTAAGTTATTTATCATCGAAGTGTATTTGGTTAGATAAGAATTTCACATGTAAATCGAAAACAATCAAGCGATCATTATTATTTCGAAGATCAAGTAGATGTTTATATGTATTTAAAAACTAATCAACATCTAAGGATTTTTCGAATCATGTAACAATTTCATGGTCGTGGTGTAATGAATTTATGGAGGTGGTGTAATGACTTCATGGTGGTAGTGTAACGACAATGGTAAACAATACGTGTTACAACAATGACCGATAGTTGGTGTTATGAAAATGGCTTGATAGGTGTTGCAACAAGGTGACTAGTATGTATTGTAGAAACATGACTAGTAGTTGGTGTTGTGTTGCAACAACGCGAGTGGTATGTGTTGCAACAACATGACTGGTCGATGTTGCAGTAACGTGACGGGTAGGTGTTGCAACAACGCGACTGGTAGGTGTTGTAGAAATATGATTGGTCGGTGTTTCAACAACGTGACTGGTAGGTGTTGCAACAACTGTGGTAGCACTTGTGATTGCATGACTAGAACAATGTCTCACAAGCCCTTCCATGAGTAAGCATAAAAGTGTTAGTTTTCTCTTAATCACAATAGCATAATCACTTAAAATGACATAAATCGTGGGGAGGCGTACCTTAGGAAAAATGTATCCTTATGATCAAGAATAAGCTTAAGGAATGACTAGAATGATATACAAAGTGACCAAAAAGACAAATTACGGGTATGAAAAAGATGGTGTTTAAGGCGTCCATCATCTCCCCCCAACCCAAAGATGTTTCACTACCTCATGTAACCAATCGATCAATCTGAAACATAGTCCTTATGAGAAGAACTGTGGTGGAGGTTTCTAATGATGAAATCTTGGTGTCCCTTACCATCATATGGATAATATCCTCCATTAGTTTGTATCTTCTTTCAAAAGGCTATCTTCTATTGATATTATGGTAGCTGCAGGAGGTATTTACCTCCACGTGTAAACCTGACGAGAATAGAATACTCTGGGGAGAAAGAAGAAACCTTAATGAGTTGGTTAATAACCCTAGAAGACATGCCAGCTCAAGAAGATAACTTGTATTAGGTTATTAGCCTCCAAGAGAAGAAGTCGGCCAGAAGAAATAATATATACTGAACAGATAGATACCTAGAATGAGAAGTCAGTCCAAGCAGTTAGCTAGAATTACTATAAATATAGGAGGCTAGTCTTCATTCTACCAGGTAGTCTCAGAATTGTAGAGTAACACTTGTGTGCACTGTATTGCCCAGTTTTGTACGCAGGTTTGGAGGAGAGTTGCCATTGCAATTGTTACAGCTAGCAGGTCACATTTGGCTTGGACTATCTCTTGGTTAGGGTTTGGACTACTTGATCAACTCTTGTTGGTGCATTATCCTTGGGGAAAGGAGCGCTACCCTTTGTTTGGCTATCTATCCTAGGGTTTTCTTTCGGAGTGATTCTCTATCAAGGTTAAGGTGCTCGGAGGGTGACTTCGGCCTATGGTTGGGTGACAATAGTGATGTTGTCAATGGTAAAATGAGCACATCCATTATACTATAACAGGTTATGGGCCCACACCTCCTTCATTTAGTCTAACCACTGGAAGGAAACATAGTCGTAAGGATATTAAGATTATTGGAGAACTTCCACTAGGGTTTCTAGAAGGAGCAGCCACCATAGCATTGTCGTTAGTGTTACTAGCAGGTGCAGTTGCAGAAAACCTAATCCTCTCGTTGAGGCACCTTAAGTGAAGGGATTGATTTAATTTCTGGATAGATCAGTGCACCCTAGCCTAGCACATCTCCTATTACTCTCAACAAGCCAAGACGTCAAGTTTGAGTTTTTGGTCAAATCTAGGGTTGACCAAGTCAAAGAAGCCATGACCTACTCTACAAAGTCAAAAAAAAATTTAGATGAAGCTTCTAACTTTAGAGCATGTAAGACAAGGATTTACCTCATCCTTGCCAAGAATAAAGTGTTGGATATCATGAAAGGAAAGATCGTGGAACCAGAGTTTGAAGAAGGAAAAGAGAAGGAACCGCAAAACGTTGCAGTTATGGAGAAGTTCAAAGATGGTGACATAAATGCCATGAGTATCATAGTGGACTCTATAAAATACCACCTGATACCCTACATCTCCCATATTGACTCATCGAAGAAGATGTATGATGCCTTAACAAACCTCTTCTCAGACAGAAACATTGGACAAGTAATGAGTCTAAAGAATGAGCTCCATGAAATGAAGATGAATGATGATGACAACATAACATCATACTTTGTGAGGATATCTTAGTTAAGAGATCAACTACAAAATATTGAAGAGATCATTTCAGAGAAGGAATTGGTAAACATAGTACTCAATAGTCTTCCCAAGACATGGGATGCATTTGCCGCAAGAATTAACACAAGGAAGGAGTATCCTACATTTGAAGAACTTTGGATTTGTTGTGCTCAAGAAGAATCCAGGATCAGTGCAAAAGAGAAACCCCAAAAGAAGTACGATGATCAAGCCTTCACAGCAATATTCAAGAATTTCAGGAACAAAAGGAAGCTTGGTTCAAGGAGGAAGCCAAATCAAGAGAAAGAGATTTCAGAAATACAATGCTTCAATTGTCAAAAGTATGGTCAATACAATAATCATTGTCCTGAGCTAAAGAAAAGAAGGAGAAAAACAAAGCATCAGTTGTCGAAGAAAAGGAACCTACAAAGAAGACTAAGCAGGATGAAAGAGACTTGTTCTTCTAAAGGTAACAATACTTTTCTTAGTTCTTGTACACATCTTGTTTGCATAGTCTCTATACATATCTTGTATATCTATCTCTTGGAATATAATGTGTTCCAAGAAGAACTATACCTATGGAAGAACAACAAGATAAGGATTGCTATCATTATACAAGTTAGATAATACACATGAAAGGATGAAATACATCAAACAA
>ML776676.1:592346-627068 GCA_009831015.1 Picea engelmannii | reverse complement strand
GAAAGTGTGAACTCTGTTAGATGGAGGGAGCCGATTATATATTGCAGAAGACAATAAAGATGCAGAGGGAAGCCTGGACTCTGTTAGATGTAGGGAACCTATTATATGCACTCATACATGAAGCAAGGATTAGGAGGGAGCTAATCCTATGATCCATTAAAGATGATGAAGTATATATCCATGGTAGAAACCATGAAAGACAATACGTGTTCAGTTCAACCTCAGAAGAAGTCTTCTTCGAAGAGAAGCCTTAAAGTGTCCCTGGTTGTCCATCCACATCCATGATTCTATAATGAAAGGAAGAAGTGAAATATTTAGGGCGTGGAATCTATAAGAAACTCCATGGACCCAAGAGCTAAAGAAAAACTTCAAGAAGACCATGTAGATAACAAGAAAGAAAGAGAAGCCAAAACAACCAGTCACTGTATTAAGAATCACAAAATCACCAACCTGATATGAACTCAATAAAATCAATCAAGCAAAGGAATTGAAAGTTGTGATGAAGAACAATGTATATATATGCAAGCATTGCAATATCCGGAACTAGAGGTTCTCCCAGATTGAGGGAGAAGACTATGATGATTACTTGTTCCAATAAATCAGACATACCTCTACATGAGTCTTTATATCATCTGCAATATCCATGGGTTGGATTTCTACATCAGATGAATGCAAAGACAATTCTCCAGAGAAATTGAGAAAAGAGCATATGAAGAGCAACCTCAAGACTTTGAATCATACCAGAAAGAGACCCTTGTATGCAGATAGAAGAAGATAACTTGGTGGAGAACCTCCAGTGCATAGTAAAAGCGTGGTGAAATTTTTCTATAAAAGAGATATTGTATCAAGATGATTACTCAGAAGATCAGATCTCATGATGAAAGAAGAGGTGCCACATGGATATGTTCCAGTTTTCCAACAAAGATATACTTTATTGATCAGAGCTACATGAAACCTTCAGAGAAAACCAGTGTTCCAGACCGAAGTACATTTGAAATCAAGAATTACATTATCCGTGATGAGCAGATAAGCAAACATTTTGGTAAATCTTTTGTCCAAGATGAAAGAGTTTGTGTACTCAAGATGGAGCTCGTGGAGACGAATTCCTTATTGAAAAAGCAAGAGATGACTCCCATGTTGAGAGGGAGCACTGATGTATTATTGATTGATGGAAAGTCATTTTTTTCAGTTTGAAAAATGGTCCAGGATGAGCAGATACTTTCTAGTTCGGAAAGTGGATTGAGATTTCTGACGGACAGACATTTTCCAGTTCGGAAAATAGTCCAGATTATTGATGTACCATAGACAATGACTTCCCATTGTGGTTAACATGGGAAGTGGTCTAGGGAAGTCTCTCTTATTGAGGGTTACTCAAGAAGACTGGACCACATTAATGGACAACAATTTTTCATTGTGGTTAACATGAGGAATGGTCTATTTTGGAGGTTGGTGCAGGACAATCATTTCCTATTGTGGTTAACATAGGAAATGGTTCAAACAGTCATTCCTTAGGGAGGATTCATTCTCTCCAGGATGCACTTGGTTTAGTGTCGGAAGAATGGCCTAGGGTGGGGAATGGTCCAGGTTCAACAATTAGGGATAGACATTCCTTAGGGCAGACTCATTCTCTCCAGGTTACACTTTGTTTAGTATCGGAAGAATGGCCTAGGGTGGGGAATGGTCTAGGCTCAAAAAATCAGGACAATTATTCTTCCTTGCTTGAGAAGAATAGTTCAGATATCTCATCATTGATGTCTTACCTTTTTTAGGGAAGATACTCTTCCGAGATCTCACAGATGTGAGTGGAAGAATGGCCCAGATGATTCAGTTTATATCATAACATTGTTTCTGTGGAGGTTGATATCAGATGATTGTTATGAGGACTGTATGTCTCTAGATAGTATACTACTGTGGTGGATGTGTTCCACAGTTTGATCAAGTACCTATGTGTTACTTGGTGTAGTAGTATACCACTGGATTGTAGTTGTGTACTACTATGGATAGACACAGTTGTGCTCTATTGAATGATATTGTTCCAATTGACTTGAAGACTATCAACAGTGTTGAAAATGATTATCAGCTAGATGGATGATCAATGAACAGAGTTTTCCCAGAGAGAAAATGGTGCTTGTGTCACTATGTGGAGTGAGCATCATGTCTGATTACTCAGATAGAGTATGTTTCCAAGAGATGATGCAGCTGATGACACTGATGGTGATGATGGTACTCATGATCTGGTCATGAGATAGTATATACAACTATGTTTATGATACCGGGTGAATGGTATGTTTTTGCTCAAGACCATTACCTGTAATACCTCCCTAGCTAGAAGGGAGTGTTGATATTATGGTAACTTCGAGAGGTATTTACCTCCACATGTAAACCTGACGAGAATAGAATACTCCGGGAAGAAAGAAGAAACCCTAATGAGTTGGCTAATAACCCTAGAAGACATGTCAGCTCAAGAAGATAACTTGTATTAGGTTATTAGCCTCCAAGAGAAGAATTCGACCAAAAGAAATAATATATACTGAATAGATAGATACCTAGAATGAGAATTTGGCCCAGGAAGTTAGCCAGAATTACTATAAATACAGGAGGCCAGTCTTCATTCTGGCAGACAGTCTCAGAATTGAAGAGCAGAACTTGTGCACATGGCAGTGCCCAGTTTTGTGCGTAATTTTGGAGGAGAGTTGCCATTACAGCTGCTACAGCTAGCAGATCACGTTTATATTGGACTATCTCTTGGTTAGGGTTTGGACTATCTGATCATCTCTTGTTGGTGCACTATCCTTGGGGAAAGGAGCACTACCCTTTGTTTGGCTATCTAGCCTAGGGTTTTCTTTCAGAGTGATTCTCTGTCAAGGTTAAGGTGCTCGGAGGGTGGCTTTGGCCTATGGTTGGGTGACAATAGCGATATTTTCAATGGTAAAATGAGCACATCCATTATATTCTAACATCTTCCACCCCCTCTTCCGGGTCATAATAAAAATGATACTTGGGTATAGGGAGCTAGATCATAGGGTAATGGAATCACAATCCAACCCATCGATTTACACACTTCTCCATGCATTGAATATACCTCCTTATTCACTGTAATTCCACCATGAGGTTGTGGTAACTAAAATCATGCCTTCACCTCATCTCCTTTGTGGCTTGTTCCCATATTTGTTGGCACCCTTCCATAACATTTCACATCGAAAAAATATATATGTTCTGTGCAATGCGAAATGTATTATTCTCAGGTATTGGCCATGAATTCAGCATGGGTATAAAAATTAACCTATGCATAATGTGAAATGAGAAAAATCTTGGGCTTATGGAGTTCTCCTCTTACCCAGAGGCTACAACTCTAGTTCTTTTGTGCGATAAACCAAGCATTCTTCCTATTAGTACCCTGTAAATTTATTCAACTGATAAACAAACGACAGAGGTAACCTACAAATCAAATTTAGAGATGGGTACTAGCATGCTCATCTCAGAGAGGGCTCTCATGTCACTTGGTGTTTCTTTGGAAATCAATGGCTAGGTTTAGTTTGTTTTTTTTTGGGGGGGGGTTATAAATTTGTTGGCAAGGAAGGCGACGGACACTTAGACCTATGGAGTCAAAATTCTGATATTCAATGAAAAAATTGATTGGACAATATAACTCTCCAGAGGATAAAGGCTAAGTGAGTCGATGAACCTGAGTTATAAATTGTAGTTTGCAGAGTGTAAGAAGAAAAAGGAAACAAGTAACTGCATCAGAGCATTAATGAAATTTCTTAGGCCGAGAGCACCACAAGATGAATCATGGACTTTTAAACTATCCAATTTAAACAAAATAAAGTGAAAATGGAATTAAAGAACATAGGAAATACATACAAGGAGAGAAGACAAAACTCATATCACCACCATTAGAATCTTTTCATAGAGACTTCAAAATCTCCTATATATGTATTCAATTCAGCTCCAGAAAATTACAATTGAGTTCAAAACAACTAAAAAGGTGCCCTTGCACTTCTGCCAACATTAATACATTTGGAACTTCTAACATTTATACAATTTGAGTTCCTTCAATTAGAAACCGATTAAAATAGTTGAATTACAATGTTTCAGCTTCTAAAACTGACTACAATAATTACATCTGATAATTTTGATATGGAACTGATTACAATGATTAATAAAAGAAAATGTTTCATGAACCAACTGTAGATTCCTCTGACTCTTCAACTTATTCCTTTTCCATTTGTTCCATTTTGGTCATCTATCCGATCTTCCATTTTGGTGACACCTGAGAATTATCTGTTGGTTCCTGGAAAAATGCACTTTGTTTTACCCATCTGCACTATCTCCTTCCACTGCAAGTCATAAGGGATATCATAGTCCATCATTTCTTTGATTAGGATCTTCAGTTCAATGCAATAGGCATACATCATGATTGACAATCTTATCTTCACTGTCTTGAAATGATTCAAGATCTCAAAATTTGTGATCAAATAGTCCACCAAGGTTTCTTCTTTCAATTTTTCCTCCAAGATTTCAAACTTGGAGTGATCTATTCTGCATTGGGTGAGGAGAGAGTTTTGTTCCTCCTGATCATACAATTTTCCTTTTCCATCCTAAAATGATGGGAGGCCTTTGATGAAAAACTCTTCAAGCATATCCTTGAATTATTGTATACTTTGCTCCATCTGAATGGGCTTGGTTTGGATTGATTTTAGCAGGACATGCTTGGAAATGACCCTCCTAGCCAATATGATCAATGTAGTCCCATCTTTGACCCAAATGGTTTGAAGTTCTACAGTGAGGATGGAATTTAGCAGGTTTATGGCATTTTTCACCCACTCTGATGGTTTCTTTGCTAGGGTCTCATTTACAACAGTGCACCTGCTTCTGGCTGTGATGGCCATGCTATCTTTTTCATTG
Source organism: Picea engelmannii (assembly GCA_009831015.1). Classification (NCBI taxonomy): domain Eukaryota; kingdom Viridiplantae; phylum Streptophyta; class Pinopsida; order Pinales; family Pinaceae; genus Picea; species Picea engelmannii. Next base: position 622,160 of record ML776676.1, on the reverse strand, counting down.
ATGAAGTTCAACTACACCCTGAACTTGGCAGCTTCAGCAACAATAGAATCCCAAATGATGTGTTTGTCTCCCTGCAACAATCCTTTGCCTCTTAACCTTGTTTTCAGCTTGTCTACTCTTTCCTGCAAATCTTGATTCTCCTTTTGGAATTGAGCCATCCTCTCATATTTTGTTTTCATTTCCTGCTTCAATTTCTCTATATCTCCCTTTAGACCTTTGATTTATCCCACATTCACGCTAACTTGTGACATAGCTTGGACAAGTCCTTCAGTGCTTAGCCTAGCTTATGCAGTAGAATGTAAAACTACCACCATGTTTGGTAATTCTATCTGCCCTTGTGACCAATTCACTTTTTCTTACTCTAGCTGTAATACCTTGGTCTTGTAGTTCAATGCCTCTTATCGAAATGCCTCCTTATTTTGTTCTAAAGAAACTAGTTTTGTTGTTTGTGGATGCTCTGCGGTAGACATTTTTAGTTTCTTCTTCAAGATTTGGATCAACTTGTCTTTTTATTCTAAGGAGGATTTAACTCCCTGAGGGCCTTCAGATTCTAGCCTCTTGACCTGCGTTTTCCAAGCTCTGGTGGATGATTTTTCTTGCCTCAACTTCCCTTCCAACTTAATTTCATAAGTTAACATCTTTGAATTCTTTAGGATTAGACCCAAGTAATATGAATACAACATGTCACTGGTATTCCTGTGGATTTTCACTTTTTCTGGAGCACTAATGTTTTCATATTTTAGATTTATCTCAGATACTTTATCCTCATCTACAACTACTATATTAAAAATCTTCTTCTCTACATCTCTCACTGTGAACATAGAAGACTTATGCTAAGATATATTTTCTACTTCACGGATTAAATCCCTCATTTTACTCATAGCTAAGGTTCCTTTCTCAGCATATTGCTTTGCCAAATCTTCTTTAGATTGATAGGCTGCTCCAGATGCCTTATCAAAAATGTGTTTTTTGCTGTTGAAAGTCCTTGAGCTACCTTCACTTTAGAGCTTGCTTCCTTTCCCAAATTCTACATTGTTGGTGCCACTCTCCACCATATCCATGTTTACTTGTTCTTTAGGCTCTTCCTCCTCTAGATCCATTATCTATGGGGATTGTGTGATCTTCATATTTTCAGGGACAGTCTACTGTCTCTTGGTGCCCAAGCCCTCTGAACTGCTTATTTTGTTGTAAACACTTACCTTGGGGACTTTAACTATCAGCTTCTGAGGAGTATGTTGTATTTGAGTATGTTGCAGGGTTGCCTCCACTTGTTGTGTTTGATTTGGTTGCAATATTTCTTCCATATCATCACATACATCTAGATTTTCCAATTTGTCAAAACCTTCAACATGTTCATGCTCATAGGGGGAATATTTGTTCATCAGTCTTCTCTTGGATATGATCTGATGTGGATCATATCTTCTTCCCTATAGCTGTGCAAATCCAAACTCCTTGAGATATTCTTGGATCTGAGATAAGCATGATCTTGTCTTGACAATGAAGGGTCCAATGATGAAAGGGAATTTGAGGTTGGATGCCTTGTGTAGTTTCAGGAAGTATTGTGTCTCTGATATGATTCTTTTCCTGATGAACTCCAGGGAAAAGACTCTGTGTGTCAGAAAAATAGGCAGAAGATATGGGGATTCATGACAAGAATAAACCCATATCACTATTGAATGCATGAAAAACACCCAATCCCCCACTCTGTTTTCTGGATTTGGCTGTAAATAACTCCTCATGTCATCTAGGAGTCTTGGCAGGCTAGTGTTGAAAAGTAGGATGTAAACCTTGGACATGACCTTATTGATAAAAATGAGAATTGTGATTCTTTTACATTCACTTGATATGAATGATGCTTCATGGAACTCTCTCTTGTTTGTCTCTAGGAAAATCTTCAACAAGTATGTGTAATACTTGAAATGTCATAGTGACTAAAAATTCACTAGTTGCCTGTGGATATTGTCAGCTATGAATTTATCAAAGCTGATGCAAATTGACTGACTGGAATTTGACTGGAAAAATGCCCAAAAAAAACCTAACATGACCTCGACCACATACTTTTCATTATCTAGACCTAAAATATGACTCAGTATGGAACAGACCCATTGGACTTCAATAAGCATGATATTTACACTCATTGGTAGGGATAGACTTTCGGAAATATGCTCTGGTTTGACAATTATTTGCAAAAATAGGTCTTTGACTTCTGAGGGACATTCCTTCTAAACCATGATTATATTTTCTTCTTCAAATGGTTCATACATTGTAGAGGAGGACTCTGTTATGTCGAGGGAGCTTCAAATTGACAGACTCTCTACTCTACACAAGACCTCAGACCCTTGTTTATTTAAGAAAAAATTATCTTCCTATGAATATTTCTCTGCACACCAACCTATGAATTCAGGGAAAGGGAATGCGACCTTGACAACATAAGGGACTATGGTGGCTAGAAATGATTCAAGGAAGGGTATATGTTTCCCTACATTGTCATACATATTAGCTCTGGACACAAAGATGGGTGAAATGGTGATTTCAGTGTCGAACACATCTGAATCTTTGTCAATTAGGGCTTCTTCGTTTGACATGGGTTCTTGCTCTTCTACTGACATAATGACAGGGTCCATGGTGGCGATGAAAAATACCTGTAAATGAGCGGAAAAAGTGTGAGCTTGGCATGTTGTTGAGCTTCAATTTGAATGGAGTGGTCGCGGCAAATTTCAACATTCCAGTATTTGAAAAATAATAAAATAATGACAAGTACTCCCTTTATATACTTTCCCTATTTCGGGGACAAGGGAGAGTGGTTTGGGGAAACCCACTTATCGCCCTGAAATTCACCCAGTGGAATCATGTGGTACCAACCTGAAACCGCAATTTACTTTTCGGCTCAATTTCAAGAATTATCCTTTGCACAAGTCCTCCCCCCAAAACGATCCCCGACCGTTGATCTGTAGCGCCCACGTTCTGTGACCTGTCAGGTCCCATCAACTCCACACTGTTGTTAGATTTAGCCTCCTCCCGCTAGACTTGGCCCTTTCCTCTAGTTTTTCATGCCTCCACATTAGTTTAGCACCTTGTTAAGTCCTGGAAACTAGATTTCACACTGTATTTGTTATGGTGATAACACTTCCATTGGACACGGTTATCAAAGAATGATGTGGAATCCCTTAGTTGTATATATCCAACAAAAGGGGTTATTTTCCATTCTGGGTCAAATTCTAAAAGAGTATTATGTCAATAGAGCTTACATAACAATTTTTTCCCTTCATTGTTGCTTTCATAGTACACTCTCAAAAATGTTTCTGTCGATGTTACATTATGAGGTTTTATTTTTTATCTAAGTAGATCTAAGAATGCTAAAAAAATGATAGTATCAAACTCCCATGAAAATGACTCCATTGCATAGAGCTCGACGAGAGATTTCCAATGCAACTTGAACGAGGTCAAACAGACTTCGCATGAGAAATATATGGTCTTTTGAAGTTTTGGAAAAACAGGTAAAAATGGAAAAAGGTAGGTGCCACATGGAATCACTAGAAGGATGACATGTGGAGCTGTACATATGACATGTGGACTATGCAGATGATGCATTGCACTGTACGGCAGACACATGGAATGTACGATGTTGACATGGTAGGAAACAAGTGGCAATATGATGGTGGTGTGGCATGTTGACAGGGAAGCTGACTGGGTGTATGGTCAGGTGATGTGGCCCAATCAGATGTTTCCACATGTAACCCTCCAATTTTCCAAGTTTTAAGGGTTGGAAAATTGTTGGGCTCGACAAAAGAAAACCCGTGACCTCCGACATATGGTTCCAATGTCTTATCATTTCTCCAACGACAACAATTATAACAGAAATAGGCATATTCTTTATTTAATTTTTTGTTGGTATTAAAATAGTTACAAAGCGTGCATCGGCTGAGGTCGAACCTGGGACCTTTGCACCGACGACCCACAAGTCTAACTGGTTCACCAACTACACCAATTGTAAATCCCATTGAAGCATCTTTTGATTTAAATTTTGTTAAGTGCCTAAATTGTAATGTAACAAGGGTTGTCGGGTTTGAACCCTCGACCTCTACTATATAAACCCTATGCCACATGAAGTTATGTTTCCCGAACTATGAGCTCTAATAGTTTTATTATGTCGAGTTCTAGTCTTTTTGGGGAGATATAGAGTGTTTATAGTCAAAAGCTTCAGTTTTTCGAGGCGGAGTTGATTTTGATAGTCACATCTGAGTTTGTGCAACAAATCAGAAGGTCATTTTAGAAACTTAAGTTGAAGTTGTCATTGTATCAAATCATTTTTTAGCATCAATAGAGTGGTATCTCATTTGGAAGTGGACCCAGAGACGTAGCCCAAGATGGGTGAAGTCTGTTATCAACTTGTGTAATGTGCCTTGTTATTGTTGCTTCTTTTTCTCTCAATTTCAGCATTTTAACTTCCACAAGTTATTTATCAATTAATGAAGTTTTGGATAATTAAGTGGATTCACATGTTAATTTTCAAATAGTCATAATGGTCATAATTTTCAAATTAGATTGGATGTTAATGTATGTTTAATAATTAATTTGACATCTAAGGATTTTTGGATCACCTGCAGTTATTGTCTCGTATTGAAATGATAAATATCTTTCCCATAGGAATAAAAAATAAACAGGGGAGGGTACCCTACAACTAAGAATAGACTCCACAAGATATTTAATCTATTCCTTTTCTTCTTTGAGAGTTTTTACCTAGTCTAGTAATTCATAGGCTCTTTTTGTGTTGTTTTTCCATTGCTCCCATTTGAATCGATGGATTGCTAGTTGTCCATCCCATTCATGAATCATGTTATATATGGTTTGATGACATTCATCTAAAGGAGGCATTCCTCCTTCATAGGCCTCAACTAAACTTTTAAATTTGGAAACATTATCCCTCAACTTGTAATCATTGTCAATGAGTGTTTTAACTCCAACACTTTCTACAGGGGGTCTAACATTGTTTTTTTGAGTTTCTTCATCAATGTATTTGACCTCTGTGTCACCTTCAAATTTTGTCTACACTACTATTGTATGTATAGTAGGTCTAATTTCATCTATCTGATCCCCTCTGTTCTCAGTGAGGGTTGTTTCAGTTTGGGTTCCAACATCAAATTTCTCTAGGGGTATTGTTGTCTTTTCAACATTTTATGTCCCAAGGACTAGTTCAGAAAGTCCCTCTTTTGTTACTTCTTCTCCAAGTTTACTAAAGGTTTGTTGGGTGAGTTCAACTACCTAGGAAAGACAGTCCAAGTATATTTGGCCTAATTGTAATTCAACTTTTAATTTCTTTATCCTCGTTTGCAATCTTTGATTAATTTTATTTAACTCAAGATTTTGGTGAATGATCACAAAAATATAATGGTCTCAATTTTTTTTTACCTTTAATCAGTTTCCTTTTCCTATGATTGAGGGTTATCTTCTTGAAAGTCACATCAAATTCAATATCCATGACATTCTATGTCATCTCAAGTGTTGCAACATGCTCTTTATCCATTTCTCATCCTTCACCTGTTGGTTCTTGTGTTGCATCAAGGGTATCTTTTTCAACTATCCCACCTGTTGGTTCTTGTATTGCAACATGGGTTTCTTTTTCACATGTCCCACCTACTGGTTCTTGTATTGAAAAAAGGGTTTATTTTTCACTCATTCCACCTATTGGTTCTTGTGTTGCAGCAGGGGTTTCTTTTTTACCTGTCCCACCTTCTAGTTCTTATGTTGCAGCAGGGTTTTCTTTTTTACTTGTCCCACCCGTTGGTTCTTGTGTTGCAACAAGGGTTTTTGTTGGCACAAATGTTTTTGGTTAAATATCGTGTGTGCACACAAACAAAGTTGTGCATGCCTATTCCAATTTTTATGTGCACTCAAGCAACTACGTAGTAGGTGCCAGAAGGCACGCGTGCCAGTTCAAGTGTTTCTAATGCACACCAGTTCCAGTTCTGCTAATGTGCATCATTCTAAGTTTTTTGACGCATGCCATAAATTAAGAAGACATAACATGCACGTCGAAATCAAGAAAATAATATTCGGGAAATCTTCTCAAATGATTACTTCAGGCAGCACGAGAGATCGTGGAGTAGTAAGGATATGCGATGGAAAGGTATTTAATATTTCCACGACTCCAAAGAGGCTATGTGGAATGCATGCAGGTGAAAAAAACATGTGAGACTGGAAGCCAGAGGAGTGAGTGGGGTAGAACTAAAAGTGACATAGCATCAGAGCCAAGAAGCAGATAAAAGGGAGCAACAATGACATAAAGAAAGTTAGTCATTTTTATCTATCCAACTAGTTATCTAGTGATTGGTGGTTAATGTCCTTGAGCTCACTTTGAGCCTATGTTTTTGTAATGTATTTGGTTGTGATTCTAGGTCAGAAATAATTACAAAGTATGAAATAAAGCACATGACGCTATCTAATATAGTTACACTGGGAAAATGTATAAGAGCGCAAGGCTTTGTTGATGTCAATTCATGAGTTTCTTAATGCATGTATGTGAATGGTTTAATGAAGATAATAAAGTTATAGTGATTCTTGTCTTAAGATGTGGTGATCATGTGTCAAATGAATGCATGTGTTGATGTTGCATTTTTTTAATGATAATGTATAACATAATGGAATGTATGATGTTGTTCCAAATGGGTTTCTGTGTAATTAATACTTCATCATTGACACAAGACATATGGTCTCTGTGATTCTCATGGCGTCTTGAGGTCTGGGGGGAGACCTTCTTTAGTCTTTGGTTGAGGATTGATATGTCGATGCCTTGAGGTTTTTGCTGGTCAACTCTAGACGAACCCTAGGTCTTCAACCCCCAAACATTAAGAAGGATGCACACAAGCGTAGTAATATCCAACTAGGTTACGTTGTCAGGACTTGAAGGTTTTGTATTGAATTATGAAGGAAGAGAATGAGGTGGTATCCATCTCGGGAAGAAATTCAATATTGGTTGACTCCTAAGGAAGATGAGTTTTCTTGGTGGGAAACTCAATATTTTAATGCCAATGTTGAGTGATGGAACAATAGCTATATCTACACTGATATGCATGAAGTTTTCTTTGTTGAATTTTCTTGTCTATTACATGAATGGTTGAAGAGGAAGACTACTAATGATACTAATTTTAAGCCTCAAGAACCATTGGTCTGGGATCATATCATGATTGATAGGTTGAGACATTGGATAATAAATGGACTCAAGCCATTGATTTGTAGTTTTCATGGGTGAAGGAAGGGTATATAATTGAGTTTGTTTTCGAATACATTGATTCTTTCAACGAGGTTGAGAGGAAGTTCATCGAAGGTCCTAGGAAAAGATTGTTAGAAGATATCATGTTAGCACTAGGAATCACCCTTAGACTGCTATAATAATAAGCTCAATACCCATCATAATATGAATAATTAATCAGGTTTGTGCTTGAGTGGATTTGCAAGATTTAAACAAGAAAGGAAAAGGGTAGCAAACTAAATGCAGATCGCCATTGGGAAATGTCATAACCTCCTTGCAAATTGAAGGCAATCAAGTTGAATCGCAGAAGAAAGTTTTATATAATGACGGATGGAAGAGTGAAGAAGATAACAACAACAAGAACATCCATCAGACAAGAATCCTCTTTGCAAAATGAATGCAAGATACTTGAATAAAAATGATGATTAACAATAAGGATACAACATGTCCTCTATTTCTCATGGATTTATTAATCACATGAAGCCTTTGATCTTTAAAATATGAAATATATTCAAGCAAGAAGATGACAGAAAAAATGGAGAACAGAGAAATAACATTCTGATAAATAACAACTTTCACGTATCTTCCATGGCATAAAAGTTTACATCACAGACCCTCAGGCTTACAAATGAGCAGCTAAACTGCTCCTCAAACCCTTTTGAGCCTCTTGACCCAACCCCTCTATCATTGAACAAATTCAAATATATACCGTATCCTTATCCCTTAGTCTTAAGAGTTCGATGACATGTAGATTTTCCAAAAATAACAAGTATTTGCAAAGATAAGACCAAATTTTACTTCAGCCCCTAATTTATAGGGTTCAATATCTTTAGTTTTCTAAAATAAGAGGGAGTTACAAAATATTTGAACCAACCCCTAGATTCTAGGTTTCATTTTTTTGACTAATCAATGCATTCAAATCTCCTCAAATCTTCATGATTCTATGACAAATTATTTGATTTTCTTGTTCACTTGATGACTTGGCATGATCCATTCTAGCTGGTAGTTGAAAAGTCTTGATATTGAGTTGATTGTGTGATTTCACAGCGACTAGGTGAAACTCGTTGTGAACTCTTTGTTTCCAGCACTTTCGGAGCATGTACATGTTCGCTGCAAAAACTATGTTCCTAGTGCTCCAGCATTACAAAATTATTCATTCTATGCAGCAATTTCAAAATCAGAGCATAGAAAGGCCTTCATTGTTGAAATAAACACAAATTAAAGGATAACATCAACCTTCACGATATCTTTAGATGGCATTTCTGAGTGGCTGATTTAAATGAATTGTTTTACCCTCATAAGTTGTTGGGCGTGTCACCATTTAATTATTACACCTCAACAAGTTCAACAACATTTACAGAAAATACCCCCCTGGATGTCTCTAAGAGAAATTTCAATGCACCAACAATTGCACATTTAACTATTGAATCTCACATAAATTGCTTTCCCTGTATCTATATCACCAAACTTTCATTAATCGTCCATACATTTTATCCTTCCATTTGAAAATACCAACTCCAACAATTATGAAAATATATTTTGCAGTAGCTATTGTTGAACAAATTGAATATCATGTTATTATTATTATTATTTCTAAGCCCTTGAAAATGAAAACCAGTCATCACCAAAATTAGAAGATATGTCTGAGCATTTTTTAGAGTGCTTCAATTCTGCGATACTAAGAGCTTCTTGGCAAGCATTTCGAAGATCAATCAATATCTTTCCAAGCAATCAGCGTGCAATCTTTAACTCAATTTTGAGTTTATGTTTAGAGATAATTTCATATTCATTATGTATAACTCCTTCTACAAGCAACTGAGTCACATTGAAGAGTTCACCCAAGCCATCAAGATGCAAGTGTGCATTGTGTATGAGGTCATACTTGCATGAGTCATAAACATCTGAAATCTGTGTGATATCAAACCGGTCCTTTCTTTCATTGTACAAGTCTCATTCCAACTCTTTTTAGTGCACAAACATTAAGAGGAATCCTTCACTGCTACATGGTAATCCAACAACAATTCGATCAACATCCATATTTTTCTTCCCAAGAGCTTTAGCCTGATCATATGCAGGAAGAGCCTCATCTGAAGTTGAATCCACAATAATTTCTTCTTCATATTTTGCTATTTGTTTGAATTGTGATGTGACTTTATTTATAAGCATAAACATCCTTGGAAGAAGTTCATGTGCATTAATTTGCAAGACAAAAACATCAACCATCCATGGAGTTTCTTCATTAACTGGAGCATTTGATTCTTTTATCAATTTTCCTGAAGTTATTATCTCGCACAATCTGGCCTTGGTTTATTTCATTTCTATGTTGGTGTTATCAAGGCTATCAAGCATGGATGAATATTTACTCACAAGAGAAACCAAAATCAAAGTTGACTTCCCTTCAAGACTTAGAAAACCCTTCACAGATGTTGCAACAAACATATGTACTTGGCCCTCATCTGAACTATAAATTTTTAAGTCATGGAAATATGTACTAATCAAATGTAGCAAGCTCGTGCCTTCTCCTCTTGGCATTCCATTTGGCTACCCATTTGAAACTTGTCTACGTTCCTTCAACATATGGCATGAGGGTTTACAATTTACCCACTGCATTCTATTTTTTATATTTGTTTCAACCTTTAATCCCACATGCGGCAGTGGAAAATTCTTTCGAACCTTTATATGGAAGGGTCTTCCCATTAGTGTTTGACGTGTAGTGAATCCATGTTACTCCCTTGTGGGCTCCTCTCTTGAATTAGCGCTTGGTATTGGGTGTTGGGATTTGGTGCTATGTTGGCTCGTGGACTTGGATATTGGGTCTCGTGCCCAATGTTTTTTAATAAAAAATTATTATAATCTTGCTATAAACCCAAGAGCCAAATTGGCTAGGAAAAACCCATTTTTTATTTGCCAAACTTGTAAATTTTTCCCATAGTTCCATATTTTTATCACAAAATCAGCTAACCAATGCTATGAAATGACCAAAACTTCAGGCACTACTAATTGAGCTAGTTCGTTGGTGCTGCAGAACTAATGTTGCAAAAGGACCAAATTTGATACTGCAAATGTTTGTGCTAACAAATCCCACTCTGGATAAAGATGTTGTTTGTGGAGAAGGGGATGTTGCACATGGAGTTGGATAGGATGGTTGAGTAGAATACCCTAGTGCTTAGGGGGGGTAGATGAAAAGATAGGGGAAAAGTGAGAGAGGAGATGGATTCACCAAGAAGGATCCAAAAGTTGTTGAAATAAGATGAGGATTAGGATGGACCTAGAAGAGCATAGGAGAGAGAGAGAGACGAAAGATACACAAGAATATTTGAGTCAAAGAGGAGAGTGAAACAAATAAGTGGAAGGAAGACAGAAAGGGGTGCATGATGAGGATTCAAGACCAAAATTAAGAGGAAGGAGACCACACCAAGAGGAAGTGTGGAAGAGTGTGTTGTGCCATGGAGGAGCACAAATGAGGATAGGCTAGCGAAGACTTGTGACATTGAGAGTAGGGTATCTAGCGGAGATACCAGCAGTAGTGGTAGTAGGGGGAAATAATTTGGAGTATGAACCCCTTAGTTGTTGCAGAGTACCACAAATTTAGAGGAAGATGAGGTGTAGGGTAGAGGTGCAGAGGTAGGAGTGGAAGATGAAGGACCCCTAAAAGGAGGGGAAGTGGAGTTGGAAATTTTGGATGGTATTACACGGATGCAAGTAGGAAACTCTCTGGGTTCCCTCACAAGAAATATTAGAAGAATATAGAGTTACCCCCCCTTTGAACCACCCCCCTTGTGCATTTGTAGCCAAGAAGAAAGAGCAACAGACAACGCGATGATTGGAGTAGAAGAAAGAGTAAGAGAAGAAAGAAGAGGAGCGATGAGTGAAGAAGAAGAATAATTCAATGTTACTTAGCTAGGAAGAGTATCGATACCAAGATCCCCAACACCCATCAGTTAGTTAGGAGGACGTAGTTCGATATCGAGGGTGGTGAATCAGGATAGTACCTCGAGATTACCTGTGTTCCATGGGACGAGTAAAGATTATGCAGAGCAACATTGGTTTACATGTGAGGCGATATGGTTTGTGAAAAGGATCACATATGAGGCATCAAATATTGTGCAACTAGAGATCACGTTCAAGGGCAGAGCCCTAACGTGGTATATGAAGTACGAGGCCACTGTGTCAGCAAGATAGACAAGGTCCCTGGCAGAGATCAAGAGAGATATGCTTAAGGAATTCCAAAAGCCTAAGTCATAATCGCAATGAATTACAAAAATTAAGGAGATTAAGTAGAAACCAGGAGAAACCAAGTGGGATTATGACCAACGGTTCAATATTTTGTTGGTTAGGATGACGTTCTAGATATAGGATGTGCAACATAGAGAATGGTTCATTGCGGGGTCGCTTCCCCATATTAGAGTCCCTCTTACCCGACATAAGGTGGCTACTTAGGAAAAAGTAATGGATATTGCAATGGACTTGGAGGCTATACCAGAAGGAGGAGTGACGTTGGAAGTCTTGGTGCAGGCATAGTCTCAGCTGGCCAACCTGACGATGCAATTGCATGATATGGAAAAGGGAAAAGTTATGTGTGATCAAGTATGGTGTATAATGTACCGGTCAAAGGGGAACTGTAGAGATGAGTGTCCTACACTGGGAAAATATATGGAAATAGGTGCATTGAATCCATTTCCAGTTGGACCTTAGAAAAAATGGTGCGAGAATTGTAGATAGTGGGGACATATACCACCTCGTTGTCCAAAATTGGAGAAATATCATAAGACACATCATACTCCATTCTGTGAATTATGTAATTCAATGGAACATGGTTCGAACAATTGCCTATCACTCCAGTTGATGCAAGAACATACCCACATTTTTTTCTAAGTTTAAGAGGAACATAAGGGTGGTGACTGTGGCGGTGATGAGAGAGGTGGATATTAAGGAGGTCCTAGAGGAAAATATGGATGTAGTTGAGAAATAAGATATGGAGGAGGGCGAGGTATAACCTCCACTTGTTTTAACCAAGGTGAGATGGCCACGTGTCAAGATTTTGTACCAAACCGCACGCTCTTTTTGGGTACTGCTACATACTTGAGCACATCATGAAGGATTGTCCCAACTTGTTGAGGAAGTGGGAAGAGAAGAAGGCACATTTCAACATGGTGACTGGAGAGCCACACGGGAATCAGAAAAATGATGATGAATTTTATGTATGGATGATAAACCGAGGCAGAGTAAAGACGGGAATGGAATTTGAGCATGGTGGAAACTTGGGTCAAAGGCTAGAGGGGAAGATAATAAAGGTAGTGAAACCCCCTCCTAAGTTTGATGCTATTCAACAAGAGAAATTTATTTGGGACACATAGATGGCCATAGAGGAAGAAAGATAATGAGAAGAATTGCAGCGCATGACACAAGTTTGCTTGAAGAGCCCCAGATCTGTGAGGAGGTATAACAAGTGACACAAAGACTGAACCAAATAATTGTATATGCTTCTTGTTTGTAAATGTTTTCTTTTTTAATTATAAAATTTGTAATACATGATATTAATGAGAAAGACAAGAGGATATTTTAAAATCATAAAAATTATTTTAAGATGTAAAATATAATGTGTTCTACTTTTTGTTGTTGTTGTTATTATTATTATTATTATTTTATGTTTTTACATTTACAATAAGGTATCTACCATATCAGTAAGTATTGGGACTAATTTTTCAATAGAGTGATAATTTCATTATTGGGGTTGTACTTTTCTTCAAATCAAGAAATCTCCACTCCATTGGGTATTTGTAGTTGGCTATACATGCTTTGGTATTGAAGTTGTGACCTCCAAAAGTTTCAAAGGACTAGAGGAGTTCGGGCGATTCATATCACTTATGACATTTTTTCACACACATGCACCTATATAAACATTTCAGAAAAGAGGAGGGGGAGGTCAAGAAAACACACACATTCTGATCCAAATTATTTTCGGCACGAAATGAGAGCGGAGATATAATAAATAAATGTACAGAGATATATCAGAGAGCCAATAATATAACAGAGATATAACCATAAACACATAGATACAATAATACACAATTTATATTAATGAGCGAAATGTACAAAACTTTAGAAATACAGAGTGAAAGACTCGCTAGAATGGTGGCAGCTTATCTCTGAGAAGTTATGTGACAGATACACACATTCACAAGAAGATGATTACAATGAGGCTCTAAAGGCATTTTTAACATAAAGAAAATCCAAAACCCTAACCCCAGAAGATGAAAATCCAACGATTTTGCGGACCTCGTTTTTGGTAGTTTGGTGTATCAACTTCCCAGGGGCGTAACATTGGCATACAATCTCCATTTGGGGTGCACGATAGCTCGTTGGAAAGGTATAATTGAGGATAATCATTTTGGGGGATCAATAATATACCTTGGTTATAATTGAAGTGCTCGATCCCGAAAAAACTTCAGTTAGGCCCTCAAAATGGCCCTGAAAGTTTAGGAACCGAAAAACTGCTAAAAATAGTAAATTGACAAAAGATTGTTTTGATCCAGTTGGAATAGGTGGGTGGCCACCAATATCCACTTGGATCACATTCATCTCAAAACCAAAAAACAATTATATTAGTAATATGACCACCATCTCTATAAACACCCAATTAATATAAGGATCAATATATCTATTTATGAGGACTTATTTGTTGTTTCATTGTCCTTTATGAAAAACATATAAGTTCATCAGAAATAGATATCATGATCTTTATGTTAGTGAGTTATCTATAAAAGTAACAAACCTCCTATTAATATAATGGTTGATTGATTGTGAAATTAACATACATATTTACTCAAGTTCCTTACTTTCATAAGAAATGTGTTATGTAAATACATACATGTGATAATAAACAATCAATAACAACAAGCGAAATACACCAATTTAACAATTAAAAATCGCATTTTAAATAATTAACTTTCATATTTATACCAAAAACGGCGACGATATAAAAAAACAAATTTTCCCCAAAAATGATTAATTTTTTCTATGATTTCTACATTTCTACATTAATATTAATTTTATTACACAATACAATAATTAACTATGATTGAAATTTCACTCTATAACGCCTTTCAAGTGGATATGTCACTTCGCTCCAATGCATTTTTTTATATGATTTTTAAATGTTTTTTTTAGAGTTATTAGTCTAGTTTTTATTGATACAATCTCAACACCCCAACATCATTGTGTGTAAACAAAACTCAACCATATGAAAAAACTTGTTTGTGGTGCATAAGGGGGTATACTTTCACTCTTGCAAGAAGATTTCAAGTCTCAGGTTGTTAATATATTACCTTACATACAAAGAAGACAAGGTCTTAGCCAGTCATAAGAGTTTTAGGACAAACTCCAAGATCGAAAAGAAGTTTCAGCTAGTCACTAATATCCACTAGATACCCAGTGTCCCATCTAATCCTTGCTAAGGCTGCCAGAAAAGGGTCATGTGATATCAAAAAACACCTAGCCTTTAACCCCATACATGAAGCATATATACATGTAATTTATTATAATAATTTTTATGATTATAAAACTCTAATATACCATAATATTTATTCTAAAGTGGAATATCTATAAAAGTAATGACTCTCTTATTAAAATAATAGTAGATGATTATGCTTGCTTGCTAATAAAAACTAAAATATACACTATCAAATCCCATTCCCTTTGATCCTCAATGTAGTTATGAGATGTTACCACTATAACATGATAACATGTAATGCATTAACAATCACTAATAAGCACCCACCAATGTTGTATTGATTATGGTACATTATGAAATATATAATGTTCGATCCCATGCATATAAGACCAAACATTATACATCTTAGAGTATGTTGCATTTAATGTAACATTGGTATGTGCATAATGCGTGTTTAACACATATGGCATAATGCTAAAGAAACCTAATAAAATATGGCATCAACTTTGTAAATAACTTTAGTATGGGAGGGGAAAAGGACCACTTGATTTCATAAAATATCAAATTGAAATTATCAATAATATAGTACAAAAGATCACATGGAAGATTTATAAAATGTCAACAATATTAGTCCTAGAATAAGTTATAACAATGCCTTTGATTGGCTAAGAGCTCATCTTCCTTGAACATAAAGAAATAAGATAATGACCCAATACCTAGAAACATATGGTAGGAGTGAAATTCTACACCCTTATGAACCACTAGCAATTCAGTTCAGTTGGCATGGTTTTCCTTGGAATGAGCTAGTTTGACCTTGGAATCCAATTCCATATGCAATAAAAGTAATAGTTTGAAACCAAGGTTGAAAGCTAATAGTCATCGGGGTTGAAGAAGAACTCGTTGATTATGTGGATTTGGTTGAACCTATTGTTGATCCAATAGTTAATTCTCTTTATCCAGTCCAAGCATAGTAGATCAAGATCGGGACTTAGTTAAAGAAAATTTATCAGAGGTTATATCTTAGGAACAATTTCAATTTATGGTTGGAAGACAAATAGTGATGCTACTAGAGAAACTAAAGAGGTTATGATCCATGAAGTCAAACAAACTTCCAACAATGGTTATGAATCATTATCTTTCAAAAGCATATAATAAACCAAGTCAAATCTATATCGGGTTGGTGCTCCTCCATGTGGTTTTTAGTCTTCTAATTATCAAATGGATCATGGGATGTATAAATTCAGTCTCTTTTGTAGTATTAATAAATGGGCCATTATCCAAATTCTTCAATTCCACAAGGGGATTGAGACAAGGTTTCCCCATGGCCCCTTTGTTGTTTTTAATCATTGTTGAAGGTTTAAGTAGAGAAATACTAGAAGCGAGAAGTGTTGGAGCCACCTTAAGAGTTAATATGGATAGGGAATTTCCCTATCTCACCTTTTGTTTGTAGATGATGTACTATTGTTTAGTAATGGATCTTCAAGAGAAACAAAACTCTTGTAGGAAATTCTAGAGCTATATATTGTTGATGTAAAGATGGAAGTCAATGTATAAAAATATGCAATTATCTTGAATGATTCAAAAACAGAGCTAGAAATCCAGTTGTTACAATTCTTTCACTTCAAGCACATTGATTTTAAAGTAGGTTTTAAATACGTAGGTTTCTTTCTTAATCCAAAATATCATGGGAATAGACATTGGGACTGGTTGTTAGAAAAAAAATGAGGTTAGAATAAATCATTGGTGTAAGAAATGTTTGTTAAATGAGGGAAGACTTACTTTGGTAAATTCAATACTAGAAGTAATTTCAGTATGTTAGCATTCTTTGGCTTACATTCCAAAATATGTCATGGAAAAGAGAATAAAAAAACATTTCAAAATTTTATGGATAGGCAAAAAATAAAATGAGGGCATTCCCTTAGTAAAGTGTAAGAACATAGTTATGCCCAAAGAGGAAGGAGGTTGGGGTCCAAATAATATTAATTTCTTTGGAAAATCACTAGATACCTGTTGACGCTTGAATCCATTAGGACCGAAAAGGAAACCTCACGAGGATGTAAATCCCCCTGTGTTTTTATAGAGGTGGTACTCCTCTTTAGATTTTCTTAGATTTTTTAAATATTCAAAATGTGGGACTTGACAGAGGTCTGTCGCAGTAATTCAAAGAAAAATAAGTATTGTGAGACAATAAAAGGAAAATGTTTTTGTCTTCTTTTTAAAGAAAGTTCCTGACAAAGGACCAGGAATCACACACTTCAAACATTAAAGAAAATAAGCAAAATTTCCTCACATCCATCATAGCTTAAGATAAAGATTTTTTATCACATAAAAATAAAAGAAAAATGATCTGCATGCACAAGAAAACTTTAACAGAGTGGATTCATGGACAACTCAAATAAAGATAATGATAGATCAACCTCAAATACTTTATATTCTAAAAACAGGGTTACAAAGCACAGTTAAGATTGTTCCCAAAATAGCTCTCTTGAAATTTCAAAAAACATATAGTTTGTTACATATTCTTGAAATTGTAAATGTGGGTATCTACCATATCAGTAAGTATTGGGACTAAATACAAGAAATAATCTTTTAGAAAGAATACGGTGGGTGATAGAAGGATCAACAAGACTTGGTAAGAAGAAAAAAAGAGTTATCAGTATTTGGTTAAACCTTTCTAGTGAAAGAGGTGGAATAATTGGATGAAGGACCTGATCAAGAAAATAAGGATGTGATCAGTGTAAACTTACTATGATGGTTACTCGTCTGCTCATTTTCTCGCTGATGTCCTTTTATCATTTTCATCAATGGTTACATGAATCGTCTCAACTGCTTCTTGCCCTTCAATAGTTAGTTTATCGATAGCCTTCTTAAACCATTATTCGATGTAACTTTTCATGGGTGCCACATTGATTTCATGCCGGATTTAAATATTGAACAACACACCCTCCAAGTCTTAGAGATCAATGGAAATTCCATGTAGTACTTCTTCAATATCCTGATTTTTTACGGAGTAATCCACTAGCCATTTATATATGGCGTTCTCATCATATACAATTATTCCATAGAATTTTTGAATTAACAATCTGTTAAAAATCTCAACTTGCTCATCGAACTGTTCTTTTGTTAGGAACAACGAGTTAAGGATCAACTTGGGATCTTGGACTTCGTTAGTGCTTCTGGATAGGTCCACCTCCGTGAGCCTTTTGAATAGCTCTTATCTCCTTGTTATGGCTTGGCTTCACTCCTGAACGATGTTGTTCAAGTTATTTATTTTCTCTCTCTAGCAGGAATTCAGTTGGTTGATTCGACTTGGAGAGGGAGGGTCCTCCTCTCTTCTCTTTAGTTCTGACATGTTGGAAAATTTAATACCAAAGTGTACCACAACATGAAGGTAGAAACCTTCTTCATTTTTTAGGTCGACCTATAGATATTCAAGGAAGGCATGTGCCCTTGAGCCAAAATAAAATACGCTCTTTGAAATTTCCCAAGCTTCTTTAATCAGTGTGATTCTCTTCTTGATATTATTCTCTACATAGCTCCTGGATGATGTGAGTAAGCTTAAGGATCCTTTTATTTTGGTTACGGGCATGGTGGGTCTGACAATTGCCAAAGGGCTGGAAAGGAGTGGAAGAGGCATCAAAGTCTCTTCTAGTTCCTTAATCCTTTCCTTTAACTTTGTATTTTCTGCTTCAAGACTGCCAATGGAGTCGTCCAATGCATCATCCATGGCTCTATGGATTCCGAAAACCTGGGAAGGACACATATTTCTTAAGTTAACCTCTGAACGACATTTTCCATTTTTATTCTTCACATCACAGTTCTCAATAATTATTTTTTTAGATTCGTTGTCAAAGACAGTACTCTGAAATACAAATGATTCTTCTTCATCAAATACCTCATTCTCAACAATTTCCAACAACTGATTCTTGTGGGCCATGCCTCCTGGCTAGTCAATGTTAGGAAACATATTCTCAATGTCATCTTTGAGCTCCATATCCTCGAGGGAGAAGCTATTGATGTGACTTTTGATGCAGTGATATTCTTCCTCTTGTACACTATTATTCCTCTTCTTCCTTAGAGAAAGTTTATGTGAGATTTCATTTTTTCCTGGAGGGGGGTTCTTATCTCCTCCTCCGCCTGAATTACTATTGATTACTTTTTTAGATGGGTGGGCTGCTGGAGAACTGCTCCGAGGTGTTGTAGTCTTGGGAGTAATAGTTGGGGACTAGGAACTCTTCTCATTGGAACCCTTTCCTCTCTGTTTGTAAAATTCATTGGTATTGAGTACCGTCTCTAAGTCACCAACAATGTGGTTAGGATTGCCCAGGTTATTATATTCTTCTTCTTGTAGAACAATGTGGATAAATGAATTGCTAAAACCCACTGTTTACATATGTTCCAAAAATATTCCATTAGGTTCAAACCCTCTAATCTTCTCAGCATACTTGAGATTCAAGTTGTGGAAGTGGTTTGTGAATTCATCAATTTTGTTCATATTTCTGAATACAAAATCCCAAATTTTCCAAGGCAAAGGTATGAATTATTTTTTTCGTTTTTCATGAAAAAAGTGCAGCCAAAAGTTATATTGCCTTGCAAATTCTGTAACACACATTCTATCAGATATATTCCATGGAAGAAAGGAAGGATTTTCCTTAGCACCAAAAATCCTGATAACATTGTAATTTTCCATTTGGTCCAAAGTCCCCTTTCTATCTAGGAATTTACTAGCCTGAGCGAATATTCTTGGGGTGTCTTTTCCAAACACAAATATTTTAAGGACTGAAACAAAGTTGTTGAAAACTTCATTAAAATGTAGGGAATGTTTGTGCCTCCATAAAAATTGGTACCAAAAGTTCACGAGGTCAAATTCACAATTCACCTTCTTGCATAAAGACAATTTAGGAAATCGAAAGTAATGCGCTGTCGTAAAAACCAAATAAGAAGACATAAAAATTTTCCTATATTTTTTATACTAAGACAATTGGGAAGAGATTTCAATGGAAATCAACTTCCCCCATTCAAAAATGGCCTGCTCCTTGACGGTAAAATATAAGATGAAAAGAATCATACAAGAAATGATGGAAGTATTTTCTTGGCCTGTATACCATATACAAAGATGATCATATACTTAGGAGCATTTCCCATATGATTCTTGTACCATCTTTGTTGGCAGTATTTTCTTGGTTCGTATACCATATACTTAGGATCATTTCCCGTATGATTCTTGTACCATATACAATCTAAAAAGGTGATGTGGAGATAGACTTTTTAGTGGTGATTATGTCAACCCATAATGCATAGATGAGCTTTTTGTGCCAAGCTTTCTTGTTTTCCTGCAGAAGCTTCTTAATAATCCTGGTCAAGATTGTTTTAGACGATTCAACCAACCCATTACCCTATGGGTAATAAGATGTGGAATAGCCCAAATTTATGTTATAGTCACTACAGAATTTCTCCGTCTTCTTAGATTTGAATGTCGTTGCATTGTCAGTGATGTTCTTGACTGGACAACCAAATCTAGACAAGATATTAATCTCTAAAAATTGGATTATGATAATATCAGTAGCTTGCCTTGCGGGGACTGCTTCAATCCATTTGGTGAAGTAGTCTATGGTTGTCAATATCCACCTATGTTGAGTTGAGGATGGTGGATGAATTTCTCCTATAAAATCAAGGCCCCATTGCATAAATGGTGCTTCAACAGAGATAGGTTTTAAAGGTAGGGGTTGCATCTTTATTTTCCCATCGAAGATCTGGCATTCATGGCAGCTGGAAACTTTCCTTGTATACATCAAAAAAAATATTGGGCCAATAAAACCCTGCCCTCGATATTTTGTGCGCAGTGGTATTCTAATAATGATTCCCCCCACAGTCACCTTTGTGAAACTCTTTAATATCCTTTTTCATTTCTTCCTCCAACAAACAATTTAGTAAGATCCCACTTGGATCTTTCCAATATAGAGAATTGCCCAGAATGCAAAACTTTGTTTCTTTCAACTTCAAGAATTTGGCTTTGGTTTTACTCAATCCGAGAGGAGCTTGTAAGTTTCTTAATACGCAAATAACATTGACATACCAAGAAGACTCAAGGAAATTCTGGGATATTTGTGTGACTGCTTCTTCTCATGAATTTTATGACAAATAAACAATAAAATTGATTCCCAAAACATCACAATTTGACTGCGCCATTAATTTTGCGATCCCTTGGCCCTTAATCAACTTTGTAGGCTTGATTTCGAGGTCATACTCCAACATTACTGCTATCCATTTTCCCCTTCTCCCTTCAGGATCAGGCTGAGTCAAAATATCCTTTACAAAATTGCTAGGCACATAAGCAATAACATGGGGATGCAAAATATAAGTTTTGGATTCTTTAAGGGCCTTCACCAAGGCATATGCTTGTTTTTCCATGATGTCATACCTTAGTGGGGAGTCTCTCAATGTCCTACTAAAATAATCTATGGGCTTTTCAAATTTCTGCTCATCCTTTTGCAACAAAACGCCAGCAATGGTGTGTTCTGAGGCAAAGGAAAATAAGATAAAATCCTTTGCAAAATTCAGGTTGGATAACACTGTACCTTTGGTCAGCACCACTTTAATATCTTCAAACGAATTCCTAGCTTCAAGAGTCCATTTTATTTAATTTCCTTTCTTGAGCATATTTGTGATATACTTTATGATCTCAGCCAAGTTGGGAATGGACCTCCTCAAAAAAGTTAATTTTTCTAGGAAAGACTGTACCTCTTTCTTGCTCCTGGGTGTGTCGATATTCAGAATTTATTCTACTCTGTTGAGGTATATTTGTATGCCTTCTTTTGAAATGATGTCTCCAAGCAATTTTCCTTCTTGCATTCCAAAGTTTGATTTTTTTGGATTTAATGAGATGCCAAACTTTCTACATTTCTGGAAAACCTTTATTAGATGGTTGAGATGTTGATCAACGGAATCTGAAAATCCAATGATATCATACAAGTAAATCACAATAAACGTATCCTTTTCATCGACAAAGGCTATGTCCATGGCCCTTTGGAAATTCACTCCAACATTCATAAGCCCAAAAGGCATTTTTTCATAAATGAAAGTGCCCCAAGGTGTTGTAAAAGTTGTCCTCTCCCAGTCATCTGGATGCACCATAATCTGGTTGTATCTAGAAAAACCATCAAGCATTGACATATTCTGAGATCCCACCACCTTCTGCAGGATGTAATCCATCTTAGGAAGTATATAATTGTATTTGAGAGACGCCTTGTTTAGATTTCGAAAGTCTACACATAATCTTATCTCACCACTTTTCTTCCTGACATGCACTAGGTTAGCCACCCACTTGTAAAATCTTAAGGACACAATCATCTTGGCATCAAATAGTTTCCTTACCTCCTTTTCAATCAATGGCAACATTAGAGGGTTGATTCTTCTCGACTTTTTCTTGAAAGGTTTCTGATCATCCTTGATGGGAATTACATGTTGAATTACCGTAGTATCATATACCTTCAAATATTCATAACTCCATTTAAAGACATCAAGGAAGTCCCTCATAAGGCTTATATACCTCTGTTTGATTTTTGGACTGAGTGTTTTTTACAGTCTGATGATATTGGGGTCTTCTTGAGTTCCAATGTTGCAATCTTCTATATCCTCATTGTTTGCAGTGATTTTAGGGTTTCTAGCTACATCATTGTTGTCAAAAAGCTTTTCCAATGGGACCAAGCCTTTGGGATTAATGTTATTTTTCAGCTGCACTATATCTCTTCCAACAATTTGATTCTAAAAAAGGTCATTATTTTTTAATACAGATGTATCTTCATTCACTTCACAACAACACCCATCATCAATATTTACATTAGCAAATTCATTACTCATTTGATGGAATCTTTCTACCTGTTTGTCGTCTTCAAACACTTGCCAATATTTAATGTTATTAGGCACTACTGGCCTATGTTTGACTTCAATTTCATACTTATTAGGGAAAATTGGAATTTTGAAAACCAAAGTTGAAGTAGCCATAGCATCTGCAATTTGATTTCCCCCCCTAGGAATCACCGACAAATTGTATTCTAAAAATTCTTCAAGAAGATCAAGCACTAAATTCCTATATGCTCTCAATTCGAAATCCCCATGTACAACTATCCTTCTAGCGCCCAATTCTTTTAAAGTCTTCAATCCCAAAATCAGTACTTCATATTCATCCATATTATTGGTACAATCGAAAGAAAACTTGTAAGAACAAAGTTTTGCACCCACCTTGGGAGCGTTAATCCATACACCAACTCCAACTCCTTCCTTGCTAGCAGCTCCATCAAAACTCGTATTCCACATTTCATCCTCTGCATTGTTTTGTTGATCTGTAATTTCCTATGTTTGATGCTCAGTTTCGTCTTTGAAATCCATGACATTTGTTGGCTTCCCCTCTTCAAAACTCAAGTTATTATAGAAATAGAGGAACCAACTTTGGTATAAATAGAGTAAATAGGATGATTATTTGGATGAGTTTTTCTACTCACCATGTACTTGAGCAACACTTCTCTGTACAACCTGCTTTCTTGGACAAAAACATGGATAGTAGCATACGGTATGTCCATTTGAAAAGTTCCATTCAACTTTGTAGCCCAAGATCTAGTTAACATCATGCCAAATTTCGAAGGGATGACGACAACCACCACGTCCATGATCAGATTTTTCAATGGGATTTGAGACATTGATACGATCGGATCTTTGATCAAACTTAAGAATTTCACCTTCCTTGAGTCAAAAGAGAAAAGATCCTTATAAGGTCTTGTAATGTCTAGGCCCAACACATCCATGACCACCTTGGTCATGAGATTATGTGATGCTCATGAATCTAACATGCCATTATGTAAGTTCATGTCATGAATTTTAAGGCTAACATAGAAAGGAGGAACATCATCAACATCGCCACTCTCTTCCAGGTGTGAGCCAAACAAGATAGCAGGGTGATCATCTTGTATGTTCAAGGTGTCAGGGGATTCTTCCATTTTTAGCATTTTAATGATCTGATTTCTTTATTCTCCATTCTTGATCAGCTCATTAAATGGAACAAAAATTTTGATTTTTTTCCATTTCACTTTCAAAATTAAAAGAAGACAAAGCTTTTTCTACCTCTTTGATGACCGTTTCCTTTCTTACCTTGGGTGTTTTCTTTGGGGGTTCTTCCTTTTATTTTCCTTTCTCCATTACATCCCTTACTGAATTATCTTTCTTCGGTTGGCTTGAAGAAGGGGTATTTGACTGAAGTTCCATTGTAGGATTCACCTTTGGAATGTTTGCAGATGCCTTTTTACTTATGCCATTATATTGCTTCTGAAGCTGCATAATAACATTGTGGTATCCTTTCCTAAAATCTTTTGTTTCTGATGACAACATATCATCATTCTCCTGCATAAACTCCTCATTCACATCCATAAATTTATCATGCTCTCCTTTTTTTAAGAACATGTTTGTTTTTGTATCGTCACAACAATGCATCTGGTCTTCGATTATTTGATCAAAATCTTCGTTTTCATAGTTGTTTTGGAAATGAGGTTTTATTTGTTGATCACCTTGATCTCTCTTGTCTCTTTGCCTGATCTGTGGAACTGGGGCTCTTCTAAGATTTTGATTTATGGGCTGAAAATCAATTTGATCACTGGTGGCATGCTTGTTTTCCACGAACATCCTCTCCATGAGTCTTTCCATAGTCTTCATCATCAAGTCAAATTTTTCGTCTGATGATTGAGACGTAGAGGCTTGTGGTTCCCCTTGGAACTTTTTCACACTTTTGTCAAGATTATGTTTGATCTTCCCTGATGCCATCAGATTCACTTCTACTTCAATTGTGTCGCTCATCATATCATCTAGTGTATTAGATATTCTTTCGTTTAATAGCAAGGCAAAGTCACTGTCAAAAGAATCAACAAATCGAAGTTGGGAAGCTCCTGGAGGGGGTTTGCCTTTTGTGGGAATTAAATTATAAACTTTCATAAATATGGTTGAGAACTCTTGTACTGTTTCATTTGGTGATCTTTTTATATTATTGTACTGAGTTAGTAATTGGAGAGGATTCTTTTTATCACCCCACCTGGCAAGAAAAAGTGTTTCAAAAGATGCAAAATTAGGGATACTTGATGTTGGAAGAGATTTGAACCATTTTTTGATCTCTCTTGAGAGACTTTGTGAAAACAATCTCATTTTTTAATCCTCATAATCCACCTCTTCCAGGTCGACAAAGTCATTAAACCAATCTAAGTGTTTTTTAGCTGAAGTATTCCCTTCAACATCGTATAATTTAATTCTCTAATTATAATTCTGAGGCAAATCATATAATTGGGCAGGCAAGGCGAGAGGGGTGAATCTGGCGGCCGTGGATCTAGGAAAAATTTGAATTGGTTGAATAGTTTGAGTGGGGATTACAACAATTTGAGGGGGGTTGGTCGATATCAAAGATTAGAACTTTTTCTCGTCGAAGATGATTTCATTCAAATAAGATTATGATCTGGACCTGAACAGGGTTTGTTCAAATAATAAATCGAAGTCAAGGTCGTCAATGCTTTTTACCCCGTCTTTAGGTAAAGATAGATTCATGTCTAGGTAACATACTGGGTCGGTTATCCTTTCCTTTATTTTGTGCAGAAGTTTTTCAGGATCAGACACATATGTTGCAGGCTCTGGATCAAGGTTCGCTCTAGTGTAAATTTTTTTAGGAGCCAAGATTTCTGATTCGAACTAATCTACGCTACTGATATTATTCAATGAAGTCGCCAAGGTAAGATAAGTTTCAGCCAATATAGGTATTTGATTCGTTGTTACCCTCAGGAATCAAATCTACAACTTTAGTCATTTTTTCCCAGGGAAAGTTTTCAATTTCATCCCTGGAAACGACGCCAAAATGTAATCACTTCGTAAATTGTTGGGTTGAAGAGAAACGACCTACCAAGGTAACCTACAAACCAAATTTAAGACTGGAAACTAGCCTTTCCAATCTAGAGAGAGCTCTCTCTGAGACCTAGTCTCTGATAGATAATAACTTTGGATTGACGACTAGATTTATATGCTTGAGAAAGTTTTTTCCTGTTTCACTGGCAAGGAAATATAGTACTTTGGGTTATGGATTCAACCCCCTGAAAACAAGAGAAATCATTGACTGGTAAGGGAAGCTTTGAGAGGATAAAGGCTAAATAGGAAATGATCTTTCAGTTTCAATATTGTTGTGTATGACAAAAGAAAGGAGAAACATACAGAAAATCAGAGAACCATTAAAGATGAATTCCAACTTAACTCAAAAGAAAAACACAGAGTTTAAATGGTTAAGTCTAAAGCACCGTGAGATGAATTTTAAACCCCTTAAATATTTCCAATTTAAACAAATGAAATAGACATGAATTTGTAGGAAACATGAAGTACATACGAAGATAGGATCACAATACATCGAACCACCACCATTAGAATCTTTTCATCAAAGCTTCAGAACCTCTGCATTATATTTCCATCAGATTAAAAAAAATCACATTCAAGAGTCCTTTGTCTACACTACTTTTCGAACCCAACTTACATAAAAAAAGATTCAATATATAGAAAACTAATGCCCTCTTGGGCTACTATGCTCAAACTGCTTTCCCCTAGGATCTTGGATTCGATTACTCTCCCCCTGAACAACCTTTTCAATAAAATTTACTAAAAATAGAAACCCGACTGCACCCAATTATAACATAACCGACATATTCATTTCAATAATTTGGTCATGAGTAAGATTCGGTTATTAGTTGTGATAAATCAATGTTTTCTTTCAAGGGGTGGTCGAGTAATCATGCGTACTGCTAGAAACTCTGGCACCTTTGTATAACGGATTCTGGTTGCTATTGAAGGATCATTGGATGTAGCATGCGCGTGGTGAGTTGGTGTAGCAGATGTTTGTTTGTCGTCGCTCGTGCAACTCTAGGTGGAAGCAACAGTTGGGGACCATGCATCTCTTCAAAACTGACATGTGTTTCATTTATACATGCCCTTCTCAGTAGGTAAGTTTACAACGTCTAAGCAATGAATATTCACTGCACAGGTGTTGCATCAAAATTCTTGTTAACGTAAGAAAACGGGATATGTACGGAGAAATATTCCACGCTACGATCCAAAAAGAAAAAAATGGGGTTGTATTACTCATGCCTCCGGCCTCACCTGCAACCTTAAAACTATGAGTGTTTTTCTTAAAGACCAGTTTCGTTTTCTCAAACTCTTCCCCTGTCTCCACAAAACTGCGTTTCTTTTAAGTTTTGATTGAGCACTGGCGAGAGCTGCACAGGCATTATCAATGGTCGGTCTGCACTCTTTGAAATGCTTTGTGATTTTTTCTTTTGACACCATTTGTTCCTCCTGAAGCTCAATAATTACATTGTGTGCCTCTCTAAGCTATTTTTTAAGCCAATTTACATTCCCTCCTCTCGATGTGGGCAAGGTAGGGGGTAATTGACTTTCTCGACTTTGCGAAGATGGTGTTTCAATGGTCCTTTATGCCAGTTGTTTTCTCAACTCTCTGCTTTCTTGATAAATATGGGAAATAGCATGTTGTGCTTGCTTCAGTTACTGCGACAACTCCTGAACATTTACATTTTCATCACCTAACTTCCCCTGCCTTTCATCAATTCCCTTGCTTTCACCTTCAACATGCAGAGTTGAATGATGCACATGGGAAATCTCTTGACATCAGACTTGGTGTGTGGTTTATTGGGAGCTTGGATCTCCTCATTTTTATTAGTCAACCTTGACCTGCCTTTCTTCTGGGATGTTCGCTGACGGGATGATGAATATTCTATTTATTTTCCTTTTCTTTTTCTCATGACATCTTCCTTTCTTGCCCCTACACTATGGAGTGTTGTTTCCTCTGCAGATAGAGGAATGTCTCCTTTGGGGTCTCTGGGGATGTTAGCCGAAATCATAAATGAATCCCAGTCCTTTTTCTGTTAGCTTTTTAGCTCGAGAGGTACTCCGCATGTTTTGTCTTGTATGTGGATGTTACCTTAATATTTACACTACCAGGCACTTAACTTTGTAATAGTTTTTATAAAGTTGTTTATGTGGTTCTTTTATTAAAGTGACTTTTTAATAAAGTGTACCTTCTATTTTTAAAGTGACTTTATTTTCATAAAGCACTTATGTAATAAAGTGAAATTCACTTTAAATTTTAAATGAGACATTTTGGAGGGAATGAATCATGACCCTTGATCTTGGAAAAGGCAAGATCTAATCTTGGCCTTTGGATCTAGGGTTGGGGAAGGTGAAAGACACTTTTGGGGGCAAAATGTCATTTTTAGATTATAAAAGAATGCATTGGGTAGTGTGCAAGACATGTCGAATGTCGAGAGAGGACATCGAGAGGAGAGTTAGAGAG
The DNA here is from genome assembly GCA_009831015.1 of Picea engelmannii. Lineage (NCBI taxonomy): Eukaryota > Viridiplantae > Streptophyta > Pinopsida > Pinales > Pinaceae > Picea > Picea engelmannii. The sequence continues at coordinate 594,083 of ML776676.1, read as the reverse complement.
ATTTTCTGAGTATGCTTGAGAGAGGAAAGTGAGCAGCAAAGAGGGCACATTTTTCGAGGAAAGTGGGCATGATTCCCGAGAAAAAAATTCTGTGAATTTTTTGGCCGAAATATTTTTCTGCTGTGGGAGGCCATACTGTATGGATCCATACAATCCGTACAGTCTGAACAATTCCATACAGTCTGTACAGTCGTACGGATTTGGCACAAAAATCGAGGCAATTTTTGGCACAGTTTTCGGGGCATTTTTCAGATTTTCGATGGTTGTTTTTGGGTCGTATGGAACAGTCTGTATAGCGGACTGTGGGCATGGAAAACGAGGTATGGAAGAGGCTGGACAGCGGTACAGTTTTGGCATGGAAAACAAGGTAGATTTATGTGGGATAGATTTAGTGTTGTGAGGTATTTTCCTTGGTTGGAAATGTTGTTTTTCTACTGATATGTACTTTCCTGACGCTGAATAATAAATCTCTCTCTCTCTCTCGTTGGGTTTCCCCACATTGGGGTTTTCCCTGGCATTTGCCTAAATTTCTGTGAGTTATGGGTTGTTTTCCACTATGTATTACCGCTGCATATTTTGCTTAGCAATGTGTATTTCTGCTTATGGAAATTTCTAAATGTGGGTTTTATGCATTTCTGAAATTTATGAAGACAGTTATCTCTAGGTTGCTAAGTCTTTGACAGAATATTAGCTTGCTGATTTTTGTCATTAAAAATCTACATGGTATTAGAGCTTGGGCTCTGAGAGACATTGGGCAGTGTGATATTTGGGCAAAAGGGTGTGATTGTTTTCCTTGAGCTGTGACAGGGAGTATGGTTGCAAGCATTAGATATGAGGATCGGTTGGATGTCATTTCCAACTACTTGCAGTGGAAGGTTTGTTTGTCAGTCGTTCTCAAGGAGAACAAGATCTATAGATATGTTAGCTCTATTGTAGCAGCTCCCACAATAGATCTCGTTGCTTTGAACTTGCATGAGACCAAGGAAGCCAAAGCTCAGAGGATTATTCTGGATGGGGTGAAGGATCACCTTATCCCACACTTGGCTGAGAAAAAGACTGCCAAGGAGATGTGGGATGCACTTAAGAACTTGTTTGAGGCGAAGAACGAGAACCAGAAGATGGCCTTGAGGGCTAAGTTGCATGATACCAAGATGGGTAAGGAGGAGAGTGTCTCTTCTTATCTTACCCGGGTGGCTCAAGTTAAATATGAGCTGGAAGCTGTTGGAGAGGTCATTTTGAATTCTGAGTTGGTGAGGATAGTCTTAAATGGATTCACCAAAGATTGGGAAGTCTTCATGAAGTGTGTGGTGGGTCGTGAGCATCTACCAGATTGGAGGAGACTGTGGGATGATTTCACTCAGGAGGAGATCCGAGAAAGATCTCATAGTGTTCGAAAACACAGGTATTCCAACAGAGGACGAACACCTTCAGTAACCACTCACATAACGAGATCAAAGATCAACACACCGATGTTTTCACGTGGCAAAACCCCTACGGGAAAACATCCACGGCCCCAGCCAACGCGGCCACTTGGAGCAATTTATTAATGCAAAGAAAAAGATTACAAAGAGATTTTACAAGAGAGTTTCTCACCATTGATCATCGGCAAATGACCCTCCATGCTCTTTAAATAGAGATCATGGACCAATCGGGTGTTAAGCCACGGATCAATGGCCGTTAAGATTGAGGAGAGTATGAACCGTCAGATCACTCTATGTCGGGAACATATCGTGACCG
>ML776676.1:565399-587519 GCA_009831015.1 Picea engelmannii | reverse complement strand
TGAAATGCACTTTACAATTTTTAGCATGAACTTTTTCAAAAAAAAGGCAACAAAAGAGAGACTTGAACTCAAGACCTCTTACTTAATAAGGCAAGTTTTAACCAACTGATCTAGCAAAACATATTGTAATGTTCAGAAGGAGGATTGGGAGTGTTGTTGTTGTTGTTGTTGTTGTTGAAGACAGCCTTGGAGAGCATGCTCCAAAAAAACTATTTTCACACAAGAAAAAAATTTCGCTTCTCGATGACAACAAGGGTTAGATCTCGGTTAGCTTACCCGGAAGATGCACCTTTTCCTATCTGTTTCTAATTTTCCGAGATCACACAAGGCACGGGGAAAAGAGTAGCAGCCTGGAAAAAAATACAAACCGAAATAAAATCAAAACTTTGCAAAAATTTAAAAATGCGTATTTAGACTTTATACCTCCGGATTCTGACTGTAATGGTCGTATCTTGGGAAAACGGAAACCTTTTCGAGTGAAACGAAAAGTGTTCCTGAATGAAAAGTGTGCTCCGGACGCAATGGAGCATTCCTTTCAGCCCAGAAATATACATAAATGCTAGAAAATGGAGATGAGGCAACTCGGCTTCACGATCTCGATCTACAACAGGAGCGGGTCTTCAAACAGGCTCTGATACCATGTTCGACAACACAGGTATTCCAACAGAGGATGAAAACCTTCAGTAACCACTCACATAATGAGATCAAAGATCAACACACCAATGTTTTCATGTGGTAAAACCCCTACGGGGAAACATCCACGGCCCCAGCCAACGCGGCCACTTGGAGCAGTTTATTAATGCAAAGAAAAAGATTACAGACAGATTTTACAAGAGAGTTTCTCACAATCGGTCATCGGCAAATGACCCTCCATGCTCTTTAAATAGAGATCATGGACCAATCGGGTGTTAAGCCATGGATCAATGGTCGTTCAGATCGAGGAGAGTATGAACCGTCAGATCACTCTATGTCGGGAACATATCATGACCGTCGGATTTCCTAACTACAAATGCATACTAATACATACTAAAGAAACACACTTTTACCTAACGACATATTAGACCAAGTAGATCTTAACTAACTCCTAAGTGTCTAAATATCCTAACACATAGTAGTGATCAGAAGACAGGCAGAGCTGATGAGAATGTTTCTCTTGTGGCAGAGAGCAAGAAGAAAGGAAGTTCCAGAAGGGACTTGAGTAAAGTCAGATGCTTTTTTTGTAACCAGTTGGGGCACCTTGCCTCTCATTACCCTGAGAGGAAGAAGAAGAAGGAGTCAGAGGGGCGTGAGACAGTTGCTACAGCAGCCATAGAGGACTTTGCTTTAAAGTTCGATAGGGAATTTTCTTTGGTTACCCTAGTTTCCAGTGTGGGCAGCGGAGGATTCAGAGGTGATGTCAGATGGATTGTGGATAGCGAAGCCTCTAGCCACATGACGGTAATCTAGCGAGTATTCCCAGAATTCACAGAGATTGGTCCTAGCCGACAGGTGGTAAATGAAGGTGGTATGGTGAGAGTTGTACGTGGAGTTGGGAATGTCAGATTCCAACTCGAGTTTGGGGGACTCTTGAATATTGATGGAGTTCTCTTTGTTCCAGGGTTGAGTGTTAACTTTCTCTCAGTCTCAGCCTTAGAGGATGTAGGATATTGTGTATTGTTCAAGAGGGAACATGTCTTTATCTACGGAGAGGGAGTGGACCCGATAGAGTTGCAGTTGATCAGTAACCGGGTGGATAGGTTGTAAATGTTGAGAGGACAGCCTATGATATATGATTTAGCGTCGGATGAGGAGCATGAGGAGGCTTCTGAGACTGCGGTGGTGCCAAGGTATCAGTCTTGCATTCCAAGAGAAGAGAACAAGTCTCTTCTGAGCACTAGCAGAAGGCTTAGCCAGGTTGATCGAACCGATGCTCAAGATGAAGTGAGCTCAGGGTTTCGGGAGGTTTCCAGGAGAAGATCTTCTAGTTCGAGTTATGTGCAGGTGTTTCGGATGGATCCAAGTTCAGAGGGAGCTCCTACAGAGCACAGTGTGATGGGACCAAATGATGGAGATGGCAGCGAGTACATCCCTTGCTAAGAGGGAGTGTTAGTTTTTTAGCTCGGGAGGTACTATACATGTTTTGTCTTGTATGCGGATGTTACCTTAATATTTACACTACCAGACACTTAACTTTGTAATAGTTTTTATAAAGTTGTTTAAGTGGTTCTTTTATTAAAGTGACTTTTTAATAAAGTGTACCTTCTATTTTTAAAGTGACTTTATTTTCATAAAGCACTTATGTAATAAAGTGAAATTCACTTTAAATTTTAAATGAGACATTTTGTAGCGAATGAATCATGACCCTTGATCTTGGAAAAGGCAAGATCTAATCTTGGCCTTTGGATCTAGGGTTGGGGAAGGTGAAAAGACACTTTTGGGGGGAAAATGTCATTTTCAGATTATAAAAGAATGCATTGGGTAGTGTGCAAGACATGTCGAATGTCGAGAGAGGACATCGGGAGGAGAGTTAGAGAGATTTTCTTAGTATGCTTGAGAGAGGAAAGTGAGCAGCAAAGAGGGCACGTTTTTCGAGGAAAGTAAGCATGATTCTCGAGAAAAAATTTCTTTGAATTTTTTGGCTGAAATATTTTTCTGCTGTGGACGGTCGTACTGTACAGATCCGTACGATTCTGTAAAACCGTACGGATTTGGCACAAAAATTGAGGCAATTTTTGGCACAATTTTTGAGGTGTTTTTCAGATTTTCAGTGGTTGTTTTTGGGTCGTACGGAACAGTCCGTATAGCAAACTATGGGCATGGAAAATGAGGTATGGAAGAGGTTGGATAGCAGTACGGTTTTGGCATGGAAAATGAGGCAGATTTTTGTGGGATTGATTTGGTCCTTTGAGGTATTTTCCTTGGATGGAAATGTTGTTTTGTTGTTGATATGTACTTTCCTAAAGCTGAATAATAAATCTCTCTCTCTCTCTCGTTGGGTTTCCCCACATTAGGGTTTTCCCTGGCATTTGCCTAAATTTCTATGAGTTATGGGTTGTTGTCCACTGTGTATTTCCGCTGCATATTTTTCTTAGCAATGTGTATTTCTGCTTATGGAAATTTATGAATGTGGGTTTTATGCATTTCTGAGATTTATGAAGATAGTTATCTCTAGGTTGCTAAGTGTTTGACAGAATATTAGCTTGTTGATTTTTGTCATTAAAAATCTACATTTTCAAATGTCTCAATTCTTCAACCACTAACATCTTGATTAATGAAAAATGGAATAAAGTGTTTCCCAGCTAATCAGCCTTGTCCCGAATGATGTCTTCCATATTTCCCAAGCTCCGACACAAGAAGAAAGGTAAATTCAAGGGATTTTTCCCTGTGAATTGCATTAGTAACCTGATGTGATATGGATACACCCTGTCGAACCCTCCTTCGCAAATGAAATATCTTTTGATTATCTTTAGAAGTTTCTCAAACAACTCTAAGAGATACTGGCTTGGAATGTCAACTCCAATTTTCCGATTTAGACATTCAGGCTTGATGAAGTCCTTATAACACGAAATGTCTAAATTCCTGCCTTTAAACCATTTTTATCTGCGCGGAGGGATCTCCGTCGCAGCTGACAAAGTTTCCTCTGTCACTCTGAAAGTGATTCCTACGATTGTCGCACTGACCCCGGTAAAATTGAGGGCGAACTTCTCAGCCAGTTTCACATTATACCCTTTGATCCTTTCGTAGAAGCACATACATCCGGATTGTTCAAAACATGTCGTAATTACAGCGTCTTCATTTATTAACTCTAGGTCTTGAGGTTCAAACCTCATAGCCCTGCCACTTCTCGCCTTCTTTCTTATGCTTTGGGACACTGCCATGATGTTGGTATATATTAATTTCATGCATGCAATAATGAATTATGATACCCTCTCTGTGCATAAAATAAGAATGGTGAACTTCGCAGAGATTTCAAGAAAAGGCAGTAAAAGAAATCTTTGTGCGGCAAATAATCAGCCACAAAAATCCATGGTGCGGTCGTAAAGCGCGACGAAAAATTTCAGCGTAGTGGGTAAACTCAGTGCGGTAGAAAACAACAACAGGAGACTTAACATGGTAGGGAATTGTGACAGAAAATTTCGGCGCAGTGGAAAAACTGAGCATGGTAGCAAACAACACCGGGAGACTTGGCGCGAAGTGGAAAATTTCAGCACAGTGGGAAGACTCGGCACAACAGTAGGGAATTCAGAAGGAAAAATGTTGATTATGAGAAGAAACAATCCATCCACAAAGCTATCTTGCAACGAGCTCCAAAATAATTTAAGCAATGGTTGAAAACAACGGAGGAGAACGAGCAAAATCAACACAACAAACTTACGTAATGACTGGAAACAAATAACCTTCACGCAATGAAGGGCTCCAGAACTTGCCGAAAAAACTATGGATAACATACAAACTTTGAAAGTGAAGGAGAGGCATGCAGGGTGACCAGTAATTATGCCTGAACGAATACGGAAAGAAATCATGGAAAAGGACAGTAAATCCATGGTGGTGAGAAGTTAGAAAGCAGGTTGAAGATTTGCGTAGCACACTCGTGCAACGTGTACACTTTTGAAGTGTGCTAAGTACAAATGATAAGAGTTCCATGATTGTTTACTTTTCTAACTTCATGATTAGGGAACGATGCTCATAATATCTTTCGATGTGACCTTTATCCCAACCACTTGACTCGATTTTTGGCACGTAAATCCCACCTGTTCAAAATTACTCAAGACTTAGGGAAATGGACCCTTATGATTTAAATGTGGATAACCTTACACCCCTTCAACCAACTTGTGGCCAGACCCGTTACTTGATGATTTCAAACCATTCTTTATTTAGTCACTGACCTTACACGCTTTGACGCACAAATTATGACTCATCTAGAACTAACTCTAACTACAAAAATCACGGTGCTAACATGTCTGAAAGTGTGCTACTGCTTTTACAAGAGCCAAGGCCTGATTCTCCAGTTTTGAATACCTAAACTCATAGTCATGTAGGGTTTTTCTCATAAAACTTATTGGGAGTTCTTTTCCTTTGCTATTTTTCTAAGTGAGAACAGATGCAACAACTGTCTCTATAGAAAATGAGTAGATGATGAAATCTCTTTGAAAGTCCGGACTAATGAGGACTAGAGAAGTGGTGATTGCTCCTTTGATATTATTGAACGTATCATGAGTATCCGTTGCCATCCGAACCTCTGTTCTTTTTTCAACAACAAATTGATCGGCTTCACGATGCTTCCATAGTCGGGAAAAAATCTCTGCACAAAATTTATCTTTCCGGATCTATGTAAATCCCTTCCTTACATACAATATGGCCTAACAATTTTCCTTGAGTCACAACGAACAAGCATTTCTTTGGATTTAGAGAGACACCATATAATATATATCTTTTGAAAACCTTTCCCAAATGATGGATATGATATTCCCTTTTATTTGAATGCACCATCAAGTCATCTTGATAGTCTGCCATGAATTTTCCTATCAATCTGTTGAATGCATGATCCATGTCCCTCTGGAATGTGGCTCCAACAATCTTCAAACCAAAGGGAATTATAGCATATGTGTATGCCTCCCAAGGTGTGATAAATGATGTATTTTCCCTATCTTCCTTGGCCACCAAGACCTGGTTATATCCAGAAAAACCATCCAACATGGACATGCATGTCGATCCAATAACTTGTTGGAGAAGAAACTCCATATTAGGTAAAGGAAAGTTATCCTTTATGCTTTCTTTGTTAAGGTCTCTGAAGTCAACACACATTCGGATTTCCCCAGTATTTTTTCTTACAATCACTGGATTTGAAAGTTAGTCTGAGTATCTAACAGGATAAATTATCCCTTCCATCTTCAATTTCTCCAATTCAATCTTTACCAGAGGTTTCAGTTTGGGATTCATCGTCCTTATTTTTTGCTTCATTGGCTTTGCTTCTTCCCTCAAAGGAATGGTATACTAGAATATAGTTTTATCGTAAGCTTTCAAATCATCATAAGTCCAAGTGAACACATCAATATATTCTTTGTATAAGGAAACATATTGATCAACTTCATCAGTGGTGCAATCAACTCCCAAGTTGACATATTTCGAGGAACTGTCAATTCGAATATTGACTTTTCTTGTCTCTTGCACTTTTCGAACTGAAACTTCTTCAAGGATATTCTTAGGATGATCATCTTTCACAAAAAGAGATTCAGATTGTATACAATATATGGAGACAACAGACGAGTGATCATCTTCATCATCATCATCATTTAACAAAAAAAAATCCAGTTGTTCATTGTTCTAAAATACCTGCAAGTATTCAATCTTATCAAGAATAGACGGTCGAAAATCTCTATTTCTACTTGGAAAGATTTTTTTCTTTGGACATCGTCTGGCTTTGAAAATGAGGCCACCAAGGCTAGTGAATCGTCCTTTGTTAGGATATTTAGACACTTAGGAGTTAGTTAAGATCTACTTGGTCTAATATGTCGTTAGGTAAAAGTGTGTTTCTTTAGTATGCATTAGTATGCATTTGTCGTTAGGAAATATGACGGTCACGATATGTTCCCGACATAGAGTGATCCGACAGTTCATACTCTCCTCGATCTTAACGGCCATTGATCCATGGATTAACACCCGATTGGTCCATGATCTTTATTTAAAGAGCATGGAGGGTCATTTGTCGATGATCGATTGTGAGAAACTCTCTTGTAAAATCTCTCTGTAATCTTTTTCTTTGCATTAATAAATTGCTCCAAGTGCTCGCGTTGGTTGGGGCCGTGGATGTTTCCCCGTAGGTGTTTTACAACATGAAAAAATCGATGTGTTGATATTTGATCTAGTTATGTGAGTTGTTATTGAAGGTGCTCATCCTCTATTGGAATACCTGTGTTGTCTAACATGGTATCAGAGCATGTTTGAAGACCCTCTCCTGTTGTAGATCAAGATCATGAAGTCGAGTTGCCTCATCTCCATTTTCTAGCATTTTCGTACATTTCTGGGCTGAGAGGACTATTCCATTGCGTCTGGAGCACCCATTTAATTTAGAAACACTTTTCATTTCACTTGAAAAGGTTTTTGTTTGCCCAAGATATGGCTATTACAGTCAGATCCGGAGGTATAAAACCTGAATACGCATTTTTTAAATTTCTGCAAAGTTTTATTTTGATTTTATTTCGGTTTGTATTTTTTATTTCTGGGTTGATACTCTTTTAGATCTGCGTATTCTCTTTGCCCCGTGCCCTGTGCGATCTTGGCAAATCAGAAATAGATAGGAAAAGGTGCATCTTCTAGGTAAACTAACGGAGATCTAACCCTTGTTGTCATCGAGAAGCGAAATTTTTTTCTTGTGTGAAAAGAGTTCTTTTTTAGCATGCTCTCCAAGGTTGTCTTCAACAACAACAACAGCAACAATCCTCCTTCTGAACATTACAATATCTTTTGCTAGACCATTTGGTTAAAAATTGCCTTATTAAGTAAGAGGTCTTGAGTTCAAGTCTCTCTTTTGTTACTTTTTTTGAAAAAACTTATGCTAAAAATTGCAAAGTGCATTTCACTTCAAGTATAAAAGTGAATCACTATAAGTAGCTTTATATTTTATTTTAGAGTTATTTATTTTGCATGCAACTTTTTTGTTATAAGGTAACTTCATTGTAAAAGTGATCCCCACTTCTCTTTATAAAAGTGGGTCACTTCATAAAGTAGCTTACACTATCACGTGGTTATTTGGTTACCGTTTATGCTTTTTTTTTAAAACGACATAACTCTCACATCGGAAGTCTATTTTTAGTTCCGTTTTTTTTAAAGCCACATAACTTTTCGAGATCTTTTCATCTAGATCATTAGTTTTAGTTTTTAAATATACATTATCTGCATATTTAATATGGATTCTACAAGTAATGTCTTGCTTACCAGCAACAACTACTTCCAATGGAAATCCCATATGGAATATTTATTAAGAAGTAAAGGCATGTACCGGATTGCTTTGGGAAAGGAAACAACACCCACTGATGATGATAAGAAATCCAAATGAGATAATAGGAATGACGAAGCACGTGTACTAATCAGAATGTCCATCTCTCCTGATTTAAGGTACCACCTTCAAGGAATTGATGACCCTGAAGAAGCTTGGAACACGATTGAATCTGTGTTTGGTAAACTCAATATTATTCGAGCACAACAGTTAGAAAATCAAATACTAACCTTGAGTCCAAGTGATTTTTCTTGCCTTGGAGACTATCTATCTAAGTTTAAAACACTCAAAATTTTATGTGAAGAATGTAAGATAAAAATGGAGGAAGAGCATTGCATATATCTTATTCTTTCTAAGCTAGGTAGTGCATATTCTGTGTTTGTATCTACCTTTTATTCCATGAAAGAGGCTCTAGGGAAAGCTTATGTAAAACCCACTCTTGATTCCTTTTGTGCTTATTTGATTAGAGAGGAACATAAGCTTGTACAACTTGGAGTGATCAACACTGCAGGTACCTCCAACAAAACCTTAGTTGCCCAGCAAAAAGATAAACCCAAGTATCCCAAGAAGCAACATCCTCACTACAAAAACAAACAACCTAAGGGTTCCAAACCCACTCAGACAGCTTAAGCTCCTAATGGTGACAAAGGAGCAAAATATAAAAGTAAGAATATTAACAGACATTGCAAATTTTGTGATAAAGATGGTCATGATGAGTCCAAATGTTTCAAGAATATGGCAGCCTTAGAAGCAGCGATGAAGAAGCACAGCATCAGTATCGATTTTTCTTCTTCTTCTTCTTCTCATGGACATGCACTTTCTTCTTCTAGTTTTTCCTTCAATACACCTTCTACTACTACTTCTTCTTTTGATGAGTGGCTTATTGATTCAAGATCATCTTATCATATGGCTAAGGATAAAGCCATATTTTCTGCTCTAAATGAATGTAACACCAAGAAAATATTTGTTGGTGATGATAGATCTCTTACTGTTGTAGGATCTAGAACAGTTCAGGTAGAAAATGGCCATTTTAATGATGTATTATGTGTTCCAAATATTTCTTGTAACCTTCTATCAGTATATCAAATCACTCATTTAGGTGAAGGTAAAACCATCGAGTTTTCACCTCACCGAGTTGTAATCAAGGATCTAAAAGATCCTAAGCATGTTCTTGCAACTGGAATTGCTAATGATATTACCAGGTTGTACAAGTTTGACAACTTTGGGTCATCATTTTTTGTTGCTCATAGCGATGACTTGAGCAAACTTTGGCATGAGCGGTTTGGTCATCTAAACTATCGCTCATTGCAACAACTATGTAATCAACAGATGGTGACTAGTCTTCCTCTTGTTTCATGCATAGATGGTGTTTGTGCCAGTTGTGTTCTCGACAAACATCATCGGGACAGTTTTGACAAACATGCCTCTTGGCATGCCTCGGGTCCTTTGCAGCTTGTTCACATTGATTTGTGTGGTCCACTTTCTTCTCCTTCTTTTTCTCGGTGCAAGTATTTCTTAACTTTCATTGATGAATTTTCCAGATGTACTTGGGTTTACTTCTTAAAGTGAAGTTTTTGACAAGTTTTTGGCCTACAAGACCCTTGTAGAAAATCAATCTAGACATCAAATTCAAAGGTTAAGAACAGATAATGGAAGTGAATATGTGAACAATAATTTTAAAATCTACTGCACTACACAGGGAATCCAAATGCAACACATTGTTCCATATACACCACAACAAAATGGTGTTGCTAAGAGAAAGAACCGCACATTAAAAGAAATGGCTAATTGTATGATCCAATCTAAGGGATTAATTCTAAAGTATTGGGAGGAAGCCATCAACTGTGCAAATTACATAGTAAATCTCACTCCCACAAAGGCTCTTAAAAATAGAACACCGGAAGAAGCTTGGACTAAAATTAAACTAGATCTAAGTCACTTCTGTGTATTTCGCAGTATAGCATGGGCTCACATTCCTGATGAGAAAAGGAAAGCATTGTAGCCTAAAAGTGAGAAGTGTATATTTGTTGGTTATTTTGAAGATTTCAAAGGTTACAGACTTCTTCAATCACATTGTAATGAAATTATTCTTAGAAGAGATGTTAAATTTGATGAAAATATCTTGGCCTGCGAGCCATCTTTGGCGATTGTTCCTTCTTCGGCCTGCGAGCCATCTTCAGCGTTTGTGCCTTCTTATGATCTGGTTTCTTCTTCAGATGATGACAGTGAGGATGAAAATCCACCTCCGCTTGTTGACCCTCCTCTAGATGAGTCCTTTGAACCTGAACTAGCACCAGCTCCACCGCTTCCTAGATGGGTATGTTCAACATGAGAAGCAGCTAGTGATCTTGTCGGTGATCCTTCAGATCAGCGTCGGACACGTTCACAGTTCCAGTGAGCCTCTTCTCTTTTGGCTCAAGTTTCAGAAACTCATGATCCAGAGACATTTGCAGAAGATTCAGGTCATCCAGATTGGGATACAGCAATGAATGAAGAGTATCATTCTTTAATGGAAAATGATACTTGGGATCTTGTACCTCTTCTAAAAGGAAGAAAACTTGTTAGATGAAAATGGGTCTACAGAACTAAGTATGCATCAGATGGAAGTGTTGAAAGACACAAGACTCGGTTAGTTGCCAAAGGATTTTCCCAAGTTGAAGGAATTGACTATAAAGAAACCTTTTCCCCTGTAGCGAAAATGAATTCCATGCGCCTTGTTTTTGCCCTTGTTGCCTCACATAAATGGGAGGTCCATCAGATGGATGTTAAATCCGCCTTCTTGCAGGAAGATTTGCAAGAAGAAATCTACATGGAACAACATCCTGGCTATGTCTAGAATGACTCTAGCCTTGTTTGTCGCCTCAAGAAATCTCTTTATGGTCTCAAGCAAGCTCTCCGAGATTGGTATGCCAAAATGGATAGATTTCTTATTGCCACTAGATTCTCTAGATTCCATTTTGACCCTAATGTCTATACCAAGAAAGTAGGAAGCCATCTCATAATCCTTGTCCTTTATGTTGATGACCTTATCATTACTGGTAGTGACTCAAAACTTTTAAACCATGTGAAAACCAACCTTAATAAGAAATTTGAAATGACAGACTTAGGTTTTTTGCAGTATTTCCTTGGCCTCCAAGTTTTGCAAACCAATGAAGGAATTTTTATTTCCCAGTCTAAGTATGCTTGTGACCTTCTTCGTCACTTTCACATGGACGATTGTAAACCAACCCCTTCTCCCTTCCAGTATGGAGTTAAGATTTTTGCCACCTGTACTTCTCCTGAAGTTGATGCCACCCTGTACCATCAGTTAGTTGGTAGCCTCTTATACTTGACTCATACCCTTCCTGATCTTTCCTTTGTTGTTGGTATTATTGCCCGATAAATGAAAACACCCCATGAAAGCCATTGGAAAGTAGCTAAAAGGATACTTCGCTATGTTCGCGGTACAGTTCAGTTCGGGATACATTATAGTTCAGGGGGGACTCCTTTATTGGTTGGTTTCACTGATTCAGATTGGGTCGGCGACGCTGATGATCGGAAATCTACTGCAGGTTATGTTTTTAGCCTTGGTTCAAGACCTGTCACTTGGGCCTGTAAGAAACAACAGGCTATTTCACTTTCTTCAGCAGAAGCGGAATATCGAGCAGTGGTAAATGCAAGTCAGGAAGCTTTGTGGCTTTGATAGATCCTTTCAGAGTTTGGATTCCAGCACCAGCGTCCGACCAACCTTTGGTGTGACAATCAAAGTGCCATCAAGATCACCAAAGACCCAGTTCAATAGCAGCGTAACAAACACATCGAGCTACACATGCACTTCATCAGAAAGCTAATTCATGATCAAGTTATTGAAGTGCTCTTTTTCCCTACAGAAGATCAAGTTGCATACATTTTCACAAAGTGTCTTACAGAAGCGAAGTTTTCCAAACTTTGATCTATGTTAGGATTTCAGGAAGTTGTCATTAAGGGGGGATAGGCTCTAATGCCTCCTTCCTTCTCCTATTGTGTCACTATTGTAAATCCTTCAATTCTATCCCAAGTTGTTCTTAAGGGGGGATGTTAGGATATTTAGACACTTAGGAGTTAGTTAAGATCTACTTGGTCTAATATGTCGTTAGGTAAAAGTGTGTTTCTTAGTGTGTTTCTTTAGTATGCATTAGTATGCATTTGTAGTTAGGAAATCTGACGGTCACGATATGTTACTGACATAGAGTGATTTGACGGTTCATACTCTCCTCGATCTTAATGGCCATTGATCCATGGCTTAACACCCGATTGGTCCATGATCTCTATTTAAAGAGCATGGAGGGTCATTTGTTGATGATCGATTGTGAGAAACTCTCTCGTAAAATCTCTTTGTAATCTTTTTCTTTGCATTAATAAACTGCTCCAAGTGGTTGCATTGTCTCGGGCCGTGGATGTTTCCCCGTCGAGGTTTTACCACGTGAAAACATCGGTGTGTTGATCTTTGATCTGCTTATGTGAGTGGTTACTGAAGGTGTTCATCCTCTGTTGGAACACCTGTGTTGTCGAACAACCTTGTTATTATTTTCCCTTGGAATGAAAGAAATGTTGAATGAACTGAAAGATTCCATCAATTCGTTAACTCTTTTGAAATATAACTTAAGTCTTTACTTTTCTATTTTATACCTCTGGGTAGCATGATTGATGACCAACTCTGAGTCACCAGTTACAATTAGATGTTCTATTTTCATTTACTGTGAAAGGATCATCCTCTGAATCAAAGCTTCATACTTAGCCTCATTATTAGTGCATGAAAACTCCATTCTCATAGCATGTGGATGCATAATATTACTTGGACTCAAAAGAACAATTCCAACTCCATTCTCGGACCTCGAACAAGCTCCATTGAATGACATCCTCCAATAGCCTTCGAACAAACACTCTTGATTCTTCGTGTCTTGAACTTTCTATAGGCTTTCATTATGCTCTGTGTAAAGGATATCATAGTTTCCAATCCCAACATATATATAATCTTCCATAAATTCAATGTCCTTCTTGAATGAGAAGGGTTTTCTAGGTTCACGAGGTACTTTAATCATTACTCCTTCTTTGCCTGGTAGCATCATACAACTTCCATCGTTCATTATATATCCCCCGATCATAGATGTCTAATCTCTTCCCAACACAACTTCATATGTTGGAGGAAGATCTACCACAATAATATTGAAAATTGTAATGATATGGGGGGTTGTTGTAATCCAAGCATAAAAGTCCTTGATTTCTCCATAAGATGGCACTTTTATAGAACCAATTTCATGTATACTTTCACCGGTTTCATAATACTTGGTGAAACTCATGCCCAATGCCTCCATGACCGCCAGTGGCATTATATTATTTTTCACACCAGTGTCAACTAAACATTTATGTAGTAAAACATCATGATTTTCAATTGAAATGTAGAAGGGCGGGATTTTACATCTCAGCTTGGAAATTGACGTGCTAGGGATTTTCTTTGGATTGGTAACACCAACTTCTTCTCTTTCAGATGGATTGTCCAACAATTTCAAGATGTTTTATCTTTGTTGGGGAATATTCACCACTTCCATAAAGCGCAGGGTTATCCTTAATTTACTCAAATCATCTACAACATTGTATGTCATTTGAGTGGAGTTTGACGTCATGTGTTTCCTTTCCGTCACTTTCTCATTTTCTCTTTTCTCATTTGTTTTTTACTTTTCTTTTTCTTTTTGGTTCTCTTTATCAGAATCACCTTTATTTTTTGGTCTATTTACAAATCCTCTTGTCTGGGCGACATTCTCTTGCGAGTTGGGATCGTTGTCTCCCTCTTCAAATATATACATGGATGTCTCGCATCCACCCATATGCACAGTTTCAGAGCTTTCATCATGTGAGTAATCATTTTCTTGCTCAATTAATTTCTCGTCATAGACATCATCCAGAACAACCGCATTTGGAGTAGGTTGTTTGGGAACCCTTGGTCTTTGTGAGTTATCTGTGTTCTCAAACCTCACTCTGTTTTCTGGGGGAGGGTTCCTCCTTTTCTCTAGGATTGGCATTCTTGGGCTTGGCCTGTAATTGTATCCCCTTCTTAGTCTGGTTATCTCATTCTGCGTTTTTTTTATGGTTCTATTCATCTATGCAATTTCAATTCTTTGCTTAGTTTCCTGTTCCGCCACAGGGTCAACCTTAACGGCAGGTATGGTTCCCTTGAAAAACCCTCCTCTCACCATTTGGTTTTGAGTCGGTCGAGGCTTGAATTATTAATTCTTTATTGAACTGGAAGCTCCTTGGTTATGATTCAATACTTAATCCTCCCAGCTACCTTTGTACTCTTCCCAGTATAATATCGGGGTCGACACCCGTTTCAATCGTAATTTATTCCATCTCAATGGCTTTAGTCATTGCCTCCTCCAAAGTATCCATTTGGGATGTTCCGATGGAATATTTTACATTCGGTGGCATTGCAGTATTATAAAAACTGAGGATGAATGGGTCATTTGGTGCTTTATCTTCTGGAATTCTACTCAAGGTTTTATTGAATATGAGATTAAAATCTTGTATCCTTTCATTCTTCCTCAGACCAATCTGGGTAAAATCGGTGAGAAGGGTATGGTAAGCAATTGGAGGGGAAAACATGGTCAGGAACATAGCTTCGAGGTCATTAAATGAGCGAATTGATCTATTGGGAAATGTTGTATACCATTCATACGCTCTTCCTGATAAGGCATGCATAAACAACCTTACTATGACATCGTCATACTCAACATGGTGAAAATCACAAACATCAAGAAATAAGTGCAAATGCCTCTTTGCATCAGTTGTTTTGTCTCCAAAAAAATCCTTTAAGGTGCCCTTAGGGAGAACAAGGAGATCATGTTGCTCACCTATAATATTTAGAGGGGAATCTCTTACCCTCCTCCTATTTTGAAATCTTGGGTTTCCTTGATTTCTTGCAGCATCTCTTCCACCTCCTTATCTCTCCTCATGATGCGCATCTGGGGGTTCTTAGTTTCTTTCTGCCATGTTTGGAGAGATTCCAGGGATAGGATTTTCACTTCTAAGAATAAAGAGTTGCTTTGTTTTACTTCGGGTAATGGGTCCCTTGTATTCATCCAACTTTATTCTCGACCTTGCTCTTGTGCTGCTCTAGCTAGGATTTGATTTCTTCGGTCTTGCCATTCCTCTCTCCTCTGTCTTCGAAGGATTTTACTTTCTTCTTCTTGGACCAAGGTTTGCCACAACCTTTCTAAATCTTCACGGGTCTCGACCGTTGATATTACCAAGTTGTATAACTAATGTAAAATGCTTTGTTGGTTGTTCAATCCAATTTCCAGGTGGGGTTGATCAGCCTTGGGAAAAGTCATATATTCTTTCAAAAATGCTAGACTAGGTTCCAAATTTCAGTTCATTCCTGAGTATGGTCGCCAAAATTGTTGAATCTTGAATCCATTAGGACCAAAACGACAACCTCACAAGGATGTGAATCCCCCTGCATTTTTATAGAGGTGGTACTCCTCTTTAGATTTTCTTAGAATTTCTAAATATTCAAAATGTGGGACTTGACAGAGGTTCGTCTCAGTAATTCAAAGAAAAATAAGTATTGTGAGACAATAAACGGAAAACGTTTTTTTTCTTTTTTCTTTTTAAAGAAAGTTCCTGAGAAAGGACCAGGAATCACACACTTCACACATTAAAGCAAATAAGCAAAATTTCCTCACACCCATCATAGCTTAAGATAAAGATTTATGGTCACATAAAAATAAAAGAAAATGATCTGCATGCACAAGAGAACTTTAACAGAGTGGATTCATGGGAAAATCAAATAAAGATAATGATAGATCAACCTCAAATACTTTATATTCTGAAAACGGGTTTACAAAGCACATTCAAGATTGTTCCCAAAATAGCTCTCTTGAAATTTAAAAAAATATATAGTTTGTTACATATTCTTGAAATTGTAAATATGTTTGTCTTAAAGACTGGGATTGGGGCTCCCGCGGACCATAAAGAAAATAAATACAAGAAATAATATTTTAGAAAGAAGACGGTGGGTGGTAGAAATATCAACAAGACCTGGTAAGAAGAAAAAATGATTTATCAGTCTTCGATTAAACCTTTCTAGTGAAAGAGGTGGAAAATTTGGATGAAGGACTTGATAAAGAAAAGAAGGATGTGATCAACATAAAATTACTATGATGGTCGCTCGTCTGTTCATTATCTCTTTGATGTCCTTTTATCGTTTTCATTAACGGTTACAGGAACCGTCTCAACTACTTCTTGCCCCTCATTTGTCAGTTTATCAATAGCCTTCTTGAACCATTCTTCGATGTAACTTTTCATGGGTGCCACGTTGATTCCATGCCAAATTTTAATATTGAACAACTTGCCCTCCAAGTCTCAGAGATCAATGGAAATGCCATGTAGTAATTCTTCAATATCCTTATTTTTTATGGAGTAATCCACTAGCCACTTATTTATGGCATTCTCATCATATACAATTATGCCATAGAAATTTTCAATTGACAATCCTTTAAAAATATCAACTTGCTCATTGAACTGTTGTTTTGTTAGGAACAACGAGTTGAGGATCAACTTGGGATCTTGGACTTCGTTAATGCTTCCGGCTAGGTCCACCTCTAAGAGCCTTTTGAATAGATCTTATATCCTTGTTATGGTTTGGCTGCACGCCTGAACGATGTTGTTCAAGTTCTTTATTTTCTCTTTCCAGCAGGCATTCAGCTACTTGATTCGACTTGGAGAGGGAAGGTCCTCCTCTCTTCTCTTTAGATCTAACATTTTGGAAACTTTAATACCAAAGGATACCACGAAATCAAGGTAGAAACCTTCTTAATTTTTTAGGTTGGCCTGTAGATATTCAAGGAAGGAATGTGCCCTCGAGCCAAAAGAAAGTATGCTCTTTGAAATTTCCAAAGCTTCTATAATCAGTGTCATTCTTTTCTTGATATTATTCTCCACATAGCTCCTGGATAATGGGAGTAAGATTGAGGATCCTTTTATTTTGGTTGCAGGCGTGGCGGGTCTGAAAATTTCCAAAGGGCTAGAAAGGAGTGGAAGAGGCATCAAAGTCTCTTCTAGTTCCCTAATCCTTTCCTTTAACTTTGTATTTTCTGCTTCGAGACTGCCAATGGAGTCATCTAATGCATCACCGGTGGCTCTATAGATTCTGGAAACCTGGGAAGGCCGCATATTTCTTAGGTTAACCTTTGAACGAGATTTCCTCTTTTTATTCTTCACATCACTCTTCTCAATAATTAATTTTTTAGATTCTTTGTCAAAGACATCGGTCTGAAATACAAATGATTCTTTTTCATCAAATACCTCATTCTCAACAATTTCCAACGACTGATTCTGGTGGGTCACGCCTCGTGGCTGGTCAATGTTAGGAAACATCTTCTCAATATCAACTTCGAGCTCCATATCCTCGAGGGAGAAACTATTGATATCACTTTCGACGTGGTGCTCTTCTTCCTCTTGTACAATACTCTTCCTAGTATTCCTTAGAGGAAGTTTATGTGAGCTTTCAATTTTTCTTGGAGGGGGGTTCTTATCTCCTCCTCCACCTGAACTATTGTTGATTACTTTTTTAGATGGGTGGGATGTTGGAGCACTTCACTGAGGTGTTGTAGTCTTGGGAGTAACAGTTCAGGACTTGGCACTCTTCTCGCTGGGACCCTTTCCTCTTTGTTTGTAAAATGCATTAGTATTGAGTATCATCCCTAAGTCGCCAACAATGTGGGTAGGATTGCTCAGGTTATTATCTTCTTATTTTCCTAGAATAGTGTGGATAAATGAATTTATAAAACCCGTTTGTTAACATATGTTCCACAAAGATTCTATTAGGGTCAAACCCTCTAATCTTTTCAGCGTACTTGAGATTCAAGTTGTGGAAGTGGTTTGAGAATTCAACAATTTTGTTCATATTTCTGAATAAAAAATCCCCAATTTTCCAAGGCAAAGTTATGAATTGCTTTTTTCATTTTTCATGAAAAAAGTGCAGCCAAAAGTTATATTTCCTTGCAACTTCTATAACAAACATTCTTTCGAATATATGGCATGGAAGAAAGGAAGGATTTTCCTTAGAATCGAAAATCTCGATAACATTGAAATTTTCCATTTTCTCCAAAGTCCCCTTTCTATCCAGGAATTTACTAGCATGAGAGAATATTCTTGGGGTGTCTTTTCCAAACAAAAATTCTTTAAGGATTGAAACAAAGTCATTGAAAACTTCATAAAAATTTAGGGAAGCTTTGTGCCTCCATAAATCTTGGTACCAAAAGGTCACGAGGTCAAATTCACAATTCGCCTTCTTGCATATAGCCAATTTAGAAAATCGATAGCAATGCGCTATCGCAAAAACCAAATTAGAAGAGATGAGAATTTATTATCATTTTTATACTGGCACAATTGGGAAGAGATTTCAATGGAAATAAACTTCCCTCAACCGAAAATGGCTTGCTTCTTGACGGTAAAATATAAGATGCAAAGAATCATATGGGAAATGCTAGAAGTATTCTCTTGGCCTGTAAATCTGGTAAATAACCAAGCAATTTCCCAAAATGGGTTTTTGAACAAGATGACCTGCAATCTTGTAATATCTTCAGGGATGACTGTGGGATTCTCCAAGAATTCAGGTAAGAGATCCAGGCTATTGTCATGTTTTTCAAGAAGTCCCTGCAATCTTCACCTTTGAAGGTGAGTGTTGGCTCTAGGAGTTTCAACATTTTACAGAACACTTGAGGAGAAAGGGAGACGAGAGAATGGTCTTGGAGTGGAATCAACCACTGGCTTGGTTTATAATTCTCGGCGCACCAGGAAACTAGTTCCTTGCAGTAAAAAACTTCAGGAACACATCTTGCACGAGCAATTTCGGATGTCCAAATTACTTCTTTCTGAATAGAAGGGAACGAATAATAAGAGTACGCACTAGACCATTGAAAGTTTTGGTCCTCTCTTCCAAAAATGTTCAAAGTATCTCCGTAGAACTGTTATTGAGTTGATGCTGCCATAAGTTGACGAGAGTGTTCTTTTGATCCAGATAATATTTGAAATGAGCGCTTTGAGAGATATAATATAATCTTTCACAAATCATGGTTTAAAGTGGTTTAATAAGAAATCTCCTCGACCCCTTCGCCTATTAATGAAAATCTTTACGGGATCTGCATGATGAGTTATTAGCATTAAACCATACTAAATGCATATTGGGAAAAGCACGAAGGTGGTAGGGATGGACGAGAGAAAATAGGATTTGGGATTTTTGTGAACCCACTAACCCGGGAACCCGCAAACCCGTGACTGCAAAAGGTCAAAAAATGGCTAAGTGTTGTGACATGGTCGGATAGACTCAATATAGGAGAGATGGGATACCTAGGAGCTCAGGGGGGTGGAATGGTCCAAATGTAGATCGCATATCTTTTGGATGCAAAATGTATATCACGGAACATGGGATATGAAAGCTTGACCCCGCCAACCCGGTTACCCGCAACTGCAGAAATGACTAAGTAGAGGATAATGTGGCAGTCGGTCGGACTCAATATGTCAGAGTGTGGATTGGAGATGAAGATTCACAATTCCTCCAACCTGGGAACCTGTTGTTTTGAAAAAAATGACTAACTAGTAACTAGAATGGGAGAATAGAAGGGGAAAAAGGAAAAGGGGAATTTGGGTAAGTATAGAAGAGGGAAAAGAAATGGAAAAAAAAAGTTGGGAAAATAAAAAAGGGGATGGAAATTTCGGAAGCGGTAATTGATCTCAACACTACCAAGAGTCTATAGAGAGTTATTAAAAATAAGGGATTATGGAAGAAAATAATAATTCAGAAATATATTAGACCTGGTGCTTTAATGATTGGATCTAGAATCGAAGTAAGAATACAAATAATGGTTCTTTACATTAGAAGGAAATTGTACAAGCATTTCATGTTATTGGGAATTGGTTCACTTGGAGGGTTGGAAGTCAACAAGTAAGGATTGGTGTAGACCCTTGGATAGGGTGAAAAATCTTGGTTAGATTACCAGATGAACTAATAGAGAATATTCAAGGATAGGGCCTTTACACTCTTAACAAAGTTACAGACTAGGAAACAATAGATTTATCACAACAAGACTAGGTGAATTCTCAATGGTTGGGATTACAAGGTTAGAATGCATACTTATGGAAATCATATGTGGATAGCCCTCATTGGAGTCATGTTAGATTAAGGGATGAGGAAGATACCCTAGCTTGGTAAAAATACCTGATTTTGGGTGAGTACACAACAAATTTGTGATAAAGATCAATGTTCTCATCAAACATTTAAGAACTATATTAGCGGTGGAAGATGGTTTTGAATCCCAATGCTCCAAAAAAGAAATGTATCTTCATGTGGTTAACCACTAATGATAAGGCACCAACTTGTAAGGTTTTTCAAAAGAGAAGTAGATGAGCTTTGGGGATTTACATTTTGTGAAGAGAGGATGAAACAATCTCTCACTTATAAAATGTCCCCATGCACAACAAATTTTGACTCGTGCTTAGCACTTAAAAGGGGTAAAAATGTGTAGGTAGGGGATATTGTAGAAGAAAGTCTCAAAGGTGGGATAAACTAAATAAAAAAAACTAAACGAATTGAAGGATCTACCTTGCATGATCATTTGGGGAATCCAAATACTCAAATTATTTAGGACAAATACTTTCCAATATTTCAATGCTCCTCATAAGTCAGGGCTATTAATACGAGTTGCAATGTGCATATCAAACAAAGGAGCCTAGTCAAATAAAGAATCTGGTAAAAATAAAACCTAGGCATGAATTTCTTTAATGGAGCTAGTTAAGGGCCTCCAAAATTTAGTAGTGTGGGTGGAATATTGTATGCACCGGAGATTCACAGTGTCAAGTTTAACGTTGGATTAGGGGAAGGGACTAATAACTATGCTACGTTCATGGCCTTAATATTTCTCTTAAAATATATACTAGAAAAAAATGTAAGGATATTCAAACTTTTGGTGATTCCAACTTGTTCATTAACTAGATGAACAAATTAATACAACTATCCAATATCACTTTGAGGTCCATTGGTGAATAGTTAAAAGAGGTGGAAAATTCCTTTGAAACCATTTACTTCATCGATAATTTTAGAGAATTGGATGAGGAAGCAAACTCTTTATCAAAGGAAGCTCAACACATAGTTGAAGATACTTTGATCCTAGAGGAAATCAAAGATGTCAGCTATGCCATCTCTTCAATCAAATTCAGAGTTTAGATTGTTGTTTTTTTTTAATATCTGACAAAATCGACAATTAGGTCGGGCTCATACTCACATGACACAGGGTCGATTCCACCCGCTACCATTATAACCTCGAGGCGTGCCCACGCTGCCCCACATGCAACAACAAGGTAAGTGTTAGAAAAACAGGACCTTGTAGCAATAAAATAAAACAAATGCGGAAACAAAACACAGAAGATACACAATACGAGAGAGACACAGATTTACATGGTTCACCTAGTGTGGGCTACGTCCACTAGAGAAATTTCCAGGTCCTTTCTTTATTATTATCCAGCAAAATGAAGGGATACAACCTACAGCAAAACCCGTTGTAACTTCCTCTTCTTTCTCTCACAGTCTCCTCTCTCAGAATACAATACTCACCAACATACATAGTTGCAATACATTTCCCTCATAAAAGAGGGTTGCCTTCTAGGGAAAAAAACTCTCACATAATCTCTATCGTTATATCTGCAACCTTATAATGAACGGTCCAAATTTACAATGAAATTACAATATACTTTTACAAGGCAATTTTTGCTTCCGGGGCTTCGCCCACGAACCCCTGCTTGCCCCCAGACCCCCCAGCCGGGGGGATATCCCCCTCGGACCCCGCAGAGGGGGTACCCCCCCTCTGCACTCCCCCATTTGGAAGAGTGTACATACTTCTGGGGTGTAAATACTTCATGGGGTATAAACACAGCTGAAAGTAAAAGACCTATAAATCAGAAAGATAATCAGGCTCCACAACCAACAATATCCCACTTGGAGACTGATCTCAACAACTCCACCATTGTTGTATATGTTGGACTCTGAACCTTCTTGGACCTGGAAAATTTCTCATCTTCATCTTCATTCTTGAAGACCAACTGAAACTGAGCAAGAACTCAGTTTCTCCCTGG
>ML776676.1:501124-554019 GCA_009831015.1 Picea engelmannii | reverse complement strand
GCAATGGGATCCTGCTGCGGGGCTGGAGGTTTTTTCAGAGCCCACCAGTCGAGAATCACAAAGTGGATTCTCAATTGTGGTCCGGGAACAAACACAAAAGCTGAGCTCATGGGGCTTTGGGTTTCCCTTTTACTTGCTTCCGAATGGTCCATTAATCACTTGCTTGTCAGGGGTGACTCGAAGGTCATCATAGACTGGATTTCACAAAAATCCAAGCTCAGTGCGATCCATGTTGATCCCTGGAAACAAAAATCAATGGACCTTGCCAAAGGCTTCACCAACATCCGCTTTCAGCATATTCCCAGAGCTTTCAACGGTGAAGTTGATGCTCTCTCAAAGAGAGCGTTAATGGAGGAGGCAGGTCATTTATTGATTTTTCACAATGACAGTGGGATCGAGAGCCAGATCTCAACCTACATCATCTTCTGATTCTTCTCCTGGCTGTCACTTCCGGAGTGTTATGTCTGTTAGTAAATGGTTTTTTGTCCGTAGATTATCCTATTTCTCGCTGTTTTTTCCTTGTTTTATTCTCTGTCTTCAAGGAACAGATCACTGGACATGGATAATCTCCAGTGTTTTTTTGTAAAGGACCATTGGGGTTGTGATACTGATCCACAGAGCTGACAGTGACCCGCCGATATGGTTTACTCCATGTATAGCCGTCTCACGTCCAACAATGAACAGCGACAGTACTCTCGTGTATCTATTGTTCAGCATTGGGTGGCCGAATTGACAGTAGCTACGGCTCGCTGAATTTTCTCTATGTGACTTTGGCGTTGTAAAAAATTTTATACTATTTATAAAATTGTGTAATTTTTTCATGGAAAAAAAAAAAGTAGCTTAAGCGTGAGAAATAGAAAGCAAAGTAACTATTGGACAAACTCAAAACAATAGAAAGCAAAGTAACTATTGGAGAAACTCAAAACATTGAATGACAAAGCACATACATTGCAACGAGAAAATAGAGAGACAAGTAAAATAAAATATTAGTATGGTTGTTGTCAAAACATAGAATGACAAAGCACATCATTGCAACGAGAAAATAGAGAGACAAATAAAATATAAGTATTATGGTTGTTGTTGTGCTCTGTTTATTATTTCATTGATGTGGAACTCTTTGACTAGATATTATTTTATATTATTAAATGTAATATGTCTTACATTGTTATATTATTAAATTAAAAAAAATGATTTTATATATATTTTTAAAGTTTATTTGTGAGTTGTCAAATTTTGCTAGTTTCATTGGGGTTTGAGAGTTTTGTTTTATAAGATGGTTAAGATTCGAAATTTGTGGTAGTCGAGAGGTCGCGATTTCTTAAACTTCATGATTTCTTAAACCACAAGCTAATCGAGTGATGGACACATTAACCAATATTTTTTAGTTGAAAATAAAATATCATAATATAATATTATTTTTAAAGTTAATATATAATGATTATTGTTTACTAAAATAGTTTTGATTTATTGAACTCATAATATTATATTAATTATTATTGATTTATTATAGTATTTATGAGTTAATATTTTGGAAATAAAAAATTTAGAGTTGGTGTTAATAAATTATGAAGTTAAAAGTTTACCAAAGTTAGATCTAATATCTTTGTAAGCTAAACATTTTAAGAATAAATATTTTTCATTTTCTACTTTATTTAACTCACAAATTTTACAAATTAAGAGGGATGTTTTACATGATTAGCATCCCACATGATTATTAAGGTAAAAGAATTGTTAGTTTAACTCAATAAACATTAATATAACAAATTGAATGTGAAATTGTAAGTAGAAAAAATCATTTAACACACAAATTGGGGGAAAGCAACCATATATTGAACAATAAAACAGTGGAAAGGCCATTAAACTTGTGAAGTCACATGGGAAGATCATATTTGCAGCATGTGGGCCTCAAATATTTTCATGGAAGGGTCCTTTGTCCTCCTTGACTACTCAATTTCTCTCTGGAATGTTGTAGGTAGGAATCCCATTTGTGTATGGCCACTTTGGAGGGTAGACACTTAATAATTAGCAAATCCATTATTAGAATAGGAAAAGCAAGGAACAAAGGGCTCTTTATTTTTCTATAATTGAATCCAATATCATAATTCTAAAATATGGTATCCCTATCTGAGATGATGCTCCTTGGTATCACAATGTGCACCCATACCTTTTCAAAGAACACGTTTGTGATTTATTGTCCCTTGATGGTATTTTTGCAAGGCATGGGAATGCACATTTTGTTGAACCTGTCAACTACCACAAATAAATAGTCATGTCCCTTCTGTGTGGTTGGTAAACCTCCCACACAATCTATGGAAATGTTTTCCCAAGGTCGAGTGGGTACAAGTAAGGGATGGTATAGACCTTGCTTCCTCTCATATATCGTGCTACATCTTCTTGCATTTTGGGTCAGTACACATACCTTTGTAAATTGGTAATTGTCTTCCCAACACCAAAATTCCCTACAACCTTGGAGATGTGAGTCTCTCTGATAAGTTGTATTCGTTCACCTTTAGGGACACAGAACTTGTCAAGATTGCAGAGTAAACCATTCTGCAAATGATAATCAACCTTGTCATCACCTTCTTCTATATGAATTTGTCCATGTAGCTACTAAAACTCCTCCTTGAAGTCCTCACCTTCTGTGTATGCCTCTTTGTATGCATAATGGGTAAAAGGCTTCATGTGCATCAGAGTTCCCACAGTTGTAATCTTGGATGTGGGTAGTCATGAAAGCATGTTTGCCAAGTTATTTGTGCTACCATTCTTATACTTGATGACTAGATGAAATTGTTGTAAAAACCCCATCCAATTGTCATGTTTGGTTTGTTATAGCTTACTCTGGGCTTGCAAATACTATAGTGGTTGGTAATATGTGTGGATGATGGTCTCCTTTCCCATCAGAGAGTGCTTCCACTTTTTGAAAGTTTATGCCAAGGCACAAAGCTCCTTGTCATAGATAGGGTAGTTGAGAATTGCCCCATGAAATACTTCAGAATGATAGCAGACATGCCTTCCTCCATGCATCATTATTGTTGCCATGGCATACCCACTTGCATTTGTCTCCACTTTGAAAGGCTTCTGCGAATTTGGTAGCACGAGCATTGGTGCTTGACTGATCTTTATTTTCATCTCATCAAAGGCCTTCTATTGATTCTTCCCCCACTGGAAACTCTTACCACTGATTCTTATGGCGTGGAGTGGTGCAGCTACCATTGAAAATGAGGCTATGAACTTTTGCAAGTATTGTGATACCCCAACACAACTCCTAACTTTAGTGACATTTGTAGGAACTGGTCATTTCATGATGGCCTCCATATTCATAGGATCTATCTTAAGTTATGCTCCACCACATACCCCAAATACACCAAAGAATATTGAGCAAACTTGCATTTCTTGAGATTGGCCAATAGTTGGTGCTTCTTTAGAGTCTCTAACACCTGCATAAGATGTGAGATGTGCTCCTCCCAGGTAGCACTATAAACCAATATATCATCCAAATAGATAACAAAAAATGAATCTAAATAAGGGTGTAAAACATCATTCATTAGTCTCATGAATGTAGTCGGTGTGTTGAATAAACTAAATGGAATAACCAACCACTCATGCAAACCTTTCCTTGTCTTGAAGGTAGTATTCTAGGTATCTTCTTCTTTGACTCATACATGGTGATATCCTGATTTCAAATCCATCTTAGTGAAGTACTTGGCATGTTGTAGCTAGTCCAACAGATCATTGATCCTTGGCAGAGGGTACCAATTCTTCAGGGTAATCTTGTTCAATGCCCTATAATTGGTACACATTCTCCAAGTCCCATCCTTCTTGGGTACAATTATGATGGGTGAGGTACTTGGTCAAATCACACCTTGCTCCAACAACTCTTGCAACTGCTTCTTCACTTCATTCACTTCCAGAACAGACTGTCTATACATCCCAATATTCGACATTGGGGAGTTTGGAAATAATTGTATTTCATGATCCACATCTCTCTTGGGTGGTATCCCTTTGGGCGCCTTGAACACTCCTATGTATGTCTATAGAAACTCCTCCAACTGATGTTTTTTCTCTTTAGTACACCCCTCCATGGAGGCCTTCACTCTCATTGACTCATCATGAGACTAATTTTCTCTTAAGAAAAGAAAAACATATTTCTTACTATAAATAATCAACTTCTTCGCTTGGTTAGCACTTACCAGTGAGATCTTTGAATTTTCTTTATGTGCGTTAATGATGTAGGACTTCCCATCCTTGATTATTCAGTATTGGTTGGCTCTTCGCATGAAGATTGCATCCCTCATATACATGTAGGGAATTCCAAACACTACTCCACATACATCAAAGAGTACTACATCCAATTCCACTTCATCAATAAAATCAACACTTATAAAAAATGTAATCTTACACTACTTCATTACCTTTATCTCTGCATCCTTGTTTACCCAACCCAATGGATAGGGGCTAGTATGATTGTGAACCTCCAATCCAATCTTGTTGACTAGATCCACTGCTATGAGATTACCCTGTGAACCAGGGTCAAACATAGCATCTATCTTGGTCTTCTTGACCTAAATCTTGATGTGGAAGAGCTTGGTCATCTCCTTCTCTTCCTAGTGATGAAGGCTACTTAGATTCACCTCCTTTCGCATAGATGTGCAGACAATATTTTCTTCCACATCCGAGCTACTTTCAATCTAATTTCTTGAATTTGTGCCTAGAAGTTTCTTTTTCTTTATGTCCTTCTTG
Source organism: Picea engelmannii (assembly GCA_009831015.1). Taxonomy (NCBI): domain Eukaryota; kingdom Viridiplantae; phylum Streptophyta; class Pinopsida; order Pinales; family Pinaceae; genus Picea; species Picea engelmannii. The sequence continues at coordinate 549,279 of ML776676.1, read as the reverse complement.
TGATTCTTCGAGTTCAACTCTACATGTAGTTTCCAACATTTTTCCTTGGTGTGGCCATCAATGTTGCATTGATTGAAATGATTGTTGGGATCTTTGCTCTGATGTGTAGTGGTTGTTGTCATCTTATCTTTTCCCATTTTCCACTTCTTCCCCTCCTTGGAAGCTTCCCGGTGCTCTTTCTGCTTCGAACCACTTGGTTGCCCCGTCTTTTGGCCTATGTTTTCCAGGTATTATATATGTACACATGCATCATCCAATATCCTTGGCTTGAAGAGCATCACTTGATTTCATAGATGATTGTTTAAACCCCGTAGATACTTGAGGAGTACATTTAGGTTCTTAGGAGAGATACCTATCATGATGACCATCTTTCTAAACTCAATGGTGTACTCCTATACACTTTTCCCCTGCCTCTGCATGAAGTAGTGCCACCAAAACCATTGGTCCTTTTCATACCCGATAGGGTAGCATTTAGACTTGAAGAGAGTTTTGGATTCCTCCCACCTAGTTACTAATGGATCACCCTCCAGCCTAAGTGCTTTTGTGTGCCCACTAGGTTAAAGCATGGCCCTCTAACTTCAATATTTTACCCTTCATATATATGGTGAACGCTAAAATAAAATTCTATTTGTTGCAACCAATGATTCATTTTTAATGCATCGATAATGTCCACTTTCGCTTCCATATTGAATAGGGACTGTGAAGGGTTTGCAACACTCAAACTCGACTGCTCTTTCTAAGATTATTTTTGTGGTCCCTTTTCTAAGTCTTCCTGGTCTTCCCATTTCCCCTCTGATGTGTTCTCCAAGTTAGAGCCTCCATCATCTCTGAATGGTCCAAGCTTGTTTGCTAGAGCCACCATGAGGAGGTTCATATTGCGACTAATGTCGACAACTTGTGATTCCAACCGCTCAAATCTCTCTTCCACTATATCTTGAGGGTTATTATGAACATACTCATTCACCATGGCTACGGTTTCTGCAATTTCTCTTTAAGTCGATTCCTGGATCCTTCAACTTCCCACAAATATCTAAAAGAAAAACTTTCTCTAATACCAATATGATCTATAAAATGTCGTGGATATTCCACTAGAATAGTTCATCACAACAGATCTGATAAATAACTGAAATCTTTATTATTAAGGTTATTTTTCCTTTAGATTTCCAGAATATTTAGCTACTGATTTTTCTACTTATGCATGAAATAAACAAAATGTGAAAAATGGAGAACAGTAAAACACAATCACACCATCCATAAATAAACACAATATATGACCTGGGAAACCCAATACGAGTGAAAACCCGACTAGAAGGTGAGGCTATTTTGCTCTCTTTTCTCTAGTATAGAAATGATGTAAGTACGAAGAAAGAGGCACTCTCTGTGGAGTTTCCTTTGACATGTGGCCCATATGGCTGCTACAAAATATCTCCTCCTCTGTTATGCTCATAGATTACCACTCTCGTATATTTTTCTCAGTTATGGAACAAGATACAATGCAAAAGAATGGAACCCCTTCTCCTCCTAGTGGCCTGATATTTAACACAACCTAATAGCCATCTAGGGGTAGGGTTTTGACTTCCTCAACCTTCAATTGTGATAAGGTTTTGGAACTTCTAGAATGTTCTTAGAAAATCCACTATGTGGCTAACCCCACATGTCTAAGTAATGGAGGTTGACGTGGCATCCACTTGCACCATGGTGATCAATACGGTAGGTCAACTTGTGAGAGACATAAATTTCTCATACAAACTCCAATTGACAAATAGTCTACACTGTTGGAAAGGTATCAATGTGTAGAATATAGAATCTTCCTCTATACTAAGGTTTGGACCCAAAAAAGTGTCGTTTTATGCCTCAAAATGGCTCTGGAAGATTTCAGACAATTGTTTTTACCCAAATTTCCAAATTTGAATCAACTGTCGAAAGGGCCTTGCAAGTTGATTCCTCCAATTTTTCCACCCAAAAAGTACCGAGATAAATGAAAAATAATATAATGATACAATCTGAATCAATATCATAGATCATGAATACCATGTGCTCGAAACTACCACTGTTGACCTAACAACTTTGACTCTTTCATCGAGTCAAGTTTAGCCTAACATTCCCCCCTTTAAACTTGACTTGGGGTTTCCCATGACCAAATTCAACCAAACCTCCCTCAAATTCAAAGTATCCAGGAATCCCACATGCTCCCCCCTATCACCTAGGTCTATGTCTATACTTTACTGATGAAATTTCAATCCCGAGGTGCACATTCCTAACCAGGTCTTACAGCCGTATGCCCATTTACATTCAACTCCATCATTTTTTTTTCATTGTTTCTATCTTGGCACTTATGCCACCATCCTCTCGCCTTTCCATTCCTCCAACTCTTATGCTCACTTCTTAGTAGATCTGAAACCAGACAACATATCCAACCACGCCTAACATATCCATCCATCATATCCAAGCATCCAATCCATATATCCTTTGCACACTCTGAGTGAAACTTCCCAAGTGAGCCCTCATCGCTCACCTTCAGGCCCTCTGCATGCACATGCACCTGGCTCACATGGCTTCATCATCCACACATGACGTATCCTCTACTCTTTAAGTCTCATGTGGTCCCTTAGGGATTTAAACCCTAGCTCTATACTCTAACACCGATGTCTTTCTTTTCATTATCATCAACCATCGCTCTGGTTCCAATTGTTAGGAAATAAAAAACATAAGAGAAAATTAATATTTCAAATCATAGCAACATGCACACATAAATCACATAAGATTTACCCTGGAAAACCTTTACAAGAAAAACCAACCAACAATAGATCTATTATTTCCCTTGGCCAAACCCAACCAAGTCGGTCAATCTCCTGGCCTTGACCAATTGAGCCTTCACCACTCAACTCTTGGAACTTTTACAATGGAGTATCACCAAATTTATATAGGCTTTCAATACATGTAATCCACGAGCTCAATACCACGGGTCACGAAGACCATGTGCTCGAAACCACCACTATTGACCTAACAACTTTGACTCTTTCACCAAGTCAAGCTTAGCCTAACAGTAAGCTATGACGTGAACTAGTGACATTTATGATTGTAAAAGTTGGTATTTTTCATCATCAATAAATGATATATCTAAACAATAATGATTTTATTATGTAGGAAAGATTTCCCTTCCATAATAAGATATAAGAAACTTGTGCATAAATCTTGAAATTGAAAATCAAAAGCTAGAGATAAGTCAATATTGAAGACATTTACAAAATAGTGTTTTGAATAAGAAATTTCATTTTAGTTATGATGAAATGGACGCAACCTAGTCATAATATATTTACATATGTAAATAGTCAAGTTAACTATCTTAAACAAGGGCAACAAAGCTGCATATACTACCTCCTCATAATAATAGTATGTAGTTTATAACTCTCTTGAGATGCTGCCTGCAAAAGTTGGTGGCACATCGATCGATTTATGAGTGGGTAGAATATTAACTAAATATGATTTGGACTACTAGTAAGATACCATGCTTGCTAGCACTATCAACCTACATCAAACTCGAAATAAATTATGCCCAAATCCACCAATAACCTACGAAAACTTATTCAAGGGACTTGGGGAAATCATCATAGAACAATTCATGAGTCGGTAGAGCTCAAGGCTTTCAAATCCCATGTTTGACCACCCAAATTATGGAAAAAACTCGATGAGAAGCTATAAAATTCCCAAGGCTATAATGCCACTGAAATCACAACAAATTATTTTATCTTACTAGGGAGTAGTCTTTGCAGGTATCATTCTCTATACAAACCCTGCAAAACCCAGTTTAAAAAAATTATGGGACAAGAATACCTAGAATTGTATACAACTTAAATTGGAACTATACGCTCTTGATAAAAACATTCTCCTCACATGGGATGATGGATTGTCTAGCTCAGACTTTCATATTCCATATCAAATTAGGGCCAATAAACACTCTCAATGATTGCAAAATCACAACTTCAGTAATTATTCACCCAATATATCACTCAAAAGCGATCTATTAAACACATAGGAAACTAAAGCTTTAATAAACTATACATTGCAATAATTTTGTAATCGTTTTATATGTACTTAGCCAATTACTAATAACATCTTGCTTGAAAAAATTGATGGCCCAAGCCCTGTGGGTTTCAAAAAGTACTAGCGAGACAACCTGCTCAAGGTTGTCAATAAGAATATGAAGATACCTAATGCACTACTGGTCTACAAGCTAGTAGGCAAATAACATAATTAAAAAATAAAATAATTCCAGAAGATAGAAAGATAAGAATGTAATTTGGTTAACCAACATCTTATATATTGCCATACTTTAAAAGATGTAGCTTGTAATTTAAATATCTAATGGATGTGTTGTTCTATGGTCAGAAATACTTAACCCCCAAAAAAAAAAAGGGTTGTTGAAAAGGTGCATGTTGATACCAATGCTACCATCACCCGAAACTTCGCTTCATAATTCTTGATATCAACTCTTCTTTTGTGCCTCAATTCCCGATACTCATTTGTTTACTATGTATATTCTTTTGTATATTTTTTTATAATCCATTATAGCTCTTTATTAATTGGTTTTGGTTGTTTTTATACCCTCAACCCATTACAAAAGCCTAATATTCTCTATGAAAAAATAATAAAACATTCAATTAAGCTAACACGTTCTTGCTATCAAACACTATAATTCAATAACATTTTGTTTGTTTTTATTACCCTTCTATCTACTTAAATTAAAAGTCGCAATAACATTATCAATATATAATTTTTTTGTTTATTTAATAACCTACCATCATTATGTCATCAATGTTATTTCAAACTAAAACTCACGTATTAAAGTGAGAAAGAAATCGGTGCAATGGCTTTGCCCATGACTCATGAAAGGTGGACCATATGCCAAGTTTTGCTGGTATCAACAATCAATTAATTATACGCTTAAACGTCATTGTCAATAACCGATGGTATACCATAACCATTGTCATATCATTTATAATGAGTTTGACAATTACTAGAATTACAATTGATAAAATGAAAACAATGTAATATTTATGACATGACATATGTACTTAGTTTATATATTTATGATATATAAATACACACTAAGGTTAGTTGGTCTACATTCATTGAATGCTCTCAATAATTCCACTTTATTTTTTATTTTTTTTCAGCTCGGTACTTGTAGCACTAAAGTAGTTGCAAAAATTAAAGAGATGATGAGAACTTCCATTAGAACGGGGCCAAAAATAATAAATAATTGTCATATTTTAATTGGAAAAATATAATCAAAGCTCAAATGGGTGGGGTTGGTGGGAGCTTTCAAATAAGGTATTTGGTAACAAATCGTAAATGAAAAAAAAAAAATTAAGCTTAAAATATGTGTGGAATAATAACCAAAAATCATTATTATTATGTGTTATTTTTTTTTGGGACATTTGGATGGAAATTTGTGAGATAATGTTTATCATGGATATTTTTCTTCATATATTTGCTTAATGCCTGGTAAATGCTATGATTAAAATGAAGATGCATACTTGTATAATAATTAATGTTTATTGGGTAATTGTTATTTTTTTTTAATCTAAGGAATCAGATACTGGTTGAGATTATATGGGTGAGGTTTAAGTTCAAATTTAGTTGGTTGACACTATATAACCTCGACTAATGGCAGTAACATGCAAACCAACAACTAGTAGAAAATCCATGACTCAACTAAGGGTCAAGACATCCCTTGATTGGGAGTGCCTACTATTCCATCCAAGCCATAATAGGCCAACATGTCAACGGTGGAAATTGAATTTGAACCTGGGTGAGGAGGGTTCTAATTCCCTTCTTTAACCACTCGGGCTATGACCCTTGGATTCCTATTAGGAAATTATTAGCAGAGTGGGAGGATTTAGATAGCTAGCCCGTCCTTTTGAATATAGAAGAAAATGACCTACTTTATAGCTTCTTGTTGCATAGAAGATTTTTTTTTTAATGAAGGATATTTTGAGGTGGACCATGGCTAAAAGTGGGAGGCTAGGAGTGGAAGAAGGCTATATAGAAGCTTTGAAGGAAGTATAAGACCTTTAGAAGCCAAAATCTTGGAGGGAATTATGGAATTTGGAATCTTGGGCAAAGATGGCAATGTTTTCATGGTTAATCTCCAAGAGGAATATCCCATTTAAAGAATCCTTCAAATATAGGGGAAGGATAGGCCCACCCAAACGTAGTGGATACCTCAAAATAATCGAAGATATGCCCATGTTAATCTTGAATATGAATTTTCTTTACAAGTGCAACACTTATGAGGGAGCTTCTATATGAATGAGATGCCTAAATAAGACACTAAGAAATATTTGAAAGGGTTATGGGCATTATTTATTGGGTTCACTATATTCTTCCTATGAAAATATGGGAACTTCATAATTTTTTAGAAAAGCTTGTTATAAACCAAGTTCAAATAACATAAGAAGAGCAATGTTGGATAAAGTGAAAGTGACTACCCATAATTCTACAGACCTTAATCCAATAGAGGAACTAAATTCCATCAAGGAAATCAACCTTGTACCTAACAATCACTTTGATAAAGGATAAGAATTTATACAACTATCAAAGAATGACCCAATATGCTTCCCTTCCAAAGAAGGATAGATCAAAGTAAACTTTGATAGGGCTTTAATTTAGAGGCAATCCTACTGTAATAGGATTGGGGCAAGGGGGTTGTAATTGGGATTCATACAAGACAAGCCATGAGAACTTTGTATAGGTTTTTCTATGGTCTAAATAACCCTTGAATAGCTTAAGAATAGAAAGAATAGGTAGTTCCACACATTGATAATGATAAAAAAGTGAATGAATAATAATGTCACTTTGAGAGCTCAGGGCCCATATCCTTATGCAAATCCTCCTATAAAATATTGACCATGATCATAGCCACCTGGTTAAAGAATGTATTCCCCAAGATCATCTCTCCCAACCAAGGTGGCTTTATGCAAGAATGGAAAATAATGGACAATGTTGTGTTGGTACAGGAAGCCATTCATTTCAGTGTGCAATCCAAAGGTGATGGTATGGTTATTAAACTTGACATGGCTAACACTTTTGACCGTGTTCGTCATAGCTTCCTTTTTCAGGTGATGGAGAAGTTTGGCTTCAACCCATCCTTCATTCAGTGGACGGTTTCTTGTATTAGTAATCCTGGGATATCTCCCCTTGTAAATGGCAGGCCCACGGGTTTCTTCCAGGCCAGTAGAGGACTTTGTCAATGATTCCCTCTCTCTCCTCTCTTATTCATTATAGTGGTTGAAGATTTGAGTAGGAATCTTGAGAAAGAAAGAGATCTTGGAAACCTTCAAAGGCTGCAAATAACCAGAGGAGTGAGGAACATGAACCACTCCTAGTTCATCGACGACACCTTGTTATTAGGAGGGGCTTCAATTATTATAGAAACTAGATTTAAAAGAATATTGGACTCCTTCTTTGATGCTTCCAGAGGGGCAGTAAACAACGGGAAATGTCAAATATATGGATGGCATACTCCAACTCGAGTTATCCAAGCAATTACTCAAGTCCTCCAATTCTCACTTGCAGAAAATTGGGCTTCCTTCTGATATTTGGGCATTCCCATCTCCTGTAAATCTTCTTACACACAGATCTGGCAACAAATTCTAGAAAAAATCAGCAAGAAGCTCACCCAATGGGGCTCTCACTGGTTGAACCCCGCAGGAAGATTGATCCTAATAAAATATGTCCTCTCGACTCTCTCCATGTATCAAATCTCAACAATCTTGGCCCCTAAAGGCATAGAAAAACAAATCTCTATGAAAATAAGGACCTTCCTTTGGTGGGGTGGGAAGGCGAATCACAAAAAAATCCATCTTGTAAATTAGAACCAAGTTACAAACAGTAAAAAATAAGGAGGACTGGAAATCAGGGAACCAAAGCTCTTGAATTTAGTAATGGGTGAAAAAATATTGTGGAGGTTGGTCACTAGGGACATGGCTTGGTGGAAACATTCCTTGTGGAAGAAATACTTCACCAGTACATGGGTAAGAAGTCAGTATTACCCACCAAAAACCAATTCGGGTTCCCCCATATTCAAACTTCTTCTTGTAACCAGACCAATAATTAGTGAAAAGTTGAGCTGGATACCAGAAAATGGCCAACAGATTTGACCCTAGGAATATTAAATTATATAATCAAATCATCTTGATATGTTGGAAATATTGCTCCCTCTTTGTGATTGGCTGGAGATACAGAGCCTCTCATCACTCTCGGATCTGTCCTCTTGGTCTCTAGACGGATCTTGGTTAAGATGGATCAATCCTCATCCTCCTCCCTACCTCTCCCCCTTATTTTCTGAGTTGATCTCCTCCCTTCAAGGATGTGCTGTTAAAAGGCATGCATAAATGGGGAAATGTGTATTACACTATAAATTGTGGGTACTCCTTGCTAGCAACAATGAGTCATTGTCACCCTTGATCTAGCACATGGATAATTATTTGGCACAGTGATGGGATTCCCAAATTAATTTTTTTTTTTTGTCTCCTAGCACATAAAAAATTCCTCACTACAGATAATCTAAAAAAGAGATGTATATGTGGCCCATCTCGACGTGTAATGTGTAAAAACGAAGAAGTGACGCTTCAACATTTTTTTATTGAATGCAACTATGCAAAGGAAACATGGAAACATGTGTTGGGAAGTTTGACACAAAGATTTTGTTGGCCACAAAGTTGTGCAGGCTTCTTTAATCAATGGGGCAATCATTATACATGGAGCTTAAAAAAATCCAATTTGTAAAAGATATTGGGACACCCTTCCTAAATACATTTGTTGGAGCATCTGGCTTTCTCGCAACAAATGGATATTCAATGATGAAATCCAAAGCTCCAGAATTGCATCCTCGAAGACCTTCGACCTTCTAATTGAATACATGAGAAATCGGGTGCATTGAAAAGATCAACATCTAGACAGTAGTGAAGAAAGTTGGTTGCATCTCTTTAAACAGGGAAGTATTCAAATTTCCTATAAAAACCCCATTAAATCCACTCCCAAATGGGTTTTATGGATGGAAGATAGAGAATTCAAAGAATGGATAATAAAACAGAGTGACAACATTATTTGCTTTGATAGTACATCGATAAGCAACCCATGGTCAGCAGGAGTGGGGGGAGTAATATGCAAATCTAGAGGACATTATGCAATCAACTTCTCATGGGGAATAGGTATGAAAACCAATAATGAAGCAAAGGCATTGTCTCTCTATGCAGACCTAAGATTGGAATGATCAGAGGGAATTCAAAACCTTAGTGTATGTGGGGATTCCATGTTGGTCACATAATCCTTGATCAAGGAACCTAAAGCAGGGGGTAATTTTCTCTCCGGAGTTCTGCTTTGTACTATCAAAGCTCTCAACAAGTTTGAAAAATATTCTATCTTCCATATATAGTGTGATCTGAAAAAAGAGGTTGATAACTTGGCAAACAAGGGAACAAATGTTGGCAATGGAATTTTAATGGTAAATGGAATCTCAAGGTCTTTCCCTATTCCATAAGTTTTAATGATGATAAATCAAAATCAAGTAATAGAAATATCGCAGAATTCAAACTCAAGTCCCAACCATCAAACTACAACAAATTCACAAGTTGGAAATTATGGTGAAGTTCAAGAAGAAGGAGGAGTTGAACCTATGGAAACTGAAGAAATATCCCTGGTCATGTTGAATTTAAGTAAATACCAAATTATGAGAATGAACTTTGAATGTTTTATAAATGTTTATTGCTCCTAGGACAGTTTGTAACATTTTTTTGCAGTTGGACTGCTAGACAGTATAGGCACCTCATTACACTTTTTGAAAGTAGATTAACATAAATGGACTCATACAACATTGACCCAACTCTTGTAATTTTTGTCTATTGTTTTTCCTATGGTGCAACCCTTTATATATAATATAGATCTTTAGTTCCTTTAAAAAAAAAAAATGTCACTTTTAGGGGTAACCTTATTTACACTTTATGTTTACAAATAATTCTATGATCCTTAAAACTATATCTCCTTGGTATATATAGGAGATAAAGGATATAGTTACAAATAATGAGCCTGCCACTAATGCCAACAATGATATAAAAATAGTAATATAGTAGCCCAAGAATTAAGGCTTAAGATGCCCCACCTCTTCAAGAAAACATTTCCTTCAAAGCATGATTAGCAATGGATTCTATTGTATGAAGAAATCATCATTCCAAGTTGCATCTTATGTTAGTAAGTTCTTCAAATTGATGACAAATTCTATAATTTCACTAGACTTGTTCTTCCACTTTTGTTGCTTCTACAGAGATAGTCTTGTTCCTCTCCATGGTAACGGTCCTTTTTCTTAATAACTTATCCTTAAATGGTACCAAAATCGATACCTATATATTCTATTTTGATTCCACTTTCTAGCCCCTTTTGAGTTGTCATAAACTAAGCTTCCAATCAAAATTTATGATATTTTTAAGTTGACAATCCCTAATTTGGGGTCTGCTTTATTGACAACACTTGCATCTATTCCAAGTTCTCCAATTCTAATCTTCAGTTAATGAATTTTTTCACCATTTTTATGTTGATATGTCATCTTCATGATCCAATTGACCCCATGCAATTTGGACCTTCCAAGAAGTTATGGTGGAGTTACCAAAACTTGTTGTTTTTTCCCTATTTCAGGAGAGTAAACTTGTATGTCATGTCACTTGATACCTTTAATACTTCAACACATTAAACCTTTACCTTTAATACCATGATCCATGTTATTTATAATGGTATTGGTCTTAATTAAGTGACTTATAAATCTTCATATATGGGATTTTTGGTACAACCCATGCTTTTAGCAAGGTTTTGGGACTAAGAATAAAACCATAACTTCTCTAGCCTATACTGCCAAAATTAATGCAAACTAGAATTTGAAATGTTAGACAAGAGATTCTCATATGTTTTTTCTTTCCAATCCCACAAGTCTAGCACCAATCCAATATTTAAAAAAAATAGAGCGAAATTGCTACAATTCCTCTTTTGGAAGAGCCCAAACAAAGGATTTCCCACTTTGATACCATAACTAGTTATGGTCCAAATAACCCAAATATCATAAAAATAGAAAAAATAGGTAGTTACATGCCTTGAAAATGAAAAAAATAAAAATAAATAACAATTCCACTTGGAGGGAGAAACCTACTTTACATCTTATATTTACAAATAACCTTTAATAGTCACTAAAACTATATCTCTTTGGAATATATATATGAGACAAATGGTGTAATTACAAATAATAAACCTACCACTAATGCCCAACGATAATAATAACAATAACAATGTAATGACACAATATCTAGGAGCTTAACATGTTTTTAAGCCTTGGAACTAATAATCAAGGTAAGCTTCATGACTTAATATGAGGTATAATTGAAGTTGCCAATTTGAGTGTCAATCGATTCATCGTTGAGGGGAGCTCCAATCTAGTCATAAAACTCCTAAATGAGAAATCCACAAGCTCATATTTGGAGATTTAATACATCATGCGTTGGTGTAAGGAGGTAATGTTATCCTTTGAGGTGGAAAAATTCTAGCATTTTTGTATTCACACTATTCCACATTTTAAAAAAGTTGAAAAAGTCTAATATCCTCTTAGCTTGTGAGGCAGAGAGGGTGTCTGAGTCAACTTCCTCGTATGTGCTAAGATGCATATCCCTACCAAAAAACTGGCTTGTGTGTTTGCTCTCCATTTAACATATTACCTTATTTTATTCTTTCATATGTGATATATAAGTCATGGATATTCCATTGGAACGGTTCATCACAACAAATCTTGTATTATGTTGAAATATTTTATTAATGTAGTTTTATTTCCTTAGATCTCAAATTTGTCATCGCTAGCTTATTGCTCAGATTATGAAAATATCTGAAATATGAAAATGAAAGAACAAGCAAATGAACACACCATCCACACAAATGAATATAATATGTATCATGGGAAACCCAATACAGGGAAAAACCCAACTAGAAGGTGAGGCCTATGCTCTGCTCTCTTTTCTTCATTTATGAAATGCAAGTACAAAGAAAAGGGCACTTACTATGGAGTTGCCTTTGACACTATATCATGAATGGTTGCTAAAGAATATCCTACCTCCTATGTTATGTTATCAAAATCTCACTCCTAGATGTTCCACTCAACTATGGAACAATTAAAATGCTAAAGAATGGAATCCCTTCTCCTCCTAGCAGCCTAGTATTTAAGATAGATTGATAGTTGTTTAGGATTAGGATTTCTGCATCCTCAACCCTTAGCTAGTTAGCGTTTTGGATCTTGTAGAATCTTCTTGAAATCCCCACGTGGCTAGCCCCACATGTGTGAGTAAAGGAGGTTGATGTGGCATCCACTCAGTAGCATGGTGGTCAACAAGGTAGGTCAACTTGTGGGAGGCATAACTTCCACAATATATGAGCTCTAATTGAGGCATTTTTCACACCATTGGGAAGGTCTCAGTGTGTATAACAACGTCAAGGGGATGGGAGATATGGTCATAAATGTTTTTCCACAAAAATGTGATTTGATGCATCAAAATGGCTCTTGAAGGTTTTGGATTCCAAATCTCCAAACTACGACCTGCCACTAAAATGGGCCATGTAAGCCAATTCCTCTAGTTTTTCCATCAAGAAAGTACCAAGATAGATGACAAGTTATCTAATGGTCCAATCATGATCAAATATGTCATGATAATGGCAATGTTAATTGTACACAATGTTTGAAACATTTATTAATGTTGATGTTTAAGAGAGGTAGAAACATATTTGCTTTGGGGAAATTATAGAGGGTTTGATTGAGACAAAGCTATCTCTAAAAGTCAAAAAAAAAATTGATCTCTATGCATTAAAGTATCTTAAACATGACAAATAGAAGCAAAGTAACTTAAAGAGTGGACAAACTCAAAACATTAAATGACAAATCACAAGCATTATAACAAGAATAAACAAAGGACCAAGAGAGAGAGAAAATTTGATGAGCTTAAATAGACAAAGATTGATTGAAGCAAAAAACAACTTGAGTGGAATAGAACAACAAAACTTGTTGAGGACACAATAGTGAGACATCGATGATATGCACATCTTGAAAGAGAACTAAATGGGAGAGTGGAAAAGAGAGTGAATCTTTGTTCATAGTAGATAAGATAGCATGACAGTGGACAAGAGAGTGAAGCTTTGTTCATAGTAGATAAGATAACATGACAAGAAACCAAAAATGAGGAATGTTAGTGAATGCTCACACAACTACGTTTAGAAATGTTACAACAAGAGCTACATAGGTGGCTTGGTGAAGTAGAAGAATCAAGTGGACTCCTCCAACCACTAGACAAACAAGTATGAATATTGTATCATTCGTGTGAAGTGTTAAGACATGTCCAAATAAGGAATCAACCATTGTGACATATGGTAAGTATGTGTGACTTATGCGATATGTGGTGCCACACCTCACATGACTTCTTCCTTCATGTTATCGCACAGATTGTAGGTTGGGCAAAGAATGACCCAATCTATAAAAGTGGGACAACTATGAGAGTATCTACCCATTGTCACCTTAGATAAACACTCCCCTCACTTTAGTGATGATGAAAATCACCACAAGGGGGGAATCTCAGTGACCCTAGGGGAAAAGAGATGAAAAGTGAAGTGATGGAAGGTGAAACCCCTATAGGTCAAGCTATGAAGTGGAAAAGGGCTTGGATAAGAGTCTTGTTGATAAGGGTAGGTTTCTAAAGTACAATGTACATGCAAGAGAGTGTTGTACGTACCCGAGACAAGACAATATATAGAGATACAAGCTAGATAATCAAAGGGACAAACAAGTGAAGCTTGTTGACCTATATTACAGAAATAAACAAGAATATATATATATATATATATATATATATATATATATATATCGGCAATGAAAAGAACAAGTTACTGCAGAATTGACCATCAAAAGTATCAAATATTTATTGGATGATCAAGTACTAAACATGTAGATATTTTTCCAATATTTAAGCACGGACTTTGACAGTGAAATAGGGTTGTCAAATGAAGTTATAAAAAAAGTATTAGGGGAGCCTTATGGCTGTAGAAAACAATTCCCACAACAACAAGTTCCAACATAAAAATCAGCAAGTAAACTATAAAAAAACATAGCCAATAAGAAGTAGAACAATAATCTAGGTTTACAAGTAAATTTCAATGGTTGAAAAGTGAGTAAGTGATGAAAGAAAGTGAAGTTTGTTGCAGCCCTAGTGGCTGTAGCATAAATTTATAACGGCAGCAAGAAATCCTTGGCTAAGCTAGATGCCCTAGTGTCTCAAGCAAGCTAATAGCATATAGAATTGAATTCACTTTAGACAAATGAAATATCTCAATAAATCACGTTATCCAATGCAACGATTTTGTTTCTCCAATGAAATTTTCAGATTAGTGCTTTAATATATTGGGTAATGGAGTCTTGGTTGTAAGGTTTGGATACACTACTTCTCTAGGGGTGTAAGCCCTTTTACTCCCTAGAGCAAGTAAATCCAACAAAGGTAAATCTAGGAGGGTGTAAGCCCTTTTAATCCTCCTAACAACCTTGGAAAAATGACTTATAAAATTACAAATAAGATGAACTTGGTGGAGGGTTTATGCCCTTATACTCCTCCAAGGGTTTTAGACAATGATAACATGAAACAAGAAGAAATTACCAACAAAACGCAAAGAATTTATTACCAATTTAACAAGATAGCAAGATAAAGCCCTTATCTACCAAACAATTTTCATCCACATGAAAGAAATAAGACTTCAAGAGGGTAGTGCACCACTTTAGCTCCACAATAGACTGATAAGCATCCAAATGTTTGCACAAGAGAGAGATATAGCTCAAATGCCCAAATAGGCGAAAATTTCAGCCAAGAATGTCTTATTCTCAAGTGAGAATGTTATGAAAATGAAATGTCAAATGACCTTTATTTATACTAGGCCATGTAAAATAACTTAGTCCACTTAATTAGGGTAAAACACAAAATAAAGAGTCCAACCTCCTTTATTTTTCCCCTTTACAAAAATAATTTGATTTTTACACAAAAGAAACCCTAAACACATGACGTCATGCCTCCAGAGGGTGATGTTTTGGCATCCTTAGCAAGTTGTCGGGTTGTTGAGGGAGATGTTGGGCCTCCAAAGGCCATGTGTCATCATGCTAGGTGTCCTTCTCTCCATCAATCGTGCTAAGCCATCATCAAAATTCACTGCCATCATCAAAACCCTATCCCCCAGGTGACGTCAAGCCCCAAAGTGTGATGTATGGCCTCCAAAGGCAAATCATTGGGCAAGGTGAGGGTTAGGTATCTTCCTTCACGGTGTCTTCTCTTGAATCCAAAGGAAATGTTCATCGTCTATCATCTCCCAAGGTGTCGATCATGGCATCCAGTCTGTGGGCTTCAATCCCCAATGAAGGCCCAATCCAGGCTTGTTCCTCCAAAACGTCCACCAATCAAGGCCCTGTAAAGGCAAATGAATGTGCCCTCCAAGGGTCTCAATTCAAATGTATCATGTCAAGTAAAATCACATTTAATACAAGAGCCACCTAAAAATGTGCATCAAAACTACCTTCTCAAATTAAACAAGTGCTCAAAGACCCTATGCAACTTGCCAAGTTTAGGTATGGGGGGGTTGTCATGGTGACCTATTGGGCAATTCATTCATCAAGTCAAGGAGTGTTTCCTAGGTGGACCATATCTAAGTCATGTATAAAGAATATGAAATGGATGGGGAAAAAACTTTTGGGCATGGGGTTCATGACATACAAGGGTTCATATTGTCTCATTTATGGGTGCCTTTGTAGAGGGTGTGATGCACCTTCGTTTTCAATGCATCCTTTTTCCAAACCCATTTATTACGATTAATTAATTAAATTCCAAAACAATTGGGTACTATGAGACATGGAAAGAAAAGAGTATCACAACGTCACTTGAAGCTAGAGGTCTGCAGAGTTCCATATGCATGGAAAGAAAGGGACACAACATAAGTGTACACACCTCAACAAACAAGAGATCTATATAATGTGAGTTTTCTTTTGCAAGTCTTCAAATTCTTTTAGGAGAAATGTTTCATTATTCTCAAGACCTCTTTGGGAAAGCATATAGAAGGTTATGATTTGGATTTTATCTTTTTCCGGTTACATTTCCCTTTGGTCCTTCAACCCCTTCTTCCCATGAAATGAGGTACAATCCCTTCTTGGGTCAATGCACCCAAAAATCCCAAAAGATGGGGAACGAAAAGGATGAAGTATGGAAAGTGACAAGTATGATCAAGAATGGTATGATGACTCATCAATGAGACCTCCCAGTAGCAAACCTTTCCCTAAGGGTGACCACTTACTAGGGCACAATATCAACCACCAAGGTGAAACAGGGCAAAGAGCATAATTTCCAAGCAGACGTTATATAATCAAAAGCAGCTTTAAATGCAACAAACTCAAATGCCTCAAGTATTAAAGTGTCACTTACCACAATACCTGACATGTACCTCATGGAGCAAGACCCACTATCTTTCGGAAACAAGTTGATGTGGTGTATGCCATCATGATGAAGGAGAGAAGCATGATGGTGAAGTGGTTCTTCATTTGTGTAAGTGGACATCACAAGTCTCAACACTCCATGTATGCAACCTAAGGGACTCGAGACATGACAAAGAGGAAAAGAAGGCACAATTCAAGTTTGAACAATGCATGATCAATATGAGAGCTATCCCCTCACAGAGAATTGACAGTCGCGACGAGCTAGGGTTTTAAATTCGCTGCCAAAACAAA
Source organism: Picea engelmannii (assembly GCA_009831015.1). Classification (NCBI taxonomy): domain Eukaryota; kingdom Viridiplantae; phylum Streptophyta; class Pinopsida; order Pinales; family Pinaceae; genus Picea; species Picea engelmannii. Next base: position 532,448 of record ML776676.1, on the reverse strand, counting down.
GAGCAGCATGAGTAGTAGGCGGGGGGGGCAAGGGGACCCCCTCATACAAACAGGTAGTGGTGGACAGAGGAAAAGGGCCAAGAAGCGGAGTTTTCAAGGCACCAGCGACATGAACCTCGGGATCAGACCCAGGGAAGCATCAAGAAATAAGTCAGGACAAAAATGAGACCATGGAGGAAGTCGCTAAGGAGAGTCAAAATGAAAAGCATGAGATCGGGAAGGTTAACGGGACGGAGGAGCGCAACCCCTGCAAACCCAAAACAGCATTGATACCCAAGGTGGTACTGGAAGACCCACAAACACAACTCTACAGGGATCAAATGAAGATGCATGTGCGCATATGCAAATTCATGGGGTTATGGCCCACAGAAAGAACTCTATGCAACTGGATTAAATACCACTAGAAGCCAAATGAAGAAGTGGAACTCCACCTAGGCTCGAAGGGTTTCTTCACAGCAGTCTTTATTAACCTGGAGGACAGGGACAGAGTCTTCGAGGGAGGTCCATACTTCCATGCCTCAGCGAGACTCTACATGCAACCCTAGAAAGAAAATTTTGCCCTAGAGAAAGAAACGTTCAAAAAGGTACCAGTATGGTTGAGACTCTATTCCCTACCCCTAGACTACTAGTTTCCCTCTACCTTTGAAGAAATAGGAAACAAATTGGGGAAATATGTGAAGACCTTAGAAGCCACCCTAAAAGGAAGATACACATCGTATGCAAGAATCTATATAGAGATGGACGTTTCTGGAGCACTCCCAAAATCCATAAGTTTGGAATTCAGGGATGAGGAATGGATCCAAAACATAGATTATGAACAGATCCCCTTTAGATGCAGACGATGCCATGAGAATGGACACTTGATCAGAGAGTGCCCTCTAAACAAAAGGAAGGAAGCGGTAAATCCCAAAACACAGCAAGACGAGGAAGGGTTTATAACCCCAAACCCCAGGAACAGAGCAAATAAAAAGCAAAATAAAACCTCGACAAAAAATACCTAGGAGACCCGGAATACGATGGAAGGAAGGGACCAAACAAACAAAGGGAAAATAGAAGAAAAGGACTCGGCAAAAGTTCCAGAAGTCAAGGACCAAGCAACAAAAGAGCCCACCCAATAGCCAAACATTACAACAGCTCAAGGGAGTAAGCCTGATGCCCATCAGTTTATGTCACTATTTGTTGATAAAGGGTGATGAATGGAAATAAACTCATAACAATATCGTTTTAACTCGGAAACCAGGCCAGGCAAGCACAAGCAGATGAGGTCTTGGTTTAACTTCAGACAGTAAGTTGTAATAAGGGTGAGTAGGAGGAAGACTTATGTGAGGAAATGTGAAGGCATGTTGTAGGCATCGAGCTTCTAACAGCCTCTAGAAGAAAAACTTGAACACAAGAAACCTCTTATATTCAAGATGCAGAAACACTAAAAGAACATAGCAGCGTTATAATAAATCCTTTATCATAACACATTCATGACGATTCATGTGAATCAGTCAATCATGAACCCTTTTAGTATGAGATCGAAACCAGATGAAAAAGAGAACTGCCTTACATTAAATAAGAAAATTTCATATGTAGATACAAAGCCAAGAAAACCAGTGCTTCATTAAAACATTACAGTCGAGAGCTCTGCTCTGCCATCCATCTTTACAAAAATAGAAAAACTAAGTATATATACTTAGAAAAATTTGCCCAACAGAGGCGTGCTCGAACCTCCAAGGTGTGGCGTTTGTTCAGTCAAACTTGAACGGAACTCCTTCGTCAGACGCCACCTTAACTCAGCATGGCTCCTACAGGGGGGACCTACACACAAGGGTACCACAGGTTGATTGCTCCATGCCTCCCATACCTTCCATTTATGGCTCGAACTGAGGTTTCATCTACCTACTCAATTTTCATTAACTGCTTCCCCAGGGAGTGGCCAAGACAATTTTCTCAGGAGAAGACCACGTGCCTGCTTTCTAAGGCTCGGAGGCTAGCCTCCCTTTCTTCTTGCACTGCCATCAATGTAACCCAGGGCCATGACCTGGCGCCTCTCTCCAAGGGCTTTTCGACATTTCTTCTTTCGGGGATTCCTACTTCCCCTGCCTTCAAATTTCTTGGTGCCCAAACTCGCGAAACGGCCCTCTAGGATCAACGGTTGGGTCGGCTTTAAAAACCGATGGCCACAATCATTTTTCCATTGAAAAACCCTGGCCCTGCGTGCTCACTTTCTTTGGCGATACTCCATACAACCCTGGCGCTATGACCATGGGCCTGCACCCAAAGGCGCCTTCACATCTCGTGTATCATGGATGGAAGGGAGTCGACCCTTGTATTTCAAAGTCGTGATAGCCGAGATGGCGACCGGACTTAATCAGGCGCCACGTATCCTTCAAGACTAACAGTCTCGATCCTTTTTGGAATTCTCCCACCGGGAGTTCTCGCTCCTCTTCCTCCAACCGCCTTTTCATACGACCTTGTGCTATGACCGTGGGCCCGCACCCAAAGGCACCTTCGCATCTCGCGTATCGTGGATGGAAGGGAGTCGACCCTTGTATTTCAAAGTCGCGATAGCCGAGATGGCGACCGGACTTAATCAGGCACCACGTATCCTTCAAGACTAATGGTCCTGATCCTTTCAGGAATTCTCCCACCGGGAGTTCTCGCTCCTCTTCCTCCAACTGCCTTTCCATATGACCTTGTGCTATGACCGTGGGCCCGCACCCAAAGGCGCCTTTGCATCTCGCGTATCTTGGATGGAAGGGATTCGACCCTTGTATTTCAAAGCCGTGATAGACGAGATGGCGATCGGACTTAATCAGGCGCCACGTATCCCGACTGGATCGGACGACCACAATCATTTCGTGACTTTGGCCCTAAGGGATGAGCCCATGCGTTAAACCTCGTGCAACTCCGTGGCTCTGGCTTACCTGATGACCATTGATCTGCTCCATCGATGGATCCACACCGCTGAAAACAAAAATTGCCCCGTCTGCTTGGTTTTTAACCCGAAATGGACTTCTTCTGTGTGCTGCACTTGGCGCTCATGACTGTGGCCTTTGAATAAAATGCATTCGATGGGTTTTTAAACCCCATTTCTATGCATTTTACACCAAGGTCCTGAAATCGAAGAGAAACACCCCCCTTGCAAGAATTGGCGCTAACATTAGGCTCCATGGGGGATAGAGTCGTCCCTGTGATGCTCTAAGTACTCCTTCTGCAGTTCCAGTTGCCTTATGTTGGGCTATGGAGTCAAGCTCAAAACACCCTGCTTAAAAATACATGTTGATAAGTGAAAATAAAGGATAAACACACATGCTCCAAGGAGCTTATTTTTGTATAGTCCTAAACTAATATACTTTGCACATGGGGCTAGGCGAAACAAAATTTCCACCATAGCCAATCAAGTAACATCCTGAATGGACGCTCCTTCATTTTGTTGATGATCACCAGCAGATGGTGTAACCGTGACAGCAGAATGGCTACACTCTTCAACTCCTCCTCACAGGCTGAAGTTGATACGAAATAGGGCGGCTCCAAGCTGTGAATGAAATACAACTCGATGTATTCCTCCATAGGCTCATAGGACCAGTGGCAAACTCTAGAAAATGGGCGACAGGCAGCCTCCTCTGCTACACAGTTGTTCACGTGTGGCTGAATATCTCTGGTAAGCACAGGTGGGTGGACAACTGACGTCGGCTTACTGATCTCAGGCGGTGGTTGCTCATTTACTGGCTCTGGACAGATGATAAAATGTGCCCTCAGTTGCTCTTCTAGTTCTTCTCCTTGGCTCTCCCCAGAGTCGGATTCATAATTGTCATAAACATGACCCATGGGAAAGCTCTGCTCGTCCAACTATTGCTTAGGATGGTTGATTTCCTCATAATAATTTTCATTAACGAACAGAGGATAAGGCTCCATAGACTTCTCTTGGAAATCCTGCATATCCAGCTTAGAATCTGATTCGTAGCTATCATATACAGGTTGTCTTCTCCTATGGTCAGAAAATTGAGATGTGGGGCTCTGTTGCTCCTCTTCTAAATAATCATCAAAGTTGGGTGAGAACAAAACTCCTCCATTTTTCAAAAATGGAACTATCTCCCGATCCTCCATTTCGACCCCGAATGTAAGCACATCATGGGAAATCTCGTGAAAAAAAAGAGAACAATCCATTTCCACCATCGCATCCTCCTTTAAATATGAGACAACAGGCTTATCAGGGGAAGAAACTAATGTCTCTATGGCTATGAAATCTTCAATATCCTCTTCAAAAGAGCCGCCAAGAACATCTACCTCAAGGACTGGAAAATCCTCTTCGTTGTCTTCAGATTCCAACCTTTCTAGTTGGGCAGAGAGAGATTTCACCTGCCCCATCAGCTCACTCAGAGCATCTACTTCCTCCCTGGGATCTTCATCATCATCCATTGTAGAGATACCAAGAGCATATTCTTCAAAGGTTGGAAAATCCTCTGCCCATCATTCAACTTCCCACCTATCCAGTTGGGCAAAGAGAGATTTTATCAATTCCCTAACTTTTCCCAAAACATCTTCCTCCTCCCTAGGGTCCTCATCCTTATATCTTCTCTTATCCTCACAACCTTCATGAGACATAGCGATATCTTGCTCACTGTCCTCACATTCCTCACAACAGCTATGACAGATAAACTTAGAGGAATAAAACTTTTGATAGCGCCTATTAAAAGCTGCATGAAATTCACTAAGTGAAGAAATGCTAGCAGGGGGCAGAGAACGATACCATTCACGAGCATCCCCTGCTAACGAGAACATGAACATTTTCAATAATACATCCTCATGATGTATCTCCCACTGATGCATGAATTCATGAAACTCACGGAGATGCTGAGCAGGGTTGTCCTCCTTACGCTCTCTAAATACGGGAAAATAATCGCTCCATTCATCCGGAGAAGGGACAACATTAGGAAAACCAGGAATAGCAGAAAAATTAAAAGGAGCAAACCTCTGAGCTAGGATTTTCTCCATATCGAACCAGTGGAGTCGCCAATCGATCCTCGAATCATGGAGTCGTCAGGTGAAAGATTCACATCTTTGAATGCGTCTGGTCTTTGTTCACCATCAAAGGCCAGATCTTAACGTTGTATCCTCCCAAGAAACTTCTCAAGATAAGAAAGCAGTTGTTGAAACCTTCTCGAGAAATCTCCTAGGGGTCAGCTTTCAGGTGCGCTAAAGTAGCCACAGCCGAAACAGTGGGACCACCACAGTGGAGTCGTCACAATGGAGTCGCTAGGTGCACAATAGCAATATTGTAGGGTTTTGATGCCTGATGCACCTTCCGAATCAGAGGCTCAATGTCGTTCAATCCCAGGGAAAATTTTCAACTTCGTCCCCGGCAACGGCGTCAGAAGTCACTCCTGGATTGCAGCAAGAGTAAGTCTGATGCCCATCAGTTTATGTCACTATTTGTTGATAAAGGGTGATGAATGGAAATAAACTCATAACAATATCGTTCTAACTCGGAAACTAGGCTAGACAAGCACAAGCAGATGAGATCTTGGTTTAACTTCAGACAGTAAGTTGTAATAAGGGTGAGTAGGAGGAAGATTTATGTGAGGAAATGTGAAGGCATGTTGTAGGCATCGAACTTCTAACAGCCTCTAGAAGAAAAACTTGAACACAAGAACCTCTTATATTCAAGATGCAGAAACACTAAAAGAACATAACAGCGTTATAATAAATCATTTATCATAACACAGTCATGACGAATCATGTGAATCAGTCAATCATGAACCCTTTTAGTATGAGATCGAAACCAGATGAAAAAGAGAACTGCCTTACATTAAACAAGAAAATTTCATATGTAGATACAAAGCCAGGAAAACCAGTGCTTCATTAAAACATTACAGTCGGAAGCTCTGCTCTACCATCCATCCTTACAAAAATAGAAAAACTGAGTATATATACTCATAAAAATTTGCCCAACAGAGGTGTGCTCAAACCTCTAAGCCATGGCGTTTGTTCAGTCAAACCTGGACGGAACTCCTTCGTCAAACGCCACCTTAACTTAGCATGGCTCCTGCAGGGGGGACCTACACACAAGAGTACCATGGGCTGATTGCTCCAGGCCTCCCATACCTTCCATTTATGGCTCAAGCTAAGGTTTCATCTACCTACTCGATTTTAATTAACTACTTCCCCAGGGAGTGGTCGAGATGATATGCTCAGGAGAAGACCACATACCTGCTCTCTAAGGCTCAGAGGCTAGCCTCCCTTTCTTCTGGCACCGCCATCAATGTAACCCAGGGCCATGACTTGGCGCCTCTCTCCAAGGACATTTTAGAATTTCTTCTTTCGGGGATTCCTACTTCCCCTACCTTCAAATTTCCTGGTGCCCAAACTCAAGAAACAGCCCTCCAGGATCAACGGTTGGATCGGCTTTAAAAACTGACGGCCACGATCATTTTTCCATTGAACAACCTTGGCCCTACATGCTCACTTTCTTTAGCGATACTCCATACAACCCTGGCGCTATGACCATGGGCCCGCGCCCAAAGGCGCCTTCGCATCTCGCGTATCGTGGATGGAAGGGAGTCGACTCTTGCATTTCAAAGTCATGATAGCCGATATGGCGACCGAACTTAATCAGGTGCCACGTATCCTTCAAGACTAATGGTCCCGATCCTTTTGGGAATTCTCCCACTGGGAGTTCTCGCTCCTCTTCCTCCAACCGCCTTTCCATACGACCTTGTGCTATGACCGTGGGCCTGCACCCGAAGGCACCTTCGCATCTCGCGTATCGTGGAGGAAGGGAGTCGACCCTTGTATTTCAAAGTCGCGATAGCCAAGATGGTGACCGGACTTAATCAAGCGCCACGTATCCTTCAAGACTAACGGTCACGATCCTTTCAGGAATTCTCCCACCGGGAGTTCTCGCTCCTCTTCCTCCAACCGCCTTTCCATATGACCTTGTGCTATGACCGTGGGAACGCACCCAAAGGTGCCTTCGCATCTTGTGTATCGTGGATGGAAGGGATTCGACCCTTGTATTTCAAAGTCGCGATAGCCAAGATGACGACCGGACTTAATCAGGTGCCATGTATCTCGACTGGATCAGACGACCACGATCATTTCGTGACTTTGGCCCTAAGGGATGAGCCCATGCATTAAACCTCGTGCAACTCCATGGCTCTGGCTTACCCGATGACCATTGATCTGCTCCATCGATGGATCCACACCACTGAAAACAAAAATTGTCCGTCTACTTGGTTTATAACCCGAAATGGACTTCTTCTATGTGCTGCGCTTGGCGCTCATGACTGCAGCCTTTGAATAAAACGCATTCGATGGGTTTTTAAACCCCATTTCTATGCATTTTACACCAAGGGCCTGAAATCGGAGAGAAACACCCCCCTTGCAAGAATTGGCGCTAACACAAGTCATAGGAAATACTGAGGAGATTCTATGCACAAATGTGTATGGGCCCCACGGGCCAGAGGAAAAGAAAGGAATGATTCGAGACCTAAAAGATATAAAAGGCCGAGCCACCAACCTCCACTGGATACTGGCAGGGGACTTACCCTTTATCACCTCCCTTGTGGAAAACAAGGGTGGTACAAGAAGATTGGATCGGGATGCGGAGGAGTTTTCAAATTTTATAGACATAGCGGAGATGGTAGACCTCCAAACCAAGAATGGCCAGTTCACCTGGACCAATAAACGGATGAACCAGTTCAAGATAGCTACAAGACTTGACTGATTCCTTATATCGGAGTCAATCATCATGCAGGGGCTAACCTTAGACTGCAACATCCTCCCCTGGGGTGGATTTGATCACTGGCCTGTACAACTGGAAGCAGGCTTCCAAACAACACCTAAGAACAGACCCTTCAGATTCGAGAAATTCTGGATCGATCACCCGACTTTCAAGGAAAAAATCAAACAAAGGTGGCGGGAGGAGCAACCGGAGCAAAGGACTAGGATGTTCAAACTACACAAGAAACTTAAATACATTAGAAGAAAACTCAAGGAATGGAACAGGGATATCTTTGGGAATATAAACACAGAGAAAAACGACATCAAAGAAAAAATGAAAAAACTCCAAGAAACTTGCTTACGGGAAGGCTATACGGAGGACCGGAAAAAGGAAGAGCTCCAAATGACACAAGAATGGGAGGCGCGATGCCAGCAGGAAGAAACACTCTGGCGTCAAAAGTCTCACATCCGATGGCTAAAGGAAGGAGAGCGGAACACCAAGTTCTTCCACAAAACAACCATGGTGATCCAGGTGGATCGTCTCAAAATTCGATAGAGTTAAAGTATTCAAAATGAAAAGTAAACCATCTTCCATACCTCTTCCATACCTCCCCCTCGACTCTCAAGAAGGCCGACCTGGGTTTGATCCTCGTCGGCCTCCTCGTCGACAGCCTTTCGGCACAAAAACAATAAGATCCCTTTTTTGACCAAGACCCGGACCTCTTCACAGTCCTGCTTTCAATCCTCCGGACCTCCAAATTGTCGTCCAAGAAATCCCATTCCTTCTCCATCGATGACATCGTCTCCGAAGCGCTCTTTTTCGGAGCCAACGGCGCCGTCAAATCCGTCATGGAGCCACCGCCACTGGACGAGCTCGACATGTCGATGAAGTCCGTGGTCATCGCCAATGGCCTCGATGGCCCCTCGGCTCTCTCTGCAGGCAAAGACGGCTCGCTCCTTGTTGCCCACGACAGCAAGATCTTCTGGTATGACTGGGCGCTCCGCAAGCAGAGAACAATTCTGATGCACCTGAATTGCATCGACATGCTTCATAGGGTTTCCTCATTGATTGTCGTGGCGGGTGTTGTCGATTTCGCGGGACTCCACGTCTACGATTTGGATCGGAGAGCACAGCGAGAGTGCATCGATTGGAATATTCTTGAAGCCCCGAAGATTCGACTCCACGACCCCACTGTTCAGGCCGTGGCCTCGTCGTCGGCCCAGGGGTTGTTGTTCGCGAGCTTCGAGAGCAGTCGGAAGAATGCCAATACAATTCTGTTAATTGACACTAAATCGTTCCAGCCGGTGGTAGAACTTGGTCGCTAATTGGGCGGAGCTGCGGATTTAGAGGCGGCCACTAAATTGGAATGGATAGATGGCCATCGTTTGTTGCTAGCTAGCTCGGTTAGCAGAGGGGCATCTGGTTATCGGGGTCAGATAAAGATCTGGGACATTCGCTCTAAGAATATGGTATGGGAATACCGAGAATCTAGCTCGGGACCTTCTCTTAAGCCGCAGGAATTGCAGTTTGATTGTTTTGCAGATGTAATTGCTAGCGAGGAGTTTTGTGGGATTTTTAAGGTGGGTGTCCGGTCTGGGTCGATTTTCACAGCGGATTTGAGGCAGTTGAATGTGGTCGAACCCTGGGAGTGGTTGGGGGATTGGAGCCTTAGATCTGGTGGGGCACAGAATAGGCTTCTGGGGTGTGGAAGGCAGGTTTTTTGTAGCCGTGGAGCGGACTTGGAGGTGTGGAGTGAAGTTGGTCTCAAAGATAATGGGAGTGCTTTCAGGCGGAGCTTTGTGGGTAAGCAGGGTGGGGAGAGGATAACTTCGATGGTGACTGGGGGAAACAAGATGTTCCTGGCAAGGAAGGATATGCAAGGGATTGAAATCTGGGAGAGTACAAAGATGTAAAGGACCTTATTTTCATAGGATTGACCTTAAATGGCCAACTCCGTGTTAATCATGGCTTTGTTGGGTTGACCCTTCAGTCAAGACCTGATAAGACTTTTATGAATTATGGTGTTTCAAGGATGCCCTCAAACAATAGTTGGCCCGTTTATTGGCCACCTCAAGATTGTCACTATTGCTAGAAAGTATGGAACTTGAGACCTGCATTCTGTGAATTTTCCACTTTGCTTGGTTAAACCATAAGCTTATGTCAACTAGGCAAATCATGTTAAATTTTGTATCATATAAGGATGATCCTGGTTCATCTCAAATGTTGTGTTTTCATTCTGTTGTCCTCTATTTGTATAGGGCTAGGGTACAGTGCCATATTGGCAAGTTTTTATTTTTTTTAATTCTTTGGTATAAGATATATGTTGTCTTGTTTGGAAGCATTTGGATTGACAGGTAGAGCAAGTGCCATTTATAATTCATCAATTGTGAACTCTGGGAAAACATTGCTCAAACCTGATGTAAAACTGTGTGAGAAAACACTGGCTCTTTACTGCAATCTCCTGCTTAGTTTTAGCTTCTAGATGAATTGTCAGATGTTATCTTTTAGGAAAAATAAATAAATTTTACTTTGCATTTTGAATACTTTAACTCTATCGAATTTTGAGATGATCCACCTGGATCAAACCTTCCCACTGGAAAGCTTTTTGGCCACAAAAAGTATGAAATCATTCAGAAAATAAGTGAGGACATGTTTGTCTCACTTGTCCTATATCACCTATCCATTCTTCCTGGAACCTGTACATCTGACTCAGCAATACCACAATCAACACTGCACTGACATTGTTAAGTATATTGATCACATTCTTAATCACATCTTCATTCAACATTGTCGGACCCAACCACACACTCCTGATGAGTAATAAGCTAAATATAAACATTGAACCTGTGAAAGAGATTGTACCCAAACCATGTTGACTTTTAACCATAGAAACACTATCAACCAAAACAGGTGCATCGTAGTGAATTGACACTTCCTTTTCATGCTTAAGATTCTTCTCTTCCCTACATTGTATAGACATAAGTGCCAAATTCCGACTTGCATTAACAACCCTTTTTAATTGTTGTGTAGTGCCCAATGATTTGTCATTTTTGAATGAATGTGAATGCACTATGTACTCAATTCCTTCTTTAAACAAGTGATACTGATTATGTTCTCGATAAAAGATCGCTTTTTGATCATATAAGTACAGACTACCCAACACAATTCCACAGATATCTAATGGGACCACATCAAATTCAACCTCATCTACAAACTTAGATGTAATTGCAAACTTTAAATCACATCTACAAACTTAGATGTAATTGCAAACTTTAAATCACATTGTTGTGTTACTTGTAATCTTTTATCTTTGCATACCCAACCTAATGGAGTACATTTCATTGTGTGGCCTTTGTTCATCTCCAAGACGGAGCTTCAAGTGTTGTTTTGTTGAAACACAACGCCTTGAGTATATTGTTGAGCTTAGAAGCTTATCGGGCAGGATGGGGCATAAGAAGAGAAAGCAAAATGCCCCAGAGGAGCCCGATAACAAGAAGGCTGCCAAGCTGAGTTCTGAGGATGATGGAGGAAACGAAGAAGCGACCACCCCAAAAATCACAGTGGAAGTAGTGCCGAAGAAAAATGAGAAACAAGAAGTGAAGAAGGAAGACGAAGATATGAAGGAGCCAACGAAAGTAGAAGGAAAAGGCTCACAAAGTTCTGGAAAAAAGAAAAAGAAGAAGAATAAGAATGCTAATAAAGGCTCGAATGAGCCGAAGAAAAATTAAACCGTAGACCCCAACGATGGCTTCGTTGATGACTACGTTTTCACCAAAGAAGACGCTGAGACACTCCTGGAAAATTTCAGCAAAGATGAGCTCGCAGAGATTCTCAAATTGGCGCTCAAAAAGCATGGAGATATAGTGAGAGAGGTTGCGGACGTTGCGCGCAAAGACTCAGCCAAGAGAAAACTTTTCGTTCGAGGGTTAGGCTGGCATACGAAGCCAGAAACCCTAAATTCCGTTTTCTCGGCTTACGGCGAGGTTGAAAAGGCCGACATTGTCATGGACAGGAACAACGACAAGAGTAAAGGCTTTGGCTTTGTGACGTTCAAGTCGTTTGCCAGTGTTGTGGGCGCTCTCAAGGAGCTGAGCAAGAAAATCGACTATCGGAGGACAGTTTGTAATTTGTCAACCGGGGTGTCGGCCCCCGATTCTCAACAAGTCCATGGCCGGAAGATCTACGTGGGGGGACTTCCAAAGGACGTCGACTCGGCTAAGCTTGTGAAATTGTTCTCGCAGTATGGGGAGATTGAAGAGGGGCCGTTAGGGTTTGATAAGAAGACGGGAAAATCCAAGGGCTTTGCTTTCTTTATTTACAAGTCGGAGAAGTCCGCCAATAACACACTTGATGAGCCTACGAAGACGTTTGACGGGGCCACTCTTACCTGTAAGCTCGCCCTGCCCAAGAACAAGAATGGCACTCTGTCTGTACCGAGCAAGAATGGAACTCCGTCTATACCGACTCTGGCTCAACCGCTCGAAGGAAATATGTGGGCTTATAGTTCGCCTTTGGGAGGCTTTATTCCTGTGGGGAATTTGGGGTCTCCGCTCTTCCAACGAGCATTTTCAAAACAACGCTAAAGCTGGGCACCTACATTTTAAAGGATGGTGCTAACTGCGATGTTGAAGCTATCTGAGGAATCTGCTTCTCATGTTTGTTGCTTGATGAACATCGTCATTTCATGAACATGAGTCATATTGATTCTAGGAGACTGCTCTAAATTTCATACATTTGGATTGTACACCTATCAGTTTGATTTGAGTTTGTCTCGTGGTTCTTAAATGGTATTCAACAAGTTGTGTATTGTCCTCTACATTTGGTGTTGAGGATTGGTTCAAACTTGTTACTATTGCTAGAGTTCAAATTTTGTAGTTGTAGGTCGTTCTTTATTAGAACTTTAAAAGCAATATTTATGGTATTTAAATGTTATATTAAAACCATATGTTATAACCCATTAAGCCATACCATATCAAATCGCCAACCTTATAATACGCCCAAATATCATATGTTAAAACTATATTCCAAAAACCATATGTATATAATACATATATATACCATATGTATTAAACCAAATCGCGCCAAAAACCAAAGTTCAAATCACATGTTATATCAAAGCATATGCGATGGGAGGAGAAGCCCGTGGGTTTGACCCTAGAACTTCCGCCCCCTAACAACCATAGCTACCAACTCGCCACCACCATGGGACGTGGCAAGAAGTGGCAAAGAAAATTTAAAAAGGGCCGAGATTTGGGGGATTTTGGAGGGCGCGTGGCCCATAACTCACGCCTCTTTTTTTTAACCATTGTTTTTATATTATTTAAATGAGGCATGGGCACAAATTCCGAGGTGGAGGAGTTTTGATGCAGGCAGAAACTGGCACACAGACCGAGGTGGTTTTGCACAATGATCGAAGTGGTTTTGCATGCGGATCGAGGTGGTTTTGCATGCAGCCAGAGGTGAATTTGCACACAGACCGAGGTGGTTTTCCATGTAGCCCGAGGTGAATTTGCACGCAGATCGAGGTGGATTTGCACGCATGTCAAGGTGATTCTGGACTGGCACACATCCCGAGGCCATATGCATTGTACAGATCAAAGGCAAATTTTGGGAATTGTGCCAAGAAGGGAATTCTAAGTCCAGTTCGGAAATATATCAAGTTTATACTCAAAAGTCTCGGTTTTTCGCAAGGATTCCAGATCCAACTTTAGTTTTTGCATTTAGGCATCCAGACAGAAACGTGCTCACATAATCTTTCAGATACACAGAAAGGTATCCATGTTTATACTTAAAAGTCTCAGAATTTCATCTTGCAACTGTTGTTGCAGTCTGTTACTGTATATGACAGAGAGAAATCAGAATTCACTTTGTAAGCATTTGAATACTTAATCTATCGGCCTTCCCATTTGGAAAGTGGCCAGGAGAAGTAGCCAGGGGGTCTGGTGAACTCCGTTACCAATTCTTGTTCATAGATGGTTTTCTTACATGTTTATGTGCTCATGTGCTTGATGGGTGTTCTTTAATTTTGCATTACAAAGATGGTTAACAGTTAAAAATTCACATGCAAATAATGGTTAAAAGATCTTGAATTTTAGATCAAGTTAAATTACAGATCACATGGCCAGAAGAGCCCATAACAAAATACGGAAGATCAAGGACCAGGATGTAATCGAGCACGAGTCACATCAGGAGATCGAAAGCGCTCTGGTCAGCCATTTCCATTGGATAGCCCAAGAACCTCATCAAGACAGATCAGAGGCCATCTAGAAAATAACCCAGCATATTCCATGCTTGGTTACCGAGGAAAAAAACATCTTCCTGAATAAACCTATTGCCACGGAAGAAGTTGATCAAGCTCTCCAGGAAATGCCGAGTGGGAAAGCACCAGGTCTAGATGGCTTCACTGTGGAGTTCTTCAAAGCCTGCTAGGAAATTGTCAAATTTGACATATATAAAGTAGTAGAGGACTCTAGAAGGTCTGCCTCCATCCTTAAAGCACTAAACGCAACCATGATCACCCTAATCCCTAAATAAAATGAAGCCAAAACCCCGGACCGGTACAGACCCATAGCACTTTGTAACGTGATCTACAAGATTATCTCCAAAGTCATAGCAAATAGATTGAAACCCCTCTTACCTTCACTGATCTCACAAGAACAGGCAGGCTTTGTGGAAGGTAGACAAATAATGGACAATATCATCCAGGCCCATGAGATCATTCACACCTTAAAACTTTATAAGAGGGGGGGAATGTTAATACAACTGGACCTAGCAAAAGCCTATGATAAAATTAGTTGGCATTACATGATCAAGACTTTGGAAGCCTTTGGTTTCACCCAACACTAGATCAGTTGGATTGTCAACCTAGTATCCACAACAAGCTACTCGCTACTATTCAATGGAGGCCCGGCCAAACCTTTCTGGCCCACGAGAGGGATCAGACAAGGCGACCCATTGTCCCCCTTCCTGTTCATTCTGATGATGGAAGGCCTCAACAGGAGCATAAAGAGTGCAACAACAACTGGAGAAATAACAGGGCTCAAACCCTTCGAAAATTGCCCTACTTCAACCCACCAATAGTTTGTAGATGATACACTCCTCCATGACATACCCACGGTCAAAGAAGTCAAAGCCTACAAACGCATCCTAGAATATTTTGGAGAAGCCTCCGGCGCTGAGATCAACCACTCCAAGTCAATGATCTTTTTCTTTAATACCAACCCAGCTATCCAAAGGAATTTGACCAACATTCTAGGCTTTGAACGGAAAACACTCCCAACCAAGTATTTGGGGGTTCCTTTGACAGATAAAGTATATAATTTGCCAACTTGGGAAGGAGTAATAAACAGGGTATAGGAGCGGGTAAAAAACTAGACGTATAGGTCCCTTAATCTAGCTGGAAGACTTATCCTAACTAAGACTGTCTTACAAGCTATCCCAACCTATATGATGTCAGCCTTCCCCACTCCACAGGGGATCCTGCAGAAAATCAGATCCATCCAGAGGGACTTCCTATGGCGAGGTACGGAAACAAAGAAAAAATGGGCCCTGGTGGCCTGGGAGAAAGTCTGCAGGCCAAAAAGCAAAGGAGGCTTGGGGCTGCAAGATCCACAAACGACCAACAATGCATATGGGGTGAAACTATGGTGGTGTTGGGTCAAAGAAACTACAACACCTTGTGTAAACTTATGGAAGGCAAAGTACGCACCGGACACCTGCAACTAGGACATAATTCGCTTTGGAGGAACCATGGAAGGCTCATCCATCTGGAACCTAGCATGGCACAACAAAGCATGGATTCAGACACACAGCTTTTGGGAAATCAGGAATGGCAGAACAACCAGATTCTAGGAGGACGCTTGGCAACAGGAACCAAGGATGGAAAACCCGGACAGAGGGATACTCCAACAGGACCTCATCATGCAAGGAAAAATCAACGTCTATCGATACTGGCAGCAAGGAACAGACCGCAACAAATGGAGAACCTGGGACAACATTATTCCTTAGAACAAGGAGATACCCGCAACAACAATAAAAGAGGTGGAGGAGGAACTGGGCAGACGAAAAATAACAGTAACGAAAGGAGAAGACCAGCTGAGGTGGGGCAAAAAGGACGGAGGGGAATTCAACCTAAAAGAAGTCTGACACTATATGGCAGACCTAGACCAAGACGACATAGTGCAACACTGGGATAAGCTCTGGAATAGCCCCCAATGGCCAAAGATTAAGATCTTCCAGTGACTAATATTACACAATCGCATCCTAACTTGGGATAACCTAAGGAAAAGAGGTTTCACTAGGTTCGTCAATATGTCATCTATGTCAAAATCGGGAAGAAACAACCAACCATCTCCTCGACGAATGTGCCTACACTACATAACTGTGGGACTGGGTAGCAAGTATCTTCCGTCAGTGAGATAGGATCCGTGGTAACATAGCCGCAACAATCAAGCTCTGGAGAGAAAACTACAGCGACCAAGCAGAGGTGAAACTCTGATGGATCCTCACCCCAGGAATGATCATATGGTCGACATGGAAGGAAAGGAACAGGAGCATTTTCAGAAACCAAAGCTGGCCAGAAGGGAAGATCAAGGAAACAATAACCTCCATGATACGTGAGACGGTGATGAGCAGCAACTGTCAGGAGGGTAGCGCGCAACCCATTGATCAGGATTCCAGAGTCCTAGAGGTTTTCCAACTAACCAGTGGGCGCAACCCCAATCCAAACAGACAACATCCGCAACTCCAAGTAGGTGAGCGCAACTGGAAACTGCCACCTCTAGGATCTCTCAAGTTGAATTTTGATGGGGTAGCGAAAGGCAACCCAGGAAGAACAAGTCAGGGAGGAGTAATCAGGGACAGTAAAGGGAACATCATATGACTATATGCGGGGAGCCTCGGAAAATCTACCAATAACGCCGCAAAATTCGGGGCCCTGGAGACAGGTCTGGAGATTCTCAGCCGAGAGGGGATGACGAACGCCATAGTGGAAGGAGACTTCGCGCTAGTCATCAACACAGTGAGAAAACTCCAAAATGGTACCAGAATAGGCAAGATCTAGAGGCACTGGTGATTGGCCTACCTATTGAAAAAAATCCAGGAGCACTTGCAGACATGGATCAATGTGGAGTTGCGCTGGATGAGGAGGTCAACAAATGGACTGGCGAACAGAATAGCAAATGAGGGGGTCAAGAACTAGACACAATCTGGAGCAACATCCCGCTAGGTCAATTCCGAGCAGACTGCACCCAACTTGCAGCAAAGGACTGGGATAACAGGAGTAGTATGGAAGATTACAACAAGAATGGAGGTGCAACAGACACTGTAGGACATGTAGGTCCCAGACAGAATCTGATGGCCCACCAATCAAATAAGGTTGCAAATGCAAATGCAAATCACACATTAGACGAAGGTACGACACCACAGCCCCGTCAATAAAAAGAAGTACATAAATTACCCATTGGAAAGCAGAAGAGATAAATCGCAAGCGACAAAGGATGATGGACGACAGGTCTCACCAGGGCCAAGTAGGAGCACACCTCACCTAAGTACCGAGATGGGACCGGGAAAGGGATGGCATGCAATGAGCAAGGCAGGGCATTGGTGCAGGGATAACGACAGGGTCATCAAATGCACACGCTCTGGAACAAAGTCTTCTGACTGGCAGGACCACCTTGATGAGTAGAGCATGATTGCAAGGACGGGACTGCAGCCGAGTTGGCTCCATAAAGGCTGGAACACTAGAACTTATCACAGAACGAGGCATCGCAATTACAAGGGCCACCTTACTTATCATAAGGAGGTGGAACGGAACAGGGAAATAACCCAACGTAAGAACCACCACCTGCAAGTTAAGATGGTGCGCATGAAGAAAACTAGCAGCAAGAGAGGCCCCCAGGGAAAGAAACCTCCACAGAGTGCCTGCCGGATGACAAGAATTGAACAGGCGGCCAGGGACGCAAGGAGCACCTTCCTCACGAAGGTAGACACCAAGGGGAAGATGATCATTAAAAGATGGGAGGGAGAAATTAACAATGCCCGCAGGGGCAAAGCCTGGTCAACACTAACTCAGGAAGCAGGGGGGATACAAGACCCCGGAACCACACAATCGAGGATAACCCTCTACCACAGGACAGTGGAGGAAGCTTGGAGAACCAAAATGTTGATAGGTAATATGTGTGTGAACCGGGGGGAGACCAACGGGACGGAAACCAAAGAGCAGAAGAAAGAGCGCACATGAATTCTCAACCACTTCAGCAACCTGGAGATGGGGGTAAAAAGGTTGGTGGAGGACCAGAAAAGACAACAGGAGAAACTGGAGCGGATGGCAGGACAATTTCATCTCTATCTATGCTACGTCCACCATATAGATATCACTCTAGCCGACAGTAATGGAACCCCAGCTTGCATCGGAAAGTTATGTCTGGTGGAACAGAGGGAGGAGGACGCGGCACAACAGAAAGGGGACGCAGAGCACCCCATCAACCTAGACTAGAGTAGGACCCGCCCAGACCTTGTCTCTTAGAGTAGGAGCTCACCCCACTATGTTCAAACTTTTTTGATTTCTTTTGATGAAGTTTTTAGACTGGATTATGGTAGCCTGGGTTGGTTTCCCGTTGTGGCGACCCAGACACTTTTTGTTTATTTTCAGATACTACACTCCAAGGACCCCAGATCTGGTTTTCGTTAAGGCAGATCCTGGGAATCCTTGCACCACTTTTGTACTATAACCTTATAAAGCAATATAGATTCACACACTCATTTACAAAAAAAAAATTAAAAAATGCATGATCAATATGGGATGAGTGGGTAAGATATATTTAGTTGTTAATTAGGAGAATTGTGGTTCACCTTGGCCTAACCCCATAAGTAGTTACTCCTCCTCCTTCTTTGGATCACTCTAGCTCCTTTAATTGTGGCCTTTTTGTGCCTTTGGACAACAATGGGGGCTTACTACACACTCAAGACCTAGAATTGGTGGATGGCATAAGTGAGGTCTACCCTGCTATTGATTCTCGGAAAAAAGAAGCAAGCACAAATATGAAGCTAGAGCATAGTCATAGGATAACATGCATGTTGAAGCTCATCATGGGTAGGAAAATCAATAAAAAAAAAAATGGGTTCTTATATGTTTTGTTGAGTTGTTTGCTTTCTTAATCAATATGTAAGACAATACCCCTGCCAAGCCTCTAAACACTTGAATAAGGAAAACATATTATAATAATAAATAATCAAATTTTAAGGTCATGGTCAAGCCAGACACCAAATTGGTGTATGGGACACCTTGTTTGTGGGACAATTGGTGTATGAGACACCTTGTTTGTGGGACAAGGGACCCCCTCCGTGCAACGATTTGACTACTAAAATCTACAGAGGTGTACATACCCTATCCCCTTCTGAATTTGAACTTATAACCTCCTAAAAGAAAAAACATGTTCTTAACCATTAGACCTACTCAAAATATACATAAACAAAATTAAATTCTCGATATTTAACCATAACCATCTCAAATATTTTTTTTTATTACAAAGCTATCCCATTCCACCACAACAACAAATTTTCTAAAATATACTTGCTCCACTATGGGGATTCTTTTATTTTTTTAATTCCTGAATTGTCTAATACGCAGCTAATCGGGTTGGACTTTCACCGGTCATTCTTGGATAGGAACACCATAGTCACGGCTTCTCATGAAAAGCTACATGTCAAAGCTCGAGATGCTTTGAACTTGGCCTAATTCCCTCTTTTAATTCCATTTTTTTTTAAATGTAACGATGACATTTCATTCTTTACTAATTTTTATAAAATTTTGAACTTTAAAATATATATTGGTTGGTAAAGGAGATTAAAATTTCAATATTAAATATGAATATTTATGATTCATGTCATGTTATATTTTTTTTAATTTATATAATATAAAATCTAAATATTTATGATTGCTGTTTTGAACTTTAAATAATTTTTTTAACTTTAAAATATATATTGGTTGGTAAAGGAGATATATGAATATTTATGATTCATGTTATGTTATATTTTTTTAAATTTATATAATATATAATATAAAATCTAAATATTTATGATTGCTGTTGTGTTCTATTCATGTGATTGACGTGGATGAATTACGTGAAAATGTTATTAAATATAGGTTTTAAAGTTTAATTTTTAGATGAAAATAAAATTGTAGAGTATAATATTAGTTTTAAAGTATGATTGTTTATTAAAAATAGCATTATCTGTTAACTCTATAAGATCATAGTAATTACTAATGAGTTGTCCTATTATTTTTATGAATAAATAATTTGGAAATAAAATATTTAGAGTTTGGGTTAAGAAATTATAAATTTCAATTTTTTATCAAATGTTTTGAAAGCTAGATTTAATATTTTTGTAACCTAAACATTTAAAGGAATAAAATATATTATTTACTTTATTTATCTCATAAATTTTACAAATTAAGAAGAATGTTACAAAATTGAAGATATGTTCTACATGACTATTGAATTAAAAAAATTATTTATTTAACTCAATAAAAATTAATATAGAAGATTGAACATGAAATTGGAAATACTATCGATCATTGGGGGACAACAACACATTGAGCAATTAAACAATGGAAAGGTCATTAAAAGTGTGAATTCACATGGGAATATTATATTTGCATCATGTGGGCCCTAAATCTTTTCATGGGAGGGTCCTTTGTCCTTCTTGACTACTCAATTTCTCTTTGAAATGTTGTAGGTAGAAAACTTCTTTATATGGCTACTTTGTAGGGTAGATATTTAGTGATTAGCAAATCTATTGTTGAAATAGGAGAAGCAAGGAACAAAGGGTTTTTTATTTTCTTATAATTAAATCCAATAGCATAACTCTACCATATGTAATTTTTTCCCTATCTAATTGCTTTGCCAAGCCCTTGTATTTATAACGTGAGAAACCCAATTGCTTCCCATTCACGATTGTTGAATAGAGTATTCTACAATGGTAGGGAGGTTAATTAAGGTGGATAAGCAATGATGGGAGGTTTTGTAGAGGCAAAATGCCATTGTCTCATTGTCTAGGTTTGTCCTTAAGCATTTATGTGCTATGGAGATTTTTTTATTTATTTAGATATGGTCGTGTCAGTTTTAAGTTTTTTTTTCACAAATCATGCATGCATCAGAGGGATGTTCCATATATGTCTAAGGGAAGGGTCTTATGATGAGTGTTAGAACATGTTTGGTAATTCATGGATGGTCTTTAGAGCATGCAATTTACAATATTTATATTCAAGTTATAGTTGAGTCGAGATGTTTCAGAGTATGCTCACTTGAATGTCATAGAGAATTGAAATTAGCTTGGTGATAACTAGGTATATATGGGCATTTTAAGAGAAAGTGTTTTTCATCCTCCACCTTCTTAGTGTCATAAAGATGAAAAACCCATTCATCCCATAAGGTTTTAGGTTGTCCAACGCCTAGTTTCACTAAATATCATGAGAGTTCGTTCTTATTTTAGAAATCTCGATTTTCTTCTTTAAGCTTGCTACATTCACAATAAAGTCTCCAAGCTTAATTTGATTCTCTTAATTTAAGATTTTATAAACCAAATTGTGATTACAAATATCATTAATCAAATATTCATATCTTTTTATAGTGATATTGTGAATCTAAACTCACGTCTAAACAAATGTCTAAATAAATAACTTTAACATTTCCATTTTCTGATTTTTTATTCACTTTCTTTTTGTATAATTACTAAAAATCTAGTTAATCTAAAATACATTAAAAGATGTTATCATCATCACTAATTATTGGAAAATATACAAAATACTACTTTACACCCCTTTAATATCATGCAACATTCCTAAGTGGATTCAATACCAACATAAATAAAGGAAACTAGTGGCTAATGTGTATGGAGTTTATTTTGAATTGTAAATATTGTGTTATGGAAAAATGGCCCATAAGTGGCTAATGTGTATGGAATTTATTTTGAATTGTAAATATTGTGTTATGGAAAAATGGCCCATAAGTGGCTAATGTGTATGGAGTTTATTTTGAATTGTAAATATTGTGTTATGGAAAAACGGCTCATAAGGTAAAGGGCTCTTTTTTTTTCCCTTCTCTTGGAAAGTTTTCAATTTTTATTTTATGTCCCTATAGGACATTTAGTCATTAGAATTAGAATTAGAATTGTTTATATATTGTGCAATTTTTCTTATGTTCAATGTTTATCAAATGATGTGGCTTTTATTTTGTTAATGTGATTATGGTTTTAGGGATGGTGTTTGACATCCCATTATGACACACTGTGACGTAGGGTCTATGTTACATTATTAATGGAGGCATTGGAGGAAACATTTTATGGAGGTGTAAATGCTAGTGGATGGAAGTTATGATTTGGTTGTTAGCATCAGTCTGGGCATTCGAAGTTTCTAGATATTTCAACAAACTGTGGTCCTAGGGATTTATGTCTAAGATGTAGCATGCTACTTATTTTGGTTATGTCCACGTCAAGTACCCACAACTATTGCTCACTTGTGTATTTGCAGCTCATTGATGTTATTCAACGTGTGATTGTTTAGGATTTTGGTAGGAAAGTTGGCAATCTAACCTATTTCATTTCTTTCTTGAGCTTGTGGTGAACCAGTCAACATGCAAGTCATGTCATTTTTGGACAAGTTGTTTGCTTTTCATTGGGTCCTTGAGAATTGTTGTGGTTTTTGTGATGGATGGATTTGTCATTGGGATGATTTTGAATGAGGGTTCAAGTATTGAAACCTAGATTCTTGAGAATTGTTGTGATTTTTATCATCGAGGGATTTGTTATTGTTGGCTTGATTTTTTGTTGAGAATCTAGGCCAAAGTCTTAATCTCTTTGATTTAGTTTTCATGGTGAATTATAACTTTGTTTTTGGATTTCCAAATAAAAAATTATTTTTTCCATTAGACTGATAGCTTGGGGTTTTGCAAATGTTTACTTTGGTTATGGTTTCTAATAGGTTATTTGTGATATTAGAAGAGGTTTTCAATAATTAGAAGTAGTATATATAGATTATTGTCTTGGATCTGATGAATGTATTATGTTCTATACAAGACACACTTTCAAAAGCCAAAGCTAAAAAAGAGGTAATGCATCTTCATTTTATTGTCTTTCTTCTGTGAAAGTGATGCTTCTATAAGTTAGATTGGAAGAATTACATGTGATCCAATTATGCATGGTGAACTAGTCCACGAGGGGTGATGCTCCACTTAAATATCCTTTGGGAGATTGGAACCTTGGTGGACATCTTGAGAAGTGACTAGCCTCACCTTTGCATTTATTAATCTTTATCTAGATTGGATATGGGTTTATGCATATTTACTAATAAATACATTTTTTTGAAAATGTGTTTCAGTATATTTAATGATAGCATTTGTAATTATTGAAAATGTGTTTTTGTATATTTAATAGATCACCTTAATTTTTCAAACGATTGATGCTCTGAAATATTTCACTTACAACCTGGTAATTCTCTTCTTATAAGCTATAATTGAACCTGAGCAAAAAGAGATATAAGCATGACCAATAGCTAAAAAAATGCATAGCCACTTGTTTGAGGAGCTTGGTAAAGTCAAGAGGTAGGCATCAAGTGCCAGTGAACACATATAATCACATGTATTTGACTCCATTGATTCATGTGTCAAGGGAACTCAAGTTTTGTAGAATTTACAGAATATGCATAGTTGCAATGTAGTGAGTAACATGAGTTTGGAAATAGGAGGCATCTCTTCAAGATATCAATAGGCTATTGCAATAATATAATGTCAATGTAGAGCAGTACAATAGTAAGCTACAAAGTGATGTTGCATATAATGCAAAGGTTATTTCTCATATTCAAAAGAAAATTAAACTATAATGGAAACTTTAAGTAGTCCAAGAGGTCATTCAATTGCTATTCACGAACAACTAGTTAATGCTAGAGTAATTTTTTTGTACTTACTATCATATTTATAGTCATCATTCTTCATATCCTGAAATTGAATGTTTACATCAATCCATGTATTAAGTGCATATTACTCAATTTTTCGTTTCAAAATATTGTTAATAGATGGTTAGATAGAGCAAGGTCTTGCTTAGAGGTTTTTCTTGATTGCTTGAAATGTGTCTGCCCTGATTTTCAACATAATATATTAAAGATAATACGTTTCAAACATAATTGTTCTTGTTGTGTTGTATTTGAATATCTTAAAAACTTATTTAGTTAACCTTCTAAGTAAGCCATTCTTTTACTTGCATATATCTAGAGCATATTTGTCCCCACTTTCTTCTTCATGGTAAGTTTGAGCCTTCAATAATGTCCCATCTGGTATTTTAGGAAGGTGTTTAGGACATTCATATATGAAAGGATTTTAAAATATGTGTTGAAGTCTTATCAAAACTAATCATGAAAAAACATCTAAATTATTCTTTGTTATTGATTTAATAATTTAATAATTATCAAAACTAATCATGAAAAAACATCTAAATTATTCTTTGTTATTGATTTAATAATTTATTACCAAATTGCCAATTTCATTGAACTCATTAAGTAGTTTGAAAGGTCTCTTAAATGTCAAGAAGAATAGCAAACGATGTTCTTTGGTATTCCAGGCCATGCACCAAGAAACTCTAAAGTAAAAAAGAAATTTAAGGAAGAGATGGGTTGTCTTCATGTTGATCTTCAATGAGCCACAACTGATAGAGATCAACAAGTTACATAAGTGCCAACTTTGACATAAGAGGTTATAAAATAAAGGTAATGCATTTGCAAGTCTACTACAAAGCTTGAACAACTAAAGCAACATTTTTAAAAGTAAGCTATGGGGTGAAATAATAACATTTATCACTATAAAATTTGTTTTTTTTTCCGTCGTCATAAAAATATCTAAACAATAATGGTTTTATTATGTCTGAAATGTTTTCCTTTCGTAATAAACATATAAAAAACTTATACATAAAGCTTGAAGTTGCAAACCAAAAGCTAGAGGTAGAGGTAAGTTAATGATTAAAGATTTACAAAATATAATTCAAAACACTGTCTTTTGAATAAGGAAGGAAATTTATTTAGTTGTGATGAAACGGATGCAACCTAGTCGTAATATACTTATGCATGTAGATAGCATAGTCATCTATCTTAAACAACACAAAGTAATAGATAGTAAACAAAAGCAAACAATTTAAAATTTGCAAAAATATCTTGAAGAAGCCGAAATTAATTTTTTTTTAAAAGAGCTTCTAAGAAGAAAGTTGAAAGTTGCATAACACTATTTTGGTGATTGGTCACTATATATTTTTGACCTCTTTTACCATTACCTTCATGTTTCTTTTATATTAAACTAATGTGTTTGACTTTACATTTTAGTAACTTAAAATTAATAGTAGGGTATTTTGTAAATCGAGGCCATTATTGCCAAAACATGATTGCATAAGATTGCATAAGTGTAGAGTCATTGATGGTGTAAGTATAGAGTAATTGATTATGCAGTTGTGTTTTATCTTATTTGACTTTTTTTTTCAAGCTAGGTTAAGACTAGGTGGAGTCAACTCCGATGTTGGATGGAAAAACGATTTGGTCAAGAGTGGGATGTTGTTATCGGGATTGTACGAGACTCGGATGAGACTAGATGTCTTGTGAGACAATTTTAGTCCTTAGAAAATGGCTCCCACCCTTAACCCCTCCCCATGAGGTTTGAACCTGTGACGTGATGGGGACTAAACCCCACACCAACCAATTGATCTACACCTCCCGGGTTACACTAGTTGAACTTGTTGGATAAAGCATTGATCTAATATAAGATCTAGGTAAAATGCACATCAATACATCAAGCGTTGGTATTACAATAATTGATAAGATCTCTTTTGATGAATTTTTACTTGAAGGTCCCCCATTTGATATAATTATTCATTTTAATACAAGTATTTAAAATATAAGTATCTTATTATTATGATGTGTTTGCTTGATTTAGTTTTGATAAAGTATCAGAACAGAACACAAGGAGGTTTTTATAGAGATATCATAATTTTTTTGTTTAGATATAGAGGAATTGGTAACTCATCGGGATTACCTGGGCGAGGTCCATGCTTAAATCCAGTCGGTTGCCACTATAACCTCTAAGCTAGTGTCAATAACCCACAAGCCAACACCTAGCAGGAAACTTATGACTTAGCAAGGGTCGAGATGTCCCGAAGCACATTGATCAGGGGTGTGAACTTCTTTCCCAGGGGGTGCCTACCCTTCTAGACTTATCACAACGAACCAACATATCCACTTCAAGAATTGAACCTAGGTAGAGAGGATAACAAACATGCTACCCAACCACCAAACTATAAAACCATAATAAGATATCATAACTTGTTCAAAATATTTTAGATTAAGACAAAGCAAATCGATTTTCCTTTTCTCTTTCTAACTTAAATTTCTATCATCATTTTCATAATTAGTTAAATTTTCGACATGGGTGGGGAAGTTATATTAGAATTGTTAATGACGTCCAAAGTCTAGAGGCCATAAACAGTTTTCATTCTCGATATACAAAAGCATCATGTCATGGAGACTATACCAAAGCTTCCTTTGACAAATATATCAAAAGAGTTTGTGTACTACCAATAAAATTTAATGCTCTGTGTGTAAAACTCCTATGTATGAGTAATTTATTACTTTGTACACTCCTTTTTTTCCAACAGGAAAATTCCTCAATTATATTGATATATAATATGTTCTCATGACAAACTACAATCCCAGTTGTAGGGTCCATTATCATATGTATCTTTCGCCTATAGTGGTCTTTCGGCCAGCAAAAGGAGAAAGATCATAAGATGAAAACTAAAGAAAAGAAAAACGGTTATGAGTATGAAAATTACATAAAAAAAGAGTTTAAGTCCTGAGAACTAGCTGTCATATATTCTCAAAATATAAAACAAAAGCAATAGAAATTTCCTTCGCTTAGATAGAGATGTCCACTGAGATGCTTATGTGTTGCAGAACTTAAAAGAGTTTTAGGATATATGGAGGACCCTCATGTCCATCTATCCAATGGTTGTATGTAATAATGCCAGCTTTTTTTTGGAGTGTTGCCTTTGATAGTTGATCTATTGTTTTGTTGTGCTCACAATAGATGTGCTTGTCACTGAGATTTTTGAAAGTAGGTTGGAGTAGTTTAATTATGTCCTTCCAGGCCATGAGGGAGATGGCTTATAGCTTGCTTATGTTGTTCAACCACTCAATAATAGTTTTGGAATCCCCAAGGATCTGAAGGACTTCAATATTTAATCTATATGCCAAGTGTAGCGTGGCCTAGGCACCCAATAATTCTGCCATGTTGTTGGTACCCGAACCACAGTTGAAGGTCCAACTGTAAAATGAATTTTTTGTAATTATGATCAGTCCTCTAGCTCCGCTCTGAGTGCCATTTGACTGTGTTTCTCCATTGAACCACCCCGTTGGTATGTCCTCTGTATCATCTATCCGCTTTTTTATCTATAGGGTTGGCTAGCTAGTGTGAATATCTTTCCAAATTTTATACATACCAAGTGTTTTGTATCCAACATAGCTTGTGGATGGGGTCCCATTTTCAAAGATTTTTTTGTTCCTGTCCATCCATATGGACCAACAAACCATAGGAGGGAGATGTATTAGGTTGTGTTCCCTTGATGACCAATAATCAAAGTAGGTTGTGAGTGTAGTCTCGTCCCATACAATTTTTAGGTTTTGTTCCAGTGTGATTTTGTCCCACACTTGTCTGATGAATGGGCACTTAATAAACAGATGGGTTGATGTTTCTTCATCATTGTGGCATAGTTGACAAATATTTGGGCCAACCCATCCCTTTCTTTGGAGATTATCCCATGTGGTCAATTTGTTTTCAATCAAGAATCAGGTGAATAATTTAATCTTGGGTGCCAAGTGCCAGAACCAAAGTTGTTTCCTCCAGCCACTAATGTTTGTATGCCAGAGCGTACTTGTAATCGATGCATAGACATTCTTTACTGTTAAGTGTCCTGATCGATCGCCCCCTGACCAAAACATCTGATCATCAATGTCATTAAGTTGTATGCTCGAGCGTGATAATTCCATACATAAATTTTCCCAGCAAGTTGTGTGCTCTGCATTGAGATCAAGTTCGGCGTTGGTAATCCACCTGTCTGAAATAAAACCAGATCTGGAGCTTCCTCTAGCTTGAAAGAGATACCAGATATTTTTTTTAATTTAAATGCGCTATCAACTGTGGGGGAAGATAGGAAGCTTTGTCCAAGCCTATGATTCAATTGTTTCCAAGTATAATGGAGTGACCAAAGCCTGGTTTCCAACATAGCCATCGTTTTAACCAACATTTTGACTTTGCTAGGTTTCTCTAGAACTTTGAGGCCGCCCTGGTAGTGACAGTCGCATTTTGAAGCCAACTAGCAACTGAGGTATGGGGGAGATATTTATCCTTGATGACAGAGTGCCAAATTCCTGGCTTAGTCAACACGCGCCAAAGTGAGTTGACTGTCAATGCTTTGTTCAAGTGGAAGATGTTTCTGATCCCCCATCTGCCCTTTATTTTTTGTTTTTCCAAAGATTCCTAGTTGCAGAGGTGTTGACGGGAGTGATCAGAGTTGCCCGACCAGAGAAAATTATAGGTCAATCTTCGAATTTTATCAATAATAGTAGCAAGGATGGCTGCAAGGGCCATCCAATACACTGGTTTTCCTTCTAGGACAACTTTAATGAGTGTAAACTGGCTTCCTAAGGAGAGCCACCTCATGCACCAATGTCCAGTATTTTTTTCAACTTTTGCTATGAGCCAGTTCCAGTCTGTCGACTTATAGGAATCAACTTTGATAAAATATACCAGATATTTGAGACCGGTAGAAAGATGTATAAAATTGTATGGGAAGATTCCTTTTAGCTGTTCCAAAGTTTGTTGATGCATATTTTCATAGTGGAAAGTCGATTTTGTCCAGTTGATCGTCAAGCCCATAGCTCTGCAGAAAGTCTTTAAAATTTCATTAATTTCCCTCCATTCTTGTAGTGATTCATTTTTCATTATGAGAACATCATTGACAAATAGGAGATGTAAAACCTTGATAATCCTAGACACTTTAATTCCAATAATCTTTCCTTCTTCTTGGCCATTTTTGAGGAGCAGACTCAAGGCTTCCATAACCAGAATGAATAAGAGTGGTGAGAGGGGGTAGCTCTGCCTCAATCCTCTGCCACTATGGAAGAAAGAGGAATATTCACCATTAATCAGAACGACAAAGTTTGCACTTACAACACAACTCATGATCCACTTGATCGTAGACTGTCTAAATCCTGATTGTGTCAGAATCAGTCTGAGGAAATCCTAGTCAATGCAGTCGAAGTCCTTCTTGAGGTCTAGGTTTAGGATAAGAGCCTTTGAGTTTTTTGTTTTTATGCTATGCAAGCACTCCTGGGTAGTGCCAATGGCGTCTAGGATCTGGCGTCCCTTTAAGAAACCCAACTGTTCACTCGAAAGTGTCCGCGAGAGAATGGGATTTATCCTGGTCGCTATATTTTTTTAGATAAGTTTGTAGCACAGCTTGCAGAGTGAAAAAGTCCACCCGTACACCCATATTTGTATATGATGTATCAAAATGCATTGGCATTATGCATATTTATCCTAGTCAAAGTATATAAATGATAGAAGAGTCAAAAGTCAGCTTGGTATAGGCTATATATCTATGAACTGCAATATGTCTTCTTTTTCAATTTTATATCATGATAGTATCAAGGACATGTTTCAAGAAGTAAGTGCCCAATTAGACATCTTGCTTGCCAGCAAGTCCACCCTTTTCACTTAAGTTTCATTTTCCTTATTAATACAATTCTGACCCCATTCATAACCCTATTTCCTCACACTCAGAGGCTTTCCGTTTGAAATTTTTCTATTTGTTACATTGCTTTCACATTGATTCTTACCTTGATGATGTGTTGAATAAAGATGTGGACAATATGATTAAATTTCAATATCATGAGTTGTACTTATAGTGTATATATAGATTGTTTATTTTGATAAATGGTCATATGGCAGTTTAATGATAAATTTCATTTTATTAGTCTCTTCCCTTCGGGTTGCAGGGACTATTGGTAATTGGTTTTTCATTCTCCTATTAGTATGACACAAAAAGCAAGCAATTTAACCAAAGTTTCAATCGTTTCATGCAAATTTTCAACTTATATTTGTTTTTTAAGCCTAAGTTTTAAGTTTGAGGCCTTATTTGGCCTCATATCGAGGCAATCTGTTAAGCCCTAATATTGGCTCATTACTCCTTAATTGGGGCATATTATATTACTTATTTTATTTATGTTGGCTTTATTCCATTAGTTGTAATTATACCTCCTAGAATCCTATATATACCAAGGAGACATTTTCATTTGCAATCATCTTATACTTGAACATTTATGTGGGGTAAAAGGAGGTTGCCCACTCGAAGAGGCTTATTATCTGAAATTCTCTCTTTTTCAAGGCGTTGAGTACTTATTCTAAGGTTTTTCTATGCTATATTGATATTTGGTTCTTAACATATGGTATCAAAGCTCAAGGTCTTGGGGTTTCGCTGCTACATCTGAGACACCGTGGAATTTTCACTATAACTTTTTTCCTACAACGATTCAGAACGAACGGCTTGGAGGATATTTAGTATACAGATCAAGGTACGTTGGGTTAAAAATTAATCTCCTGAGGCATTATACTTTCAGAGATACAGCCTTTGTAAGATAAGGTTCTGGAATCATCCTTAATTGAGTCATTGCAAAATTTTCACTATAATTTTTTTTTGTAACGTTTCAAACCCTGAACTCAAGAGGATATTCTAAGAAATGAGTAAGGTATCTATGGTAGAAATTTCAGGTTCTGGGTCATCTTAAATTTGTAGATACACCCTGCGGAAGATAGGGTATCTGACTAGTCCTATTGACTAGTCTCAAGCAGGTGTTTCGGGTAAAAAAATCATAAATTCTACCTAGAGTATCCAAATTGAGTGAGACAAGTTGCATTGGATAGTGGATAGCCCGTAGTAGTTCTGGTACGAGTTTCAGAATTTTATATCAATTATTTTGTGTGGGGCATGCTATACAAGTGAGATCTCATGGAAAGGCCAAAATCAACAAGTTGTGGGGAAGTTACCGTAAATTCCACTTGGCACATCCAATTTTTATCAGACCTATGGCATTGAAGAGAAGAAATATCAGAGACCTACAAAAGATAAAAGTTCATACTAAGAAGGGTCGAAATTTTGGAGTTACAATAAAAGGAAGATTGTCTAGCAAAACCACCTCAAAATCAAGGTTTAAAGTGATACTTGGCCAACATGCCACCAAAAAAGGGAAATTCTACACCAAATAAACCTCCAGACAATCCTACTTGGACTCTTGATGAAGGTGAAGAAATGTGTAGGGACATAAATGATTTACAAAAGAAGATAGTAACAAAAGATGAACTACAAGAGATGATGGATTCAACATAAGCTAAGTTTGAGGCAATAAATACTAAGATGGACGCTTTAAAAGGGGAGATCATGGAAGGATTGAAAATTTTCCTAATAGAGAGGACACCTGAAAGTGAAAATGTATCCCATGAAATTCATGATGAGGACACAAGGAAGGTG
>ML776676.1:426600-497922 GCA_009831015.1 Picea engelmannii | reverse complement strand
TATGGCACTCTATGGATACCACCCTCCTTCCATCACTTCTTCTCTAAAAGAAAAATCTAAGGTTCAAGCAGTGGAAGATCACATCGAGCATCAACAACAAGTTCTCCAAATCTTAAAGGACAACCTGACCATGACACAAAATCGCATGAAACAACAAGCAGATCAACATCATAGTGAAAGAAGTTTTGAAGTAGGGGATTGGGTGTTTTTAAGACTACCACCATACAAGCAGATGTCCCTCAAGCAAGCCAAGAAGGATAGTAAATTATCACCAAAGTACTATGGCCCTTATAAGGTGTTGCAAAAGATTGGTACTATGGCATACAAATTGGAGTTGCCTGGATCTTCACGAGTACACCCAGTTTTCCATGTTTCATGCTTAAAGAAGGTTATAGGCGAAAATATCCCAGTTCAAACTATATTGCAAGAACTTGACGAGGAAGGAAAAATCATATTGGAGCCTAAGGACATCACTGACACAAGAATTCGCCATCTGAGGAATAGATCCATTTCAGAGTATCTCATTAAATGGAGGAAACTACCGGCTGAAGATTCCACTTGGGAAGATGAGTCTTTTATACAGAAGCATCCAGAGTTACTCAAGCATTGTGGACAACACTTGTCTCAAGGGGAGGGGCATGTTAAACCCTAATATTGACTCATTACCCCTTAATTGGGGCATATTACATTAGTAATGTTATTTTATTTATGTCCGCTTTATTCCATTAGTTGTAATTATACCTCCTAGTCTCCTATATATACCAAGGAGACATTTTCATTTGGAATCATCTTGTACTTTAACATTTATGTGAGGTAAAAGGAGGGTGCCCCCTAGAAGAGGCTTATTATCTGAAATTCTCCCTTTTTCAAGGCGTTGAGTACTTATTCTGAGGTTTTTCTATGATATATTGATATTTGGTTCTTAACACAATCCGCTTCAATTCATATTTTTTTTTAACCCTAAGTTTTAAGTTTGAGGCCTTATTTGGCCTCATATTGAGGTGAGTCGCTTCAAACTTAGGGAAAGAGAATGCTTGAAACTTGGTGAACATGATATGTAGGTAGCAATGTGAATTAATGCTAAGTTTTCTAAGTTTCAACTTAGCATTAATTCCAAACATTAAATGCTTAATATTTTTCTATGCATAACTCGTAACCCTCTATGAGATGCCAACCCTCTTCGGTGAGTTGCCAACCCTCTTCGATGAGCTGCCAACCCCGTCTCTGATGAGCTTCCAAGTGCCCTCCCACTTGATCACTTGCATGTGGTTTTTCATCATTATAAGCATATTTTCTAATGATGTTGTTTCCTCCCCTACACCTTTGAACCCCACTTATCCATCCCCTTGCTCCTCATTTTCATCTGAGAGAGATGATCTCCCATACATACAACAAAGAGCAGCATCGAATATGGGAGATCATGAAATAGTAGCATGTCGAGCCAACCTTCATTATCTCCATGCTCCTATGGGAGATCATGAAATAGTAGCATGTCAAGCCAACCTTCACTATCTCCATGTTCATGTGTACTATTTCCCCACCTGTTATGCAGACTTTGATAGCTTTAGTACTGTTTCCCCACCTGTTATGTATACTTTGATATCCAGTTGACTGCACTTCTCCATGAAATAACCTTCCATCTGCAATATGTCAAGGAAAGAGAGCTTCCACCTGCAATATGTGAAGGAGAGAAAGCTTCACATTCTATTTGAAGGAATCACTGTCACCAAGAATTGAGTTCTACAAAATAGAAGGTGAGTAAAATCGAATTTACCACAGGCACTTCCACATAAAAAAAATTCTTTGATTTTACAAAGATACAGTATATTTGTGATAAAAAAATCTGAAGATATTGTTTGAATAAAAATCTGAAGATATTGTTTTCTATTCAATTTCAGATATTTAAATGCTATTACCGGTAAAAGGAATTTGACAAAAAATAATTGCTTCAATTCTAT
Source organism: Picea engelmannii (assembly GCA_009831015.1). Lineage (NCBI taxonomy): Eukaryota > Viridiplantae > Streptophyta > Pinopsida > Pinales > Pinaceae > Picea > Picea engelmannii. The sequence goes on along the minus strand of ML776676.1, from coordinate 495,964 downwards.
AGAATACAAATTGGAAATACGAATACTAGGCTAGTAGGGAGCTTACCATGATTTCTGCTATGATGCAAGGTTATCTTAGTGATTGGAGGAGAAAAGCCAATTCTGGTGACAAGAACAATAATACAGGATCTAAAGTATAAACAACTGGAGTGCAAAGTCATCATCAATTTTGCAGTCCTACGCGGTAATCTTCATGGCACTCCTGCCTGCCTTTTACAACATAAATAATCATTGTTGCATCAAGCGCATTAAACTCTAAAACAACAACAAATAGGAACACATCAGCTAGATTTAACCCACCCTTACACAATTCAACTTTGCATGAAAATCTTCACCCTATAAAGAATATGAAAATATCATCATGCATATATAGGGAATATCTAAATAATGTAATGAAAACCATAATATAAGGTATGACACTACGATAGATCGGTAAATCCAAAGACAATTATAACAATGCATTCTCCATTCACATTAAATGTGTTCACATTAAATTTCTTGAAGTAGATCTTGTATGTGATATTAACGGTCGCTCCTATCGGTGTAGAAGAAGTTGATGAAGAAATTGGGCTTAGGAGGTTGGGGAACTTCAAGTGTTCCTTGCAACATTTTAGCAACCTTTCCCATGGAAGGTCTTTCAACCTCTCCAAAACCACCTTCTCTAAATCTTTCTTTGGAAAGAACCATTGAGCACCCTCCGCAGTTGATTCACTGAAGCATAGATTCTTTCTTCCACTAACAATCTACATAAGCACTATCCCAAATTTGTATACATCTGCTTTTGCAATTATAAGTTCATTCTTCTGCATCCAGTACTTTGGTGCAAGATATCCAAGAGTCCCTTTGATGTTCGACACGCTCGGACTACGCTCTCTCACCACCAGCTTCGTGAAGCCAAAGTCAGAGATATTGGGATAAAATCTCTTGTTCAACAATTTGTTCTCCTATTTAATATCTCGATGGAGAACCCATTCCAAGCACTCTTCGTGCAGATAGGCTATGGCTTTCAATACCCCCATTGTTATTCAATATCATTTGCTCCACTCCAACACAACTCTTTCGCCTCCACCCTGGTTATCAAACAAATGTTTGTCTAATGACCTATTGGGTATCTACTTGTACACAAGCATTCTGTGTTCACCCTCTATGTAGAATCCCCACATACGAACAAGGTTGAGATAATGGATTTGCCCTATAATTGTAACCTCTTCCCAAAATTTCCCTTTGCTTTGAGATATCTCTTTGAGCTTCTTCACTATGATCTATCTCTGATCAGGAAGAACACTTATGTACACCATCCCGAAACCTCCTCTATCCACTTCAGAGCTCTGAAATTGTTAGTCGTTGCTTCCAGCTCTGTGTATGTGAATCTCTTTGGCCCCCACTTGAAATATTAAGTAGAACATCTAAGCTAAATATTGTGTCTATGTCTATATACTTGGAGTACTTCCTTAGAAACAACTAGAAAGCCAAAACTCCACAGAAAATCTCGATGCCAAATATGCAACAAATTATGATAAGATTATGAGTTGTATGCTCGACGTCGTTTGGCGGAAACAACAGACTCAAAGCAACGTCACAAAACGTTTCTACCACATATAGCATACCTGTGTCATTGCTTTTACAACTCCTCGATGCTGGTATCCCTGGAGAAAACATGTTGATGCAAATAACACTTTTCTTTTTCCAGAAAATGTGTGTCAGGATGCGGCTCCCAAATTATAGCTTTTATCCCTTCAATTGGTTACCATTGAGGTGGTCAGAACTTCCAATGCCATGTGACAGATGTTGGGATGAAACAAATTTCTTGCAATGACAGTTGTTGGGCACTCCACATTTCCCTACTCGACAGCACCAACAACTTCAGTCTCCTTTATTACAGAGCAAGAAGAACAAAAATGATGAACAAAGACACCTACCTCAACATTACTCGACTTTTCTCTGCTCTGATCAATCTCTGAAGAACTCTTCTCAGGCCAGAGAGAGAAGAGCTCCTTTTTTATATGCTCGACCAGATTCTTCAGAAGCGAAGAGATATTCAACAATGAATTTGTGTTGTCTTGTTATTCTTTTACTTATCTTAGAATTGTTATTAGTTCAATTCATTCAGGATACCCCATGCAAAGGGTTATAGCATATCTCCTCTAGCGCCAATCATTGATACATATTGAGTGTCTTAAAAGTTGCCTTAAAATGTCTTTCTTATTTAACGTGGTAGGCATGTAATGCAATCCCATATCTAAGCCAACACTCTCCCATGGCATTTTTACATTTCCATGTGTCCTATTTTATGTACACAACCACAAGATATATCATTAGATTCTTGTATATATCATATTGCATTAGGTTGAGGCTCATAACATGTTTATGATTTTTCATTTTTTTTTATATGCTAAGTGGATGTTGTATAGTCTAAAATACTTTTAATTTATAAGTGTAATTTTAATAATAATGGAATGCAACTTCTCGAGCTTGCAGCCTACCTTCTTCGCCTCCAATGGTTGTGGTTGCACCCCTCTTTGTGGGTGCCCCAAGTTGCGAGGTTGTTCCTCCGTCTTCGTCAATGTCCAGACCAGTTTATGCTTCGAAGTTTGGGGCCTCTTTTCGTGAGGTTGTTCATCGAAGCTCTGCTTCTTCTTCTTTGTCTCTTCTGGTTTAGGAAGCCTCTCCCCTTTTCATTCCCATGGGTCAAGATGCTAAGGAGGAGGAATAATACTACATATCCGTGAGTTTGGTCTGTTGTTTCAATGGTTTTTGGCCAAAGTTAGTTGATCTTAACAATCAGATCTTGGCTACCTGGATTCCTATCATGCAGGAGCAAGCTTTCATTCATCCTTGTGCTAAAGGATTCTTCATTGTTGAGTTTGACATTGAGGAAGATCGTGATCTGATTCTCAACTCTGGTCTGTGATTTTGGGGCAACTCAGGTTTGTGCACGAAACCCTGGACTCCGTCTTTCAATCTAGCTACTAACATTCTCTATTCAGCTCTTGTTTGGGCGAGGCTTCCCAATATTCCCTTGCATTTATGGGGTTTACCTTCGCTTGAAGCCATTGGTTCAACATTGGGAAAATTCCACTTTGCATGTTGTGAAACTTCAAGGAATAGCTCCTCCACTTTTGCTCGTATTTGCATGGAAATGGAATTTAGTAAAGGATTTCGAGCCGAAGTTATTTTTACTGGTAAAAAGTATTCTTGGTCTCAGAAACTGGACTATGAGAGAGTTTCCTTGCATTGCATATCTTGTTTTGAAATGAGACATCTTGCAATCGATTGTCCCGAAGGGCCTAAGAAGAACCGAAAGCCTTGAAAATCCACTTGGTGGGTGGGATCAAATGACGACCATCAAGTTATCTCGAAGCCTCCTCAAGTCAGTGAAAAGACATCCTAGCCAGATCCTCCTCCTCAACCAACTATGTTATCTAGTCCAGAATCCGAAGAATGAGGCGTCCTCTCCTCAGGTTTCAGATGAGGGACCTCGATTCCAGTCTTCTCCTCATCCATCAACTTGTTGGGCAGATCAGGCTGATGACGTTGGGGTATTGGATGAAGAAAAAATTGAAGCTCCAAATCAAGACAATATAGGAAACACAGGCACCACAAGTAGCTCAATATCTAAAAATAAAGGTTGGACGGTAGTAATAAAGAAGAAGAAATCCCATGCCACATCTCAACCAATGGTAACAAGAAGTCAGGCTCGTAAGTTATCCACTTCGGCAAGCTCCTCCCCAACAGGCTAATTTAGATGCAATGTGTCTTCACTTATATTCTCAGAGTTTTTTCTTGTGTGTATTTAGTAAGGTTGTTTTATGTGAAGTTTTCGTCTGAGTATTTGAAATAGTCATTAGTAGCTTGTAATAGTGGTTTAATTCAGGCCCTAAATTGGTCTGAATTTTGAAGAACTTTGTAAGTCCTTAGTGGTTTCTACGGTGCCTTTTTGATAATACAAATTTCCCATTTTTTGTTAAAAGAAATAATGGAATGCACATTAGACGTTGTATAGTCGAAAACAATTCTAATTTCTAAGTGTAATTGTAATAATAATTTAATTTATAAGTGTAATTGTAATAATAATGGAATGCACGGTGTTAAGTGCAATTTGCAAAGAGCATGTTAGAAAATACAAAATTAAATTTAATCAATTTATAAATTTTTCCACGCTTGATTTTGTTTTTTTGTTTTATTTAGTATTTAATAAAACACAATTGCACCCTAAATAAAATAAAGTTTTTTATTAGTAAGGAACACATCTTAAGTTATTACATAAGTACATAATTTTCATAGATGCTTCACGAAAATAACCGAGCACACCTAAACCCCAGGGAAGAGTAAAAAGAGTGCATAAATGCCTACCCTTACCCTTAGAAATTATGTGGCAGACACTCTAATTGAACCAAGCACACCTAATCTCCAGGTAAGAGTAGAAAGAGTGCATAAATGCTTGCCCTTGCCCTTATAAATTATGTGGCAGACACTTTAATTATGGGCTTTACGTAAACAAATGGATAGGTTGGTGTAATGTCTCGCCGATTCAATGCACTACAACCTTGTATGGATAGTGGTGGGACATAACTACTTCAACCAATCTATACTTGGTCCATACAACTCAAGACTGCTAATGTGAACCTCAGTGGAGGTTCCACAATACACAATTACTCAAACCAAACTTCCAACTCCATTTTTGATCCTCCGAATCAATCACTCGCTCTTATTGCTTTCTATCTATGATAATTTTTTCATGCACAAAGTTTCAAAGAAAAAACAAAGCGATCTCAATAGTAAACTGCATCGTGTGCTCTAATCCCATTCTTGAATGATATTATTAGGAGAATCTTCCACATTGTTCGCTTGAGGTCTTATTATTGGAGAATTTTATGCCGTTCTCATAACCTTTCCCACATAACTCTCCATCAATGTGTTGCATCATATGCTTTAAGGAGGCAATGACTTGGGCTTTATGCAAAGGGCTTCTAACATTAGTTTTAGTTGTTGAAACCTTTAAAGCTAAGTTAGTCTTTGCAATCCCAACTCCATATAAAATTCATTTGAAATGTTACTTTTGACAATGATCTCTAATAAGGCAAGTTTTCAATTCTAAGACTTGAAAGTAATAAGTCAAGTTTGTAATTCTAAATGATCTCTAATAAGGCAAGTTTGCAATTCTAAGACTTGAAAGTAATAAGTCAAAGTAATAAGTCAAGTTTGTAATTCTAAGACTTAGAACGAACTGAAAATATACTATAAAAACAAAAAATAAAGTGTGACTATAAAAATACAAAAAAATATATAATTTTGAGATTAACCATGACATGGTTATAACAATGTAGAGCATGAATATTTTGTATATGTCTAGTCATACTTATAATATAAAAATGTTTTCTTTTTATGTACATCTAATAACTTTAATGACACAGATCTTATATTAACATAACATATTAACAAATTATAGATCCATCAATGCATGCTAACGGATTGGCTTGACAACAAAGCAGATGTAGTGATGGGGTGACCTGACCGTGGATCTCTGTGGGGTGACCTAACCGTGGATCCCTCTCTCGGTTCCTACTCAAACTTCAGCACGTAGTGCACATGATTTTTTTTTTTCTAAATCTCAACAGGTCGAAGGCAGAGACTTGTTGCATTTGCAACTCCACTTGTTTCAGTTTATGTGACGTGGAATTTTTTTTCAATAGGTTCATTATATATTTTAAAAACCTCATGGCTTATTTGAAAACATTACATTTGTTCACTAGTAACTGTTAGTTAAGCTAATTCTGGTTGTTTTTGTATACTCAATTCTATTACAAAAGTTTAATATTTTTTTATGAAAAAATTATAGAGCGTTCAATTAAATTGATATGTAATAGACATTCTTGTCATCAAATACTATAATTCAATAGCATTTTCTTTATTTTATTAGTTTTTTATTTACTTAAATTAAAAGTTATAAGAATATTATTATTATATTATTTTTATTTTATTTAATAACATGTAATCATTATGTAATTGAAAGAGTTTAATTTGAGTGATGGGGTAGCATGATTATTATCAATTCTTATAATACTCCTAAAATAACATATAAATATTGTAAATATAAATAACATATAAATATTGTAAATATATTGTAAAAAGGTTAAAAAATAAATACCCTAATATTATTTTAAACTATAATTCTTTAAATCCCGTATTACCGATACATTTTCTTTGCATCACTCAGGAAAGGTGGACCGTATGCCCAATGTTGTTGCTATCAACATTGAATTCATTATACGCTTTTTTTTCCAATAAAAATTACTCGATATATATTAGGGATATATATCATTTGACAATCACTGTAACCAGTCTAGCACATAGCAACCATTACATATTTCATCCCGGAGACCCAGCCGGGTTTGACCTCGAGACCTCCTCCCAACACTTGGAGGAAGGTACTGTCTTACCAATCACGCTGTCTCACGGGACTAAATTCATTATACGCTTAAACGTCATTTTCAGTGACCGAATCGCTGTCATATCATTTATGATGAATTTAACAACTGTCATATAATTTATGATGAATTAAATTGAATATTTATGACATAATATATGTACTTGGTTTATATATTTATGATATATAATAGAAAGGTTGGTTGGTTTACATTCATTCAGTGCTCTAGTAATTCCTCTTTATTGAGCTCGATACTCGTAGCACGAAAGTAGCTGCAAAAATTAAGGAGATGACCAGAACTTTTTGTTGAATCAAATAATAAAATAATTGTCATCTTTTAGTTGTATCAAAATTCAAATGGGAATTGTCATCTTTTTATTAACTAATAAAAAGAAAATTACAAAATCTCAAAGTTAACGTTTTTCATTTTATTTTGAATAATATAATTAAATAGCAAATCTACTATTATTATTACTTACTTTCACTTTTTTGAAACATTAAGGATGGAAATTTGAAGGGTTAAAATATATGTGAAATAATAAATAAAAATCATTACAAAATTTTAAAATTGAGGAATTTTTATTTTGAATAATATAATCAATAGTAAATTCATCATTATTATTAGCATACTTTTTAAGCTGGCTAATGAAAATGTCCAAGTAATTTGAGGGAAGTTTTCATATTAATGTTGTTAATTGGAATCACAAAGATATTGCAATTAAAATGATCTTATTTGAAGTTGGTTCACTATTTTGAAAATGATTTTAATGACGACTTCTTATAATAACTCTCAAATTGATAAAAATATTATATATTTTGAAAAGAGAGAGTGTGAATCTTGATAGACTCAAAAACTTTAGGTTAAATTCTATAACTAAATGTATGATCTTTAAGTTATGATTCTATTTTAAAGATGATAATGAAGATGTTGATGATGATGGAATTTAAAAATAATATGTTTTGGTGGATAAAAAATTTAAAAATAATATTTGTATTTTAAAAGTTATAAAATAATATTTGGTTGTTGTGAAATTTTATAATCAAACGTAAGATCTTTAAGATCAACAATGACGATGAAATCAATTTTGGTTTATCGAACCTTATAAAAGGTAAGAAAATCCTTACTTAACATTAAAATTTTATTTCTATATTCAAACAACTTTAAAAGAAGTGTTTCTAAATTACCATTTATTTTATTAACTAAAAAAATATAAATTCCAACTTTATATAGGATTTTATATTTTTTATTCTTTTAATACTTTTTAAATGAGCAACATTCTTTGATTGGAAAGAAATCATAATCCCTAGCAATATACTTTTATTTTTATCCTTGACTTTTAAGATTATTATTCGACAATTTTTTAAGATAACGCTTGCCAATTTTTTTAAGAAACATGTTTCAAAATCAGTATTTGCATAAGATATTTTAGTTGTCAATTGGATTTACCTCCGATGATTAGGAGAAATGATTGTTATTGATTTTTGCAAGTGACATATTAAACTTTTAATGAGTATATCATTGTAGTGGCTTGCAACTTTGTTATTAACTCAACTTTGTAACAATGATGATTTCTTATGAAGCTTATTTTCCACCTCTATATACAATTTGGCACCTTGTTAAACATGTTTTTTTATAAGTTTGAATATGGATCACATTTATAAGAGCATGAAATTTTTATTAATAAATATTTGTCATACATTTTCAACTATTATTTCTAACTACTTTATGATTATATTAAAATATTTTTTTTCAATATTAAAATTTCAATTTATCATATTAAAACCTAAAATATAAATTATAATATTTATATATATATATTTTCAAATATATTTTAAGTTTTTATAGATTTAGATAAATGTTGTTTCTTAAATATATTGAATAAATTATATTTATAAAAATTATTGATTTATATTTTTCAATCATACATTTAAAGACATTTGTATATTGTAATTGAAACCAAGTGAAAATTGTAAGCAATTCTAGAAAAATAATTGGCATTATGGATACCACTGTAATTTGTTTAAAATTTGTTTTGGTAATGTAGATATTTGGTAGCCAAGTTTTTTTGGTCATCTTTAACATTTCAAAAATTATAAAGCTACTTTGATAATTAATAACAAAGTGTTATTTGTTCAATAGGAACATTTAGGAGACTCTCGGATTGTGGAGACTTTTTTGTGTTTAAGCATGTCCTCTATTGATCCAGGTAGATATCAATGGCCACCCACCTATTCCAACTAGCTCAAAACAATTTTTTGGTAAGTTACTATTTTTAACAGTTTTTCAGTTCCTAAACTTCTCGGGCCATTTTTAAGGCCTAAATGAAGTTTTTTAGCGATCAATCACCTCAATGATTGTCAAGGGATTTGATTGATCCTCCAAAATGAATCTCCTCGACAATACCTTTCCAACGAGCTATCATGCAACCCAAACAGAGATCGTATTCCAAAGTTACGCCCCCGGGAAGTTGATACACCAAACTACCCAAAACGGGGTCCACAAAACTGTTGGTTTTTCATCTTCCGAGGTCGGGGTTTTGGATTTTATTTATGATAAAAAGGCCTTTGGAGCCTCATTGCAACATTCATCTTCTTGCGAATGTGAGTAGCCGTCACATCTTTTCTCAGAGATAAGTTGTCACCATTTTAGCGAGTCTTTCACTCTGTATTTCTACAGTTTTGTACATTTCGCTCATTAATAGAAATTGTGTATTATTGTATATATGTGCCTCTTGTTATATTTTCGATATATCTGTGTTATATTATTGTCACTCTTTCAATATCTATGTATATTTATGTGTTATATCTTCGCTCTCATTTCGTATCGAAAATAATCTGGATCAATGGTATCAGAGCGGGTTGCTCTTTATTTTTTTTTCAGTGCATGTCCCCGACGAGGTCCGAGTATAGAAAGTTGGGTCTCGAGCTTGTCTCTCTTGAGGACAATTGCTCTCGCACGCCCAAGAAACCCTCCATGGCGGAAGAATAGAAAAACAACGAAGCAAAAGATTCTATCAATATGTTGCTTGAGCAAGCTCTCACGCGACAAAGGGATGAAATGATGGAGAATTGTTCCCACATTCTTCAACGTCTGTCGATAGCAGTAGGTGCATCTTCATCAAGTGACCACTTTGGAAGCACCTCTCCTTTCAATGTATAGGTTAATTTTGATATTCCCATATTTGAAGGTCAGATAGATACAGATTCCCTAGACAAATGGTTAATTCTGCTAGAAGGATATTTCTTTGTTCACAATTTTTCCGATAGGGAAAAGATCACCTTCGCACTCCTTAAGGCTCTCCCCCATGTCAAACATTGGTGGGAAAATTACTGGGAGAAAATTTCCACAGAGGAGTTTGGAATATATGGGGTCGAGTCCACTTGGGATTGTTTTGTCGATGCGGTCAAGGAACAATATTACCTTGTTGGCAACTATGAAGACCAGTACATGAAATGGACCACACTGCATCAAGAGAGGGGCCAAGCAGTGTCGGAGTTCACCAATACATTCCATACCTTGTGCACCAAGCTGGGTATCAAAGACTTCGAGCGACATTTGGTTTTGAAATACCGTGGGGCTCTACACAGATACATCCAAACTGAAATGGATTTTATGGACATTTCATCACTGGGTGTTGCTTATCGATATGTTGTTAAAATTGAGCAGAAATTTAAGCACCAGAACAAACTGGAGTTCGGGTCTTCTATGCATCCTTTGAACAAACCGTGAAGAGGATGAATTTTGAAGTATGAGAGATTAGCTTGTGGTGTTGTTTTGGTGGAGCAGTAGTTGGAACTACCTCTAGTATCTTGTAGAGCTGACCTCTCAGAGTAATAATGACACTATGGGGTTTGGACTCATAGACAACATGACATTTCCACATACATGGTTGGCCCAAAACAACATCACAGACATCAAGAAGGGAAATATCACACACTACCTCATCCTTGAAGGGATGGATGCCATAGGAAAGGTGACACTACTAGCCAATACGAAGATCTCGTCCTTGGTGAAGCCACCCGATGTTGTATGGTTGTGGGTGTGGTGTTTTCGACAACCCCAACTGTTTGATGTCCTTAGCTGAGAATCTCATGGATGATTTTAGGGGATAAATTTCACTCATGGGATGATTTTAGGGGATAATTTTCGCTCATGGTTGATTTTTTTTTTATAAATTTTATTATTTTTTTCAAAGAAATGTCATGTCTAGCCAATAGTATTTAGTCATATCAAGAGGTTTTTTAAAAACAAAATTAAGTCAACTTTTTTTTTACCTACCTAACCATCCCTACATTACATGTCTTGGGAGAGACTAATAATATACATTTTATTTTATACATATTTTATTTTTAAGCAATTTTTTTTTATAATATTTAGGTTTATTAGTCTAGCCTTTATTGATATTATCTGAAGATCCTTTTTATTGATACAATCTCAAGATCATGATATCATTGTATATAGATAAAAATCAACCACTTGAAATAATTTGTTGATAGTTCATAAGGGGGTAGACTTTCACTTTTGCAAGATGCTTTCAAATCTTGGGTGATTAATCTATTTCATTACATACAAAGAAAACAAGATTTTAGTCATTCAAAAGTAGTTTTAAGTCAAACTCCAAGATTCATACATAAAGCATAAATACATGTAATTTCTTATAATAACTTTTATAATTATAAAACTTTAACATATCACAATTTTAATTCTTATTGTAAAATAAATATTTATAAAAATAATAACTTGCTTATTACCATAATAATTAATTTGTTATAAAATAATTATACTTGTTAATAAACGTGAAATCTACACTATAAATTCTCATTTCCTTTCCTCTTCCCTCTACTTATAAGATTTTACCACTCTGATGTAGGAGCATCTCTCCACGTTAGCCATCCAGCCATCCATCCACGTCAGTGCGTGCATTTAAGGCTGAAGAGAGGCGCAACCCTCGTCTTCAATTTTTAATTTGAATGTAATTAAATGTTTTAGGTTGTTGAGCCATGAAGTCGTGCCTTTGTGCAGGCATTAGAGTAGGTAGGCCTTTAATGTTTGTAAGGCTGAGATCTAGATCCGGATTGCGGACTGGACAACCCATTCAATGTAATTGAATAGGGTAGGTAGATTGGAGGGAAGAGCTCGAGGAGCCCCTCACGTAAAAGATCGAAAGGATCTCATTTTGGGGAGAGGGAGAGATAGAAGAGTTGAATAGTTGAGTTAGCATAGAGAAGAGAAGAGAAGAGTCGAGACCTTGTTACAGGCCGTGCTTAGGAACACCTTGTACAAACAGGCATTTGCCATTTAATATAAACAACAGTTTTTCCTGCATCTTTCATGTGTTGAATGAATGTCTGTGAGTGTTCTTTATATGTTGTGAATGTATGTTGTGTTTATGCATTTGCAGGAGTTGGTTTGGTTTCAGACTTGAGAGGTCTTTGAGGCTTCACACCAGGAGGGTGTGACAGAACATTGCGGGTTCTGATAGTCGTGCACAGAGGGTGCATTTCTGAACTCTGCGGGTTCAGACGAAGACGTGCCAGGCGGGCACAGAAACTGGAATCAACAACTCAAGAGAAAGGCCTATGAGGTTGTTGAGTACCTCAGGAGGTGAGGCTGTGTAAGCGAAACACAGTTGCAGATAGAACTTATGTTGTGAGTTCTGTAGAGCTCTGCCAGGTGGGCATTGAGCGGGTGCAAAGGAGTGCACATAGGAACTCGATTGTGAGTTCATTAGAAGCAAGAATCACTAAGGATTATTGACACTCTGCCAAGAGGGCATTGAGTAAGTGCCAGAGTGCACAGAAGGAACTCTGTTGAGTTCGGAAGAAGATAGAATCTCTGAGGTGTTCTGCAAGAGGCTCTGCCAAGTGGGCATTGAGCACATACATAAGGTTACTAAATACCCGGAAATACTCCGAAATAGGTTGTTTGAGCAGACTGAGTGCTAGGAAGGCCTCGTAATTCCCCATCTGCAGGAGGAGAAAGGAGAAGGAATTGTTTCCTTAGAATTCTGGGTGAGACGAGAAGCTCAGGAGGAATAACGCTTTATGCGCGCAGAGACCCTGTAGGGGCACAGGAGTTGAAGAATCCTTCAAGGATTCAGACGTGAAGCTTAGGAGGAGTAGTGCTTTCAGCGTACAGAGTGTAACTGCAAGGAGTGCAGAAGCCGCAAAACTCTTTGAAGAGTTCAAAGTTCCCAAAGCTCAGGAGGAACAGTGTTTTCATATACGCGCGGGAGGACTCAAGTCGAAGAGTTCGTAGAGAAGAAATAAGACAAAGGTTGAGGCCTTTGAGAAATTGAAATTCTTCCAAGTCTGGGAAGAATGTGCAGAAGCTCGGGAGGAGCAACAACTGCCATTGGATCCAGCCCGAGAGATCTGGACCGTTGAGAAGATTTCACGTCCAGGAGGTAGTGCAACAGAGGAGCGCACAGGAGAAAGGATATGGACCGTCAGATCTTGGTCTAATTACCCATCAGTCATTGGATCTGATAGGAGTTGCACGAGGTTTAAACTTCGTGAACAGGAGGGTGAAAGTCCTGAAAGGCATTGGTGCATCGGGATATCGGCGTTCAGGATATCGGAAGTCTCAAAGACAGGAGATCGGGAATCTCCAAGGAGAAAACCCCGAAACACATCAGAGCCGTCCATCCATTTGGGACATGTGGCAGAGATCTAGGGATCTCGCGAACTCGAAGGTTCGCAAGGTAAGAGCTAAGGAGTTGGTTGCTCAAACTCGCGAGAGGCGAAGTCACGAGAAGATCGGAGTCGTCCATCCGAGGAGGACAGGTGGCAGTAATCACGGAGTCGATGAAGAGCCGAGAGATCTAGGATTTGGGTCTCGCGAACTTGGAAGTTCACAGGGTGAGAACCCAAGCATTGGGTGCTCCAAGTCGCGAAGTCACGAGGAGTGAGGAAGGAGGATAGCCGTTGGATCTGGGTTGCAGGAGGACCGTTGGATCAGATTCCCATCGCATTTCGGCGTTTCAGGGGTTCGGAGGTTGAGAGGACCTCGTCTCGACATTAGAAGTCGTGAAGTCGCGAACTGCGACAAGGAGTATTGAGGATTTCAGGATCTCGGCACTCGGGTGTCGGGGATACCAAGGAGGCATCGATTGAGGAGCGAAATCGCAAAGTGCGAAGATAGCACGAGGGACACGTGGCAGAATCACGAGGTGGGCCCGTGGAAGAGACTGGTGGATGCATGTCATCTTTTGAAAGAAGTCAATACCCCGTTGACCTCTCGCGTCTCGGGGATTCGCGAGACAAGGGTCGGGAGTTCGACATCGAAACTCACGAAGCGGCGAGAAGCGAAAAGTGCTAGAGTTAGGCCTAGCCGGTGGTCACGCGCGGAGGGCATTGGCAAGAGAAGAAGCGTACCCGTATCGACATTTCGGGTATCGCAAGATTTGGAAGCAAGAGTTGGGAGTTTCAACTCACGAACTCGCGAGTGGCGAGTTGTGACAAGTGCCATATCAACATTTCGCGTATCGACACTTCGGGGGTCTAGAGGACAAGAGGTCGAGCGCTTGGGTTGTGAAACCCCGAAATAATGTTAGGGTCTTATGTGAAGTGGTCGTGTGGGCCAAGACTTAGCCCTGAGGGCTAGTCGTCGACAGAGGTGTTTCTGCATATCAAAAAATCAGTCAATCGCGAGAAAATAGGATTTTTGTCATCGGGAAATAGAAAACCCCGAAGCCTGGAATCACATTTCCTGTGGGGGAAATTGTTCATGGTTGTGTTCAGGGCCGTGAAGGAGGAGAAAAGGACCTGTGGATCGATTTATGCACGATTCCAGCAGGGAATTGGAAGAGCTAATCCGGCTCGGGAATTGAATGAACGATCCTGTGAGCGGACGTAGAGTGCATCTGCATCAGTTTTGGTATCAGAGTGAGAACTCTATTTGTATATTTCAAGCAGAGGGAGAAGGTAGAAGAAAAAAGAAGATAGAGTACTGAAACTCCGTGGTGATTGTTCGCGGGTAGGCAACAATCGAGAAGACAGTCAACAAGACTATAGGAAGAGGCTGAAGCACTCAGATTCGCAGGAGTGATAGCAAATTTGCCAGGAGGGCAGAGAGACAACAACATGGCTATTGAAGGCCATAGGTATGCTGGAAGGAAGAACCATGAGCTGGTGAGTAAAGAAGACATAGATGAAGAGCTCGTTGATATAAGGGCGGAGATAGAAAAGCTTGCATTGCGGATGCAACAAAACGCGAGGATGGATGAACTTGCGTTGGAGATACAGAAGAAAGCCAAGTCAAGATGGGTATATGAATGGCCCATGAGGAAGTCGAAGGTAAAATGGCCAGTCAAGGAGTTGATGGCTAGAAGACAGCGTAGGCTGTTAAGAGGATGGTTGAGGCATGCTGAAAACCTCAACATAGCAGAAAAAAGGGTTCAAATATGTGAACTAGAGACTGGGAGAAGTCTCAGTAGTAAGGATGAAATGGGATCGGCTGAAGATCTCAAGCACTGCTAGGAGGGCAGAGAGGAAATTCCCAATTTCCAGGTGGGCAAAGAGTTGAGATCACTGCGGGATCTCACAGACTGTCATGAGGACAACCGGGGAATTTCACATTGCCAGGTGGGCAATGAATCGAGATCGTTGCAGGATCTCATAGACTGCCAGGAGGGCAGAGAAATGTTTCCAATTTGCCAGGTGGGCAAGGGAACATAAATGGGATCAGTTGATTCCATAGACTGCCAGGAGGGCAGTAGAGAAATCCCAATTTTCCAGGTGAGAAGGGATAAGCAGATGAGGCTAATTGAGAGTCTCATAAACTCAGGGGCGAGTTCGAATCAGCCCGAGGAGCTGACAGAGCAGGTGAGCTCAGAGATGGATTTGAATAAGTCAGAGCAGCTGACAGAGGAAGAATATCAGGTGAATCTTCAAATGATTGGGGGAATTTAGGTATTCCTACCACATAGCCTAGGGGACGCAGAAATTTGTGTTGCAGGTGTAGCAACAACAGAAGGACAGCTAGCTGAGACTGTCAAAGAGGCATTGGAGCAGATATCTGAAGCTGCCCAAGCAGAAGAAGAAGAAGAGAATGAGCATTCTGAGGAGTGTCTCAACGCTTTCAGCCAGGAAGCTGAAGAAGTTGCAGCACTGAAGCTAGTAGTAGAAGAAGCCAAAGAGCAGGCAAGAAAATTTATCACTCCATGGGAGATGGAGCTGAAGATGTTGGAGGATTGGCTGAACAATCCAGGGCCAGCAAGAGAACTAGCAAAAGAACAATTGTCAGAGAAAGTGACTGAACAACAGGTCAGTCAAGAGGAGACTGCAGAGCTGAATTCTGCAGTAGAGTGGACACTCAGTGCCACAGAAGATGAAGATGACATGGGAGATCACAGTGATCTGCCCAATTGCAGAAAAGTTTTGCAGCTGAGGAGACTACATGAGAAGAGCCAACCACTGGAGTAGCTGGACGAAGTGATCGAGATGATCAGGAAGTTGATGATCAGGTCAGCAGAGACTACCAGTGAGGAGAAGTTGAGTAGGAGGAAAGAAGCAACGACAGCAGCACAGAAGCAACAACAATAGCATGGAGATGGAGCAGATGAACATCTCCAGAGATTTGTTTGGGATCCAGGAGGATTTCAACAGCTGAGATGGGAAGCTCATGAGAAGGAGATCATGAATTTTGCAGTTGAGGAGTATGATGCAGGAGCATCTCTCCACGTCAGCCAGCCAACCACGTCAGTGCATGCATTCAAGGCTGAAGAGAGGCGCAACCCTCGTCTTCAATTTTTAATTTGAATGTAATTAAATGTTTTAGGTTGTTGAGCCATGAAGCCATGCCTTTGTGCAGGCATTAGAGTAGGTAGGCCTTTAATGTTTGTAAGGCTGAGATCTAGATCCGGATTGTGGACTGGACAACCCATTCAATGCAATTGAATAGGGTAGGTAGATTGGAGGGAAGAGCTCGAGGAGCCCCTCACGTAAAAGATTGAAAGGATCTCATTTTGGGGAGAGGGAGAGATAGAAGAGTTGAATAGTTGAGTTAGCATAGAGAAGAGAAGAGCCGAGACCTTGTTACAGGACGTGCTTAGGAACACCTTGTACAAACAGGCATTTTCCATTTAATATAAACAACAGTTTTTCCTACATCTTTCATGTGTTGAATGAATGTCTGTGAGTGTTCTTTATATGCTGTGAATGTATGTTGTGTTTATGCATTTGCAGGAGTTGGTTTGGTTTCAGACTTGAGAGGTCTTTGAGGCTTCACACCAGGAGGGTGTGACAGAACGCTGCGGGTTCTGATAGCCATGCACAGAGGGTGCATTTCTGAACTCTGCGGGTTTAGATGAAGACGTGCCAGGCGGGCAAAGAAACTGGAATCAACAACTCAAGAGAAAGGCTTGTGAGGTTGTTGAGTACCTCAGGAGGTGAGGTTGTGTAAGCGAAACACAGTTGCAGACAGAACTTATGTTGTGAGTTTTGTAGAGCTCTGCCAGGTGGGCATTGAGCGGGTGCAAAGGAGTGCACAGAGGAACTCGGCTGTGAGTTCATTAGAAGCAAGAATCACTAAGGATTCTTGACACTCTGCTAAGAGGGCATTGAGTAAGTGCCAGAGCGCACAGAAGGAACTATGTTGAGTTCAGAAGAAGATAGAATCTCTAAGGAGTTCTACAAGAGGCTCTGCCAAGTGGGCATTGAGCACATACACAGGGTTACTAAATACCCGAAAATACTCAGAAATAGGTTGTTTGAGCAGACCGAGTGCTAGGAGGGCCTCATAATTCCCCATCTGTAGGAGGAGAAAGGAGAACGAAATGTTTCCTTAGAAGTCTGGGCAAGACGAGAAGTTTAGGACGAATAGCGCTTTATGCGCGTAGAGACCCTGTAGGGGCACAGGAGTTGAAGAATCCTTCAAGGATTCGAGCATGAAGCTCAGGAGGAGTAGTGCTTTCAGCGTACAGAGCGTAAATGCAAGGAGTGCAGAAGCCGCAAAACTCTTTGAAGAGTTCAAAGTCCCCAAAGCTCAGGAGGAACAACGTTTTCATATACGCGTGGGAGGAATCAAGTCGAAGAGTTCATAGAGAAGAAAGAAGACAAAGGTTGAGGCCTTTGAGAAATTGAAATTCTTCCAAGTCTGTGAAGAACGTGTAGAAGCTCGAAAGGAGCAACAGCTGCCATTGGATCCAGCCAGAGAGATCTGGACCGTTGAGAAGATTTCACGTCCAGGAGGTAGTGCAACAGAGGAGCGCACAGGAGAAAGGATATGGACTGTCGGATCTTGGTCCAATTACCCGTCAGCCATTGGATCTGATAGGAGCTGCACGAGGTTTAAACTTCGTGAATAGGAGGGTGAAAGTCCTGAAAGGCATTGGTGCATCGGGATATCTGCGTTCGGGATATCGGAAGTCTCGAAGACAGGAGATCAGGAATCTCCAGGGAGAAAACCCCGAAACACATCAGAGCCGTCCATCCATTTGGGACATGTGGCAGAGATCTACGGATCTCTCGAACTCGGAGGTTCGCGAGGTAAGAGCTAAGGAGTTGGTTGCTCAAACTCGCGAGAGGCGAAGTCGCGAGAAGATCAGACCCGTCCATCCGAGGAGGACAGGTGGCAGTAATCGCGGAGTCGGCGAAGAGCCGAGAGATCCAGGATTTGGGTCTCGCGAACTCGGAAGTTCACAGGGTGAGAGCCTAAGCATTGGGTGCTCCAAGTCGCGAAGTCGTGAGGAGTGAGGAAGGAGGATAGCCATTGGATCTGGGTCGCAAGAGGACCGTTGGATCAGAATCCCATCGCATTTCGGCGTTTCGGGAGTTCGGAGGTTGAGAGGACCTCGTCTCAACATCAGAAGTCACGAAGTCGTGAACTACGACAAGGAGTATTGAGGATTTCGGGATCTCGACACTCAGGTGTCGGGGATACCAAGGAGGCATCGCTTGAGGAGCAAAATCGCGAAGTGCGAAGATAGCACGAGGGACACGTGGCAGAATCACGAGGTGGGCCCGTGGAAGAGACGGGTGGACGCGTGTCATATTTTGAAAGAAGTCAATACCCGTTGACCTCTCGCGTCTCAGGGATTCGTGAGACAAGGGCTGGGAGTTCGACATCGAAGCTCATGAAGCGGCGAGAAGCGAAAAGTGCTAGAGTTAGGCCTAGCCGGTGGTCACGCGCGGAGGGCGCTGACAAGAGAAGGAGTGTACCCGTATCGACATTTCGGGTATCACGAGATTTGGAAGTAAGAGTTGGGAGTTTCAACTCACGAACTTGCGAGTGGCGAGTTCTAACAAGTGCCATATCGACATTTCGCGTATCGACACTTCGGGGGTCTAGAGGACAAGAGGTCGAGCGCTTGGGTTGTGAAACCCTGAAATATGGTCAGGGTCATATGTGAAGTGGTCGTGTGGGCCAAGACTTATCCCTGAGGGCTAGTCGCCGACAGAGGTGTTTCGGCATATCGGAAAATCGGTCGATCGCGAGAATAGAGGATTTCTATCATCGGGAAATAGAAAACCTCGAAGCCCGAAATCACATTTCCTATGGGGGAAATTGTTCATGGTCGTGTTCAAGGCCATGAAGGAAAAGAAAAGGACATGTGGATTGATTTATGCGTGATTCCAGCAGGGAATCGGAAGAGCTAATCCAGCACGGGAATTGAATGAACGATCCTGTGAGCGGACGTAGAGTGTGTCTGCATCACACTCTAACACAATAATTCTCATTTCCTTTCATCTTCCCCCTACTTATAAGATTTTACCACTCTAACACAATAACATGTAATTCATTGACAATCACTAATAAACACTCTCCTATTTCCTTTCCTGTTGATTATATGATATTCTGAAATATATAATGTTCAATCCCATGTATCTAAGATAAAACATTATGTCAATACCATGTAATTCATTGACAATCACTAATAAACACTCTCCTATACTCTCCTATTTCCTTTCTTGTTGATTATATGATATTCTGAAATATATAATGTTCAATCCCATGTATCTAAGATAAAACAATATGTATGTTAGGATATATTACATTTAATGTAACCAACAAAAATATATTATATTTAAAGTAACATTGTTGGGTGTATAATGTTGGTTTAACACATCATATAAACAAGGCTACTAGGTAGCATATATCTGTCGAATATAATAATGAAAGTATTGTTTGAGGAGATAGGGAGAGAAGGAGTAGGCATGAAATGACTAGATGGAAAAAATATTTATTACAATAACATTGGGGGAAGTGAAGGCAGTAATAAGACTTCAAAGTTTTTGGCCAATAAGATATCAGATAAATGAGATTTAAAATTTAAAATTAAACATTATTTTTTAAAACTTTAGATAAAGGGATGCATATTTTATGGTCAACCATGAACTAATAGAAATGCAAACCTAACTCAACAATATATTCCATGCCTATCGACAGGTACAACATAAGGGTCCCAAACCCACTCAGACAACTTCCGCTCCTAATGGTGACAAATGAGCAAAATATAAAGATAATAAGACTGACAAACATTGCAACTTTTGTGATAAAGATGGTCATGATGAGTCCAAATGTTTCAAGAAGATGGGAGCTTTAGAAGCAGCGATGAAGAAGCACAACATCAATATTGATTTTACTTCTTTTTCTTCCTCTCATGGACATGCACTTTCTGCTTCTGGTTTCTCTTTCAATACAACTTCTACGTCTTCTTCTGATGAGTGACTTATTGATTCTGGCACATCTTATCATATGGCTAAGGATAGAGAAATATTTTCTTCTCTAAATGAATGTAACACCAAGAACATATTTGTTGGTGATGATAGATCTCTTAGTGTTGAAGGATCTGGAACATTTTAAGTAGAAAATGGTCATTTCAATGATGTGTTATGTGTTCCAAGTATTTCTTGTAACCTTTTATTAGTATATGAAATCACTCATTCAGGTGAAGGTAAAACCGTAGAGTTTTCACCTCACCAAGTTGTAATCAAGGATCTAAAAGATCCTAAGCATGTTCTTGCAACTGGAATTTTTGATGATATTACCAGATTGTACAAGTTTTACAACTTTGGGTCATCATCTTTTTCATTAGTTTTTGTTGCTCATAGCGATGGCTTGAGCAAACTTTGGCATGAGCGGTTTGGTCATCTAAACTATCGCTCATTGCAACAACTATGTAATCAACAGATGGTGATTGGTCTTCCTCCTGTTTCATGCAGAGATGGTGTTTGTGTCGGTTGTGTTCTCAAAAAACATCATTGGGATAGTTTTGACAAACGTGCCTCTTGGCATGCCTCGGGCCTTTTGCAGTCTGTTCACAGTGATTTGTGTGGTCCACTTTCTTCCCCTTCTTTTTCTGGGTGCAAGTGTTTCTTAACTTCCATTGATGATTTTTCTAGATGTACTTGGGTTTACTTCTTAAAACTTAAGAGCAAAGTTTTTGACAAGTTTTTGGCCTACAAGGCCCTTGTTGAAAAGCAATTTGGACATCAAATTCAAAGGTTAAGAACAAATAATGCATGTGAATATGTGAACAATAATTTTACAAGTTACTACACTACACAGGGCATCCAAATGCAACACACTGTTCCATATACACCACAACAAAATGGTGTTGCTGAGAGAAAGAACCGCACATTAAAAGAAATGGTTAATTGCATGATGCAAGCTAAGGGATTAAGTCTAAAGTATTGGGCGGAAGCCATCAACTGTGCAAATTACATAGTAAATCGCACTCCCACAAAGGCTCTTAAAAAATAACACCGGAAGAAGCTTGGAATAAAATTAAACCATTTGTAAGTCACTTTCGTGTATTTTGCAGTATAGCATGGGCTCACATTCCTAATGAGAAAAGGAAAGCATTGCAACCTAAAAGTGAGAAGTGTATATTTGTTGGTTATTCTGAAGATGTCAAAGGTTATAGACTTCTTCAACCACATTGTAATGAAATTATTATTAGAAGAGATGTTAAATTTTATGAAAATCTCTTGGCCTGTGAGCCTAATTCAACGATTGTGCCTTCTTCTTCCTGTGAGCCATCTTCGGCCTGCGAGCCATCTTCAACGTTTGTGCCTTCTTATGTTCCTATTCTGGTTTCTTCTTCATATGATGACAGTGAGGATGCAAATTCACCTTCGCCTGCTCACCTTCCTCTAGATGAGTCCTTTGAACTTGCACCAACACCAGCTCCACCGCTTCCTAGATGGGTCCGTTCAACACGAGAAGCAGATGGTGATCTTGTTTGTAACACCACTTTGTGTACTTCACAGAATAACAATATTGTAACACTTAATTATATAACAACATGCATTTAAGCAATGAAACATATTTAAAACTCAGAGTAAGCCTCAAAATTTCTGCTAACATAATTCTAAACATGGCATTAGCATTAATTCATATGCACATCAGAATACATGATAATTATAAATACACAGACATGCAGAATCATAATTAACACATCATCTGGTACTTATCTTTGAAAACAATGGTAATTCCACCAACCAGGTGCATGCCTTCCACGAACCTCCCAGCCTTAGACCACGTTGCTCATCCTGCTCAGTAGTGGGTCACCCCCGAGCTGGGACTAAGCTCCACCCCAAGGCAAGGAATCCTAGGCTAGGTTGAGGTTACAGGGAAAACAACACAAAATGACTGGAAGGATTCTTCCTAGGATGCCATCTTACACCCACTACTCCCGGACTCTCATTCCCCACATGCATGTTCAGCCCGGGAGTATACACCTTCACAAGCACAGTCCATTGGTGCTACACCTCCCTCTTTGGGTCTCGACAACATGCCGGATTAGGAAGTCTCAGAGACTGAAGCTGGTGCTAGACACTCTCTGGAAGAAACCACTTCCCAGCAAACTCTCTCACCTGGAAAGAGTTGCTCACAGGCCTGACAACCTGCCTCTTCCAACAACAATCACCTCCCTCGCCTAGAGAGAGGTTACACACAGACTTGGCATGGACTTACACTGGCCAGCAAGCCACGTGCAGTCCATCACTGCGTGGCCACAACAGTCCACTAGGAAAAAACAGACACGGGCTTCCCAAACAGGCTCAACAATGACGAAATGTTCTCACGGTTATGGCTTTGGAATAGAGACTCCATGCACAGGCTCGATCTGCTCTGACAGAGGATGCATTGATTTCCAGAATCAACACACAGACTTCTCGTTCAGAGGATGTAAGGGGTATCTCTTGCAGAGGTTGCACGGATTCACGCTCAGGCAGTCGAGGGTTGAATGGAGGAGGAACCCCCTCACGACTCAATTCGGCAGTTTTAACTGCATGCACTTGGGTTGACACTTGTCACCCATGAATCTTCATGCGTTACATCAACAGGCGTTCCTTCCATTTGGAAGTCACATGTCATTCCAAAAGAACTTAGGATAAAAACATATATTTTCAAATGTCTCTTTGGAATAATATTAAAATATTATTCCCAAGACTTAAGCCCCTAGGCTCCACACTTAGCCCCTTTTCCACCTTCCAGCCCCTAATCCCTTTCCCACTCTGTGGAAGCTTAGTCCCCCATCACTCATTCATCATGTCGGCCTGCACGCAGCGATGTTTATATTTTTTTATTAATGTTCTGTATGGATACATGTACAAAATCAGGCTCTTGGCCTTCAACACTTAGGCTCTCTGGCCTAACAATCACATAAGCCCACTAGCTTATACAACCTTGGCTCACCAACCTATAAAAACATATTTACGATTCATTTCATATACAAGATTTACAATAGGGTTTGGCCTTGGGGACATTACAATCCCCCTCCCCTTATTTCTGCACTGTCCTCAGTGCAACTTCACACTTCATCTGCAAGCTTTTCAAAATTTTCAAAAAGACGTGGGTACTCTGCCCGCATGACATCTTCATGCTCCCATGTCGCGTCCTCAGGACCGTAGCAGGTCCACTAGACCTTTACAAGCTCTATGGCTCGATTATGGAGCTGTTTTCTTTTCCTATCCAATATGCGCACAAGATGCACTTGCAGGACACCTTCTGGTTCCACCTGAATCACATTCCAGTCGATAACATGATTAGTATCAGGTATATATTTCTTAAGCAGTGAACACATGAACCACATTATGTACAGTCATAGATGCAAGTAATGCAAACATGTATGAAACTGGCCCAATCCTTTCCAGGATTTCAAAAGGCCCACAGTATCTTGCTGCCAACTTGGAGCAACTTCCCAGCTTCAGGGAACTCCTGTTAGTTTTCACTTTCAGGAAAACATGATCACCCACTTTGAATTCTCTATGGGTTCTATTCTTATCAACATAACGTTTATGCCTGTCCTGGGCAACTTTCAAATTTTGTTTAATTGTTATCATTTGGTCCTCCATCTCCTTGAGCAAATCCGGCCCAACTACTGCTCTGTCAGCTGGATTATCCCANCTCACTGGAGTGTTGCACTTTCTTCCATAAAGTGCTTCAAATGGGCTCATCTTCAACGATGCATGATACCCATTATTGTAGGCGAATTCTACCAAATGCAGGTAGTCTTCCCATCTTGATGGTTTGTCCATCACATACATTCTTAGCATGTCTTCTATTACTCTATTCACCCTCTCTGTCTGTCCATCAGACTCGGGATGATACACTGTACTAAAATTCAGTTTCGTTCCGAATCCTTTGAACAATCCTTTCTAGAAATTCAAGGTGAATTTTGGGTCTCTATCAAACACAATCGTCTTAGGAATTTCATGCAAGCGTGCCACTTCCTTTAAGAAGATATCAACAACATCTACTGCCTTGTGAGTCAGTGGAATAAAATGGGCAGCTTTTGTAAGCTTGTCCACCACCACCATGATTGAATCATGTTGCTTTCTCATTTTGGGCAATCCTGTAATAAAATCCATCGTCACCACTTCACACTTCCACTCAGGAATGGGTAAAGGCTGCAGCAACCCTGCTGGGTGCCTATGCTCAGCCTTAACTTTCTGGCACTCCATACATCTGGTGATGTATTCAATGATATCCCTCTTCATACCCAGCCAAAAATAATGGCTTTTGACTGATGCCACAATCTTCTGATATCCATGGTGTCCAGCATAAGTCACGTTATGCATTTCTTTTAGAATTGCCAGCTTCAATTCTTGAACATTGGGTACATACACTCTGTTTTTATACAGAAGTAATCCATCAGCTTCCAAGGTGTAACGTTCCTTTTTCTGTGGTCTCTCACGCTGCTGTAGCTTCACTACCAAGTCTTTGTACTGCAAATCAATATTTGCAGCTTCCATAATTCTATCCCTGATATCAGTCCTGTACATGCTAATAGCGGTAGCATGTAATTCATGCACTTTTCTGCTGAGTGCATCAGCCACCTTGTTTTCCTTCCCTTTGATATGCTTGATATCAAATTCATATTCGCACAACAACTCCAACCACCTACTTTGTCTAGCGTTTAAATTCGGCTGATCAAATAAATATTTCAGACCGTAGTGGTTTGTCCTCAATTCAAATCCTTTTCCCATGAGGTAATGTCTCCACTTCCTCAGAGCGTGGACGATTGCTGCCAACTCCAAATCGTGAGTGGCATAATTCTTTTCATGCTCTTTAAATTTCCTGGACTCATAACAGATTACAAATCTATCTTGGCTGAGAACTCCTCCCAACCCTTCCTTACACGCATCTGTGCACACCACGAAATCCATATTTGGATCTGCAATTCTTAGGATTGGAGCGCTGGTCAACAACTGCTTCAATCGCTGGAAACTTTCTTCACACTCTTCTGTCCACTAAAACTTTTTCTCCTTCCTTTGCAAGGAAGTGATAGGATGAGCTATCTTTGAAAACCTTTCTATAAATATTCTGTAGTAGCCTGCCAGACCCATAAAGGATCTAACTTCTGTCACATTCCTTGGCGCTGACCATTCTCGGATGGCCTCAACCTTCCCAGGATCCACAACGATCCCTTCTTCTGAAATAATATGCCCCAAGTAATGGATCTGTCTTTGATAAAATGAGCATTTGCTCAACTTGGCATACAACTGGTGTTCTCTCAACACTTGCAACAGCATCCTCAGGTGTTGTTCATGCTCTTCCTCTGACTTGGAATACACCAAGATGTCATCCAGGAAGACTATGACAAACTTGTCTAAATAGTTCCTGAATACACCATTCATCAAGCACATAAAAACAACAGGTGTGTTTGACAGTCCAAACGACACCACTGTGAACTCGTAATGACCGTACCTTTTTTTAAAGGCGGTCTTGGTGATGTCCTCATCCTTTATTCTCACCTGGTGATATCCTGATCTGAGATCTATCTTCGAAAATATTTTCGCACCTTTCAACTGATCGAAAAGATCATCGATCTTTGGCAGAGGATGCTTGTTTTTGACAGTTACCTTGTTCAACTGTCGAAAATTAATGCACAACCTCAATGTTCCATCCTTATTCTTCACGAACAGGATCGGGGCACCCCAAGGTGACACTCTTGGGCGAATGTACCCCTTCTTCAGAAGCTCTTCAAGCTGCAATTGCAACTCTTTCAACTCTGGCGTACTCATTCTGTAAGGAGCTTTCGACACTGGGGCTGCTCCAGGCATCAAATTTATAGAAAAGTCGATGTCTATCTTCAGTGGTAGTTCATGTACCTCCTAAAATACGTCATTGAACTTTGCGAGTACTTCATGGTCTCCAATCTTTGCAACTTCATCTCTGGATGCTTCTTCTACACGAGCTACAAATAATTGACAACCTTTCTTGTAGCACTTCTTCAGCTGCATGGTTGAGATTTCTCTAACAGCCACGGTTTTGGGGATTCCTTGGACTATTTTCCGATTTCCCTCCTCATCCAAGCATGTAAATCTCTTGTTATGACAGTCCAGAAGGGCATGGTGCTGGTCCAAACAGTCCATCCCAATTAAGCAGTCATAAGAGCCTAAAGGTAGAATATTCAATTCAACCTTAGTGCTCAATCCATTCATGTCTACCAAACAAGATTTAACCAATTCAGTGACCTTCCTCTTGGTTCCTGTAGCCAACTGTACTAACCAAGGCCTTTCAGGTTTGCTTCTTGATAAATGCAAACTTTCCACCACCCTAGGATCTACATAACTATGGCTAGCCCCTGAATCAATTAAAATAATAAAGGGTTGGTTGTCAATCGTACCTTCCACTTCAATCATGTGCGATTGAAATTCATCTTGTTTGTTGTCCAGGGTTGCGTAGATCCTTGGCATTCTGCTGCCCATGTCCTCCATTATTTCATCTTGTTGAACATTATGGACAGTTCTTGCTTTGCCATTTTTATGGGGACAATCTCTGTATTTGTGGTTCCCTTTACAGCCCCAACACTGAATGGGCATCTGTCTCTGCCTTTGTTCCCCCACTTCAATCAATCTCGGCTCTCTAAACGATGGATGTCCTTGAGGATTATTTCTGAAAAAGGGAGGTTTTTTCCCCTTCTGCCTCTGTTCCTTCTTAAACTTTCTCTGGTCATCCCAAGCCTTCCGAAAGGTAGGCCTTTCTCTTTGTTGTTCATATAAGCATTTAGCCCTTCTTATTGTTTCTTCCATAGTCTTAGGATCATCATACTGAATCTTGTCACTAATGGCAGGTGGCAGTCCACTCATATACCTCTAAATCTTGACAGCCTCATCCTTGATGAATGGAACATACTTCAGTAGTTCCAAGAAACTTCGTTCGTATTCATCAATGGTCATGCTGCCTAGCTTGAGTTTGAAGAACTCCTTCATCTTTCTATCATAGTATCTTTTAGTCAGGTATTTCTTCTCGAAATACCTCTTGAACTCCTTCCAAGCGATATCTTTCTCACTAATGTACAAACTGATCCCACCACATGGATGCTTTTCCTTTCAATTGATACATTGCAATTCTTCCTTCTGCATGAGAGGAATAATTCTGCTGTTGGAAATATTTCCTCATGCCAAGCAACCATGTTTCGGCATCTTCCTCCTTCTTATGTTCTCCATCAAACGTTGGAGGCTTGATCTTGTTCATCTCTCCTTTCAATTCATCCATCCCAGATCTCCTGTGTTTCCTGGTAGGAGATGGGCTTGAACTACCATGTGCTTCCTTACCAGAATGCTTTGGGGAGCGACGATGATGTCTGCTACCACTCCTTGATCTTCTTCTCCTCTCAGAGGTCCTGACACTTCTTGATCTGCTTGTGTCATTCTCTTTTTCCAATTTCCTTTCTATTCTTCTCAAGCTCTTCAACATTTTTAAGTTGAATTCTCCTTGCTGATCCCTGACCCTCATGAGCTTTCGGCTATCAGCTCGATGAGCCAGGGCTTCTTTCTACAATCTTTCAATGAGTTTCATCATATATCCCTCCTTATCCATCTCTTTTCTGTGCCCATTATAGTTTGTTCCTTCGACTCCCAGGTTGACATTCCTTCCTACCCTTTTGTCCTCTGTTTCAGAGGCAATCTACACCTCTTCCAATTCCATACTCGGCGTCGGTTTTCGGCTGTCCTGACACTCGTTGAACTCTGCACACACAACGTGCAGTCAACCGAAGTTTGTCAGGCCTTAAACCCTTACAAAATCACAATATTCATTAATCAACGTGAGTGAGAAAACGTTTTGACTTCACAACGTTTTCTGAGCTCTGACGACTCTGCAATTTCGGGACTTCAGGACTTCTAGCTTCGGGGTTTTGGTCCACGAGACTCTCACACTCTCTTTCGAGTTTCGGGTCTTCGGTACCTGGGAGTTCATAATGCAGTGACTCCCAACTTCTTGTCGTTACAATCCCCGAATTCCAAAAATTCGGTTTCCTTGCTCTCCGGGTCCACAACACAGTTGTCGCCCTTAAAATCTGCTACAGTTCTTTCGTCTCTGAAGATTTCGGGACTTTGGGTTTCGGGGTTTCGGTTCTTGAGACTCCCATACTTTCTTTCCTTTCCAACCTCCGACTTCCGAAATTCCGATTTACTTTTTTTCCTCCGGGCCCACATAACACAACTGTCTCCACATCTACAGTGGCAAGTGGCACCCTTCGGTGGGTCCACGTCACCTATGATGACATCATCGGGTCCCACCACTCTCGCTTGTCTCCTCGACTTACTGGCACGTGGTAAACCCATGTGTCCACGTCTGTTCAAAAGGAAAATTCCAACGGTTAGACTTTTCTCAGATCTACGCACGCAGATCTTTTCGGCGTTTCGGGGTTTCGGGCATCGAAGTTTGTGCAACTACACATCTCAAACTCCCGTTTGCCGAAATCCTGAAATTACTGTCTACCCTTCCACTCGGTCCAACAGTTAAGTTCCTCTCTTACGATCTACGGTGTAGATCGTTTCGGAATTTCGAGTTTCGCTATTTCGCAACTCACGAAAACAAGGTTCTTCCCTTTTGGTTTCCCAGGTGCTGAAACGCTGTCCGACAACCACGTGTTTCCCCCGATGGACGATCCTGACGAATTTGGGATTTCGCGTATCGCGATTTCCACGTTCCTGTGCAACTCCAAAGGGTTTTTAAACCCTGCGCATGTTTTCCAGATTTGACGGTCACGAGGGTTCTCCTTTTCCCCGAACAGATCCTACGGCTCCAACACTTCTGGTGTGGAGTCCTCTCTCCCTGTGGCCAGATACCACATCGACTGTGGTTTCATAACATCGCTACACCTCCTGAGATTTATAACATAACCAAGTGACTCCTTGGCACTCAGGAACATTCACAGGTCCAAAAATAAGTTCTTCCAAACACGATTCCCACCTAAACTTCGGGTCCAATGACCACTTATCCAACCCATTCATGCTCAGCGTCGAAACCTTGGCTCTGATACCATACTGTAACACCACTTTGTGTAGTTCGCGGAATAACAATACTGTAACACTTAATTATATAACAACATGCATTTAAGCAATGAAACATATTTAAAACTCAGAGTAAGCCTCAAAATTTCTGCTAACATAATTCTAAACATGGTATTAGCATTAATTCATATGCACAGCAAAATACATGATAATTATAAATACACAGACATGCAGAATCATAATTAACACATCATCTGGTACTTATCTTTGAAAACAATGGTAATTCCACCAACCAGGTGCAGGCCTTCCACGAACCTCCTAGCCTTAGACCATGTTGCTCATCCAGCTCAGCAGTGGGTCACCCCCGAGTTGGGACTAAGCTCCACCCCAAGGCAAGGAATCCTAGGCTAGGATGAGGTTACAGGGAAAACAACACATAATGACTGGAAGGATTCTTCCCAGGATGCCATCTTACGCCCACTACTCCCGAACTCTCATTCCCCACATGCCTGTTCCGCCCGGAAGTATACACCTTCACAAGCATAGTCCATTGGTGCTACACCTCCTTCTCTGGGTCTCGACAACAGGCCAGATCAGGAAGTCTCAGAGACCGAAGCTGGTGCCGGACACTCTCTGGAAGAAACCACTTCCTAGCAAACTCTCTCACCTAGAAAGAGTTTCTCACAGGCCTGACAACCTGCCTCTTCCAACAACAATCACCTCCCTCACCTGGAGAGAGGTTACACACAGGCTTGGCACAAACTTACACTGGCCAGCAAGCCACGCGCAGTCCAGCACTGCGTGGCCACAATAGTCCACTGGGAAAAAATAGACACGAGCTTCCCAAACAGGCTCAACAATGATAGAATGTTCTCACGGTTATGGATTTGGAACAAAGACTCCACGCACAGGCTCGATCTGCTCCGACAAAGGATGCATCGCTTTCCATAATCAACACACAGACTTCTTGTTTAGAGGATGTAAGGGGTATCTCTTGTAGAGGTTGCACGAGTTCACGCTCATGCAGTCGAGGGCCGAATGGAGGAGGAACCCCCTCACGACTCAATTTGGCAGTTTTAACTACATGCACTTGGGTTGACACTCGTCACCCATGAAGCTGCATGCGTTACATCAACAGGCGTTCCTTCCATTTGGAAGTCACATATCATTCCAAAAGAACTTAGGATAAAAACATATATTTTCACATGTCTCTTTGGAATAATATTAAAATATTATTCCCAATACTTAAGCCCCTAGGCTCCACACTTAGCCCCTTTTCCACCTTCCAACCCCTAATCCCTTGCCCACTCTATGGAAGCTTAGTCCCCCATCACTCATTCATCGTGTCGGCCTGCACACGGTGGTGTTTATATTTGTTTATTAATGTTCTGTATGGATACATGTACAAAATCAGGCTCTTGGCCTTCAACACTTAGGCTCTCTGGCCTAACAATCACATAAGCCCACTAGCTTATACAACCTTGGCTCACCATCCTATAAAAACATATTTACGATTCATTTCATATACAAGATTTACAATAGGGTTCGGCCTTGGGGACATTACATTGTTGGTGATCCTTCAGATCAACGTCATACACGTTCACAATTCCAACGAGCCTATTCTCTTTTGGCTAAAGTTTCTGAGACTCATGATCCAAAGACATTTGCAGAAGCTTCAAGTCATCCAGATTGGGATACAACAATGAATGAAGAGTAGCGTTCTTTAATGGAAAATGATACTTGAGATCTTGTACCTCTTCCAAAAGGAATAAAACTTGTCCGATGTAAATTGTTCTACATAATTAAGTATGCATCAGATGGAAGTGTTGAAAGACACAAGGCTCGGTTAGTTTCCAAAGGATTTTTCCAAGTTGAAGGAATTGACTATAATGAAACCTTTGCCCTTGTAGCCAAAATGAATTCCATCTGCCTTGTTCTTTCCCTTTCTACCTCACATAAATGGGAGGTCCATCATATGGATATTAAATTCGCATTCTTGCACAGAGATTTGCAAAAAGAAATCTACATGGAAGAACCTCCTGGCTATGTCCAGAATGACTCTAGCCTTGTTTGTCGCCTTAAGAAATCTCTTTATGGTCTTAAGCAAGCTCCCTGATCTTTGTATGCAAAAATGGGCAACTTTCTTATTGACACTGGATTCTCTAGATGCCATTTTGATCCTAATGTCTATACCAAGAACGTAGGAATCCATCTCATAATCCTTGTCCTTTATGTTGATGACCTTATCCTTACTAGTAGTGACTTAAAAATTTTAACCATGTGAAAACCAGCCTTAAGAAGAAATTTGAAATGACATACTTAGGATTTTTGCACTATTTCCTTGGCCTCCAAGTTTTGCAAACCAATGAAGGAATTTTTCTTTCCCAGTCTAAATATGCTTGTGACCTTCATCGTCGCTTTCACATGGACGATTGTAAACCAACCCCTTCTCCCTTCCAGTATGGGGTCAAGCTTACTTCTACCTGTACTTCTCCCAAAGTTGATGCCACCCTGTACCGTCAGTTAGTTGGTAGCCTCTTATACTTGACTCATACCCATCCTGATCTTTCCTTTGTTGTTGGTCTTGTTGCCCGGTATATGCAAAAACCCCATGAAAGCCATTAGAAAGAAACTAAAATGATA
The DNA here is from genome assembly GCA_009831015.1 of Picea engelmannii. NCBI lineage: Eukaryota > Viridiplantae > Streptophyta > Pinopsida > Pinales > Pinaceae > Picea > Picea engelmannii. The sequence continues at coordinate 464,199 of ML776676.1, read as the reverse complement.
CTTCTCTATGTCTGTGGTACAATTCAGTTTAGGATACATTACAATTCAGGGGGGACTCCTTTATTGGTTGGTTTCACTGATTCATATTGGGTCGACGACCCTGATGAACGAAAGTCTACTGCAGGTGATGTTTTTAGCCTTGGTTCATGACCTGTCACTTGGGCCTATAAGAAACAATAGGCTATTGCACTTTCTTCAATAGAAGCAGAGTACCGAGCAACGATAAATGCAAGTCAAGAAGCCTTATGGTTTCAACAGATTCTTTCAGAGTTTGGATTCCAGTAGCAACATCCGACCAACCTTTGGTGCGACAATCAGAGTGCCATCAAGCTCGCCAAAGACCCAGTTCAACATCAATGAAACAAACACATCAAGCTACACATGCACTTCATCAGAAGGCTCATTCATGATCAAGTTATTGAAGTGCTCTTTTTCCCTACATAAGATCAAGTTGCAGACATTTTCACAAAGTCTCTTACAGAAGCAAAGTTTTCCAAACTTCGATCTATGTTAGGATGTTCAGGAAGTTGCCATTAAGGGGGAATAGGATCTAATAGCTCCTTCCTTCTCCTATTGTGTCACTATTGTAAATCCTTCAATCCTATCCCAAGTTGTTCTTAAGGGGGGATGTTAGGATATTTAGAAACTTATGCGTTAGTTAAGATCTACTTGATCTAATGTGTCGTTAGGTAAAAGTGTGTTTCTTTAGTATGCATTAGTATGCATTTGTAGTTAGGAAATCCGATGGTCATGATATGTTCCTGACATAGAGTTATCCAACGACTCATATTCTCCTCGATCTTAACGACCATTGATCCGTGGCTTAACACCCGATTGGTCCATGATCTCTATTTAAAGAGCATGGAGGGTCATTTGCCGATGATCGATTGTGAGAAAATCTCTCTGTAATCTTTTTCTTTTGCATTAATAAACTGCTCCAAGTGGCCACGTTGGCTGGGGTTATGGATGTTTCCCCGTAGGGGTTTTACCACGTCAAAACATCGGTGTGTTGATCTTTGATATAGTTGTGTGAGTGGTTACTGAAGGTGTTAGTCCTTTGTTGGAATACTTGTGTTGACGAACATTTGTATGTTTTTAAATTATGTATACTGTTCGTAAAGTTCTAAGTGGCATAACCCAACTGAACGCTGGGGATGCTACATTATGGCATCAGAGCTGATGGCCAGAGAAGTGTCACAATGATGCGACCCGACCTAGGTGGCTAGGGATGTTACAATTTGGTATTAGAGCATGAAAATTTTAAGTGGCATGACCTGACCTGGGTGGTTGGGTATGTTACAAAAGGAAAATATCTAGAAAGAGTTAGATATATTTTTATGTGTGCAACTTTCTCTTCATAAATTTTCCAATCCACTTGTCGATGAAAGTGAATACAAGTAGACACATTTTATTTGGGTAAACAATGACATCACATATATTGTTACTTTCACGTGGGAATTGTAGAAGCGTCACTATTCCAAATTTCATAGGTCCTACCAATGTAAATATGAGCTCACACACATTTATGAGGCTCTGAAACTCTAAATTTAATGACATGGATAACCATTGCATGGGATACAATTTATCCATAGCCATTGGCTTTGCGAAAACTCCTCATATACCCAAAAATGATATCGCGAGATTTTTTCGAGATTTAGTAGCATCCGTCCAAATCTAATACATGGTGATTTTTTTTTTTATAAATTTTATTATTTTTTTCAAAGAAATGTCACGTCTAGCCAAGAGTATTTAGTCATATCAAGAGATTTTTTAAAAACAAAATTAAGTCAACTTTAATAAAACAAACTTTATGAAATTTTGAAGATTTTTTAAAAACAAAATTAAGTCAACTTTTTTTTTGACCTACCTAACCATCCCTACATTCCATGTCTTGGGAGAGACTAATAATATACATTTTATTTTATACATATTTTATTTTTAAGCAATTTTTTTTATAATATTTAGGTTTATTAGTCTAGCTTTTATTGATATTATCTCAAGATCCTTTTTATTGATACAATCTCAAGATCATGATATCATTGTATATAGATAAAAATCAAACACTTGAAATAATTTGTTGATAGTTCATAAGGGGGTAGACTTTCACTTTTGCAAGATGCTTTCAAATCTTGGGCGATTAATCTATTTCATTACATACAAAGAAAACACGATTTTAGTCATTCAAAAGTAGTTTTAAGTCAAACTCCAAGATCAAAGCACCTAATCTTTAACCCCATACATAAAGTATAAATACATGTAATTTCTTATAATAACTTTTATAATTATAAAACTTTAACATATCACAATTCTAATTCTTATTGTAAAATAAATATTTATAAAAATAATAACTCGCTTATTACCATAATAATTAATTTGTTATAAAATAATTATACTTCTTAATAAACGTGAAATCTACACTATAAATTCTCATTTCCTTTCCTCTTCCCTCTACTTATAAGATTTTACCACTCTAACCCAATAATTCTCATTTCCTTTCATCTTCCCCCTACTTATAGGATTTTACCACTCTAACACAATAACATGTAATTCATTGACAATCACTAATAAACACTCTCCTATTTCCTTTCCTGTTGATTATATGATATTCTATGATATTCTGAAATATATAATGTTCAATCCCATGTATCTAAGATAAAACATTATGTCAATACCATGTAATTCATTGACAATCACTAATAAACACTCTCCTACAGTYTCCTATTTCCTTTCCTGTTGATTATATGATATTCTGAAATATATAATGTTCAATCCCATGTATCTAAGATAAAACATTATGTATGTTAGGATATATTACATTTAATGTAACCAATAAAAATATATTATATTTAAAGTAACGTTGTTGGGTGTATAATGCTGGTTTAACATATTGTATAAATAAGGCTACTAGGTAGCATATACCCGTCGAATATAATAATGAAAGTATTGTTTAAGGAGATAGGGAGAGAAGGAGTAGGCATGAAATGACTAGATGGCAGAAATATTATTACAATAACATTGGGGGAAGTGAAGGCAGCAATAAGACTTCAAAGTTTTTGGCCAATACAATATCAAATAAATGAGATTTAAAATTTAAAATTAATCATTATTTTTTAAAACTTTAGATAAAGGGATGCATATTTTATGGTGAACCATGAACTAATAGAAAGTCAAACCTAACTCAACACTATATACCATGCCTATCAGCAGGTATAATAACTCTACACGAATATACCTAATAAAAATATATATATCAACTTTGCCAATAATTTTATTATGGAAGGGAAAAAGGATTACATGATTTCATAAAATATGAAATTTGGAAGGGAAAAAGGATTACATGATTTCATAAAATATGAAATTTGTAATTATTGATAATATAGTTAAAAAAATGAAGATAGTTATAACAATACGTTTTTTTGAATTTTTGGGTATATTTTTCAAACTCTGGTAAAAAACTTAAAAGAATTGTTGAAATTGTACATAATAGTGGTTGAGATTGTAGAATCCAAGTGCAATAGGGGTTTTCAAGGTGCTGAATCCATTTATGCATTCAAAAATGCAATTTAAGTAATGAAAAATTATAATTTCACCAACAATTACATACTTGATTGTTGCTAGAGAAAATCCAATTTCACCAACAATTACATACTCCGATTTCGGTGATGGTTGCTAGAGAAAATCCAAAAAATAGAATGTTTAGACTCATCCAAAAAGATCACATGTAAGGTCTAAAAAATGTTAACAATATTGATCCCACAATAAGGTTTAACAATGCTTCTAATTATTAGCTAAGAGGTAACGATTCAAGACCCAGAGACCTCTCGTAGGAGTGAAACTCTGCCTCGTGGGTTATTTCAGTTGGAGTGGTTTTCCTTGAGATGAGTCGATTTGACTTTGGAATCCAATTCCAAAGGCACTCAAAACAACAATTTGAAACCAAAGTCAAAAGCTAATAGTCATCGGGGTTGAAGAAAAACCTATTGATTTGGTGGATTTGATTGAATATGTTCTTGACCCAGTGGTCGAGTGCAATAGATCAAGATCGAGATTTAGTTAAAGCATTACATGTGGATTAAAACACAAAATAACAACTAAGTGTACTACAAATTTGTTCACTAATAATTCAACAAAGTATAATTTACGCATAAATATACACATATATATAACGAGAAGCATTAGTGACTAATAATGATGAACCGACTACATTCATAAACAAGTGTTACGTTGCAACGTAGTCCCTGCCAAGTAAGGAACTACGCTGCCATGCAACATTGGTCTTCACGCTATCAGTCGGGTAAGTTAATGTGATCATAGGGAAGATGCACTGAGGTTCATGTCAAATTCAGACTTTAATGCTAGTGTATCAGCTATGGGATAGAGCGTCGGGTGGTTCTTCTATGCTAGTGGATCAAGACAATCCAGTCATCGGAGCAACCATAAAACCTTCCATTCATTGTATATATTCACTTACTATTTCGATTAACAAAGAATAATGATGATCCATGTATTTGATTGATATAATTTTCGTGATGGAAAGAAATAAATTTATCGTACAATTTATATAAATTGTACACAGATGCTCATCCTCAATCCACCATGGCAACAAATAAAAATTGTACATTTGCAATTTATAAACCTTAAAAAGGAAAACATAAATAAAAAATTCAAACTCCATAGACTCCTCCCAAACTTCCCATCACATGTACTCAACCGCGCATAATTAGTTATTAGTACTTGAATAGAAGGTAAAATACATTGATGGGAAGTCCCATTATTGGACATGAAAATCATGACAGGATAGCAGTGTCGATGGTAGCAACATAGAAATGGAGTTGGCAATCGAAGTTTAAATAGCCCTGGGATGAAGAGTTTGAATAAAATTGTGTCAACATAATAAGGGGCAATAATGGGGAAATATTCAGATAAAAGACAGATAGGAGCTGAACTCCACTATCATAGAGAATGCATTGTGAAGCCTAGACGCCAAAGGTAACAAAATGATAGAAAAAATAGGCGGCAACAACAATGCAGAGGTACACACAACGAGGTAGACACACCGAATTTGAGTAGAATTGTAAATTCCATCAACTCAAAAGGGGACTATAATATTCAAATCTGGGACAATTTGCAACACAAGTTTAACATTATGTTGAACACAATGCAGAGCATTGAAATTCATGGCAACAATATGAACTCCAGTGTTATAGAGAAATCAAGGGAAAACCTTTGAAACTCAAGATAGAATTTTAATGCTAATAACCAGAGATAAAAGTATGGTTGAAATTCACAGTATTAGTATGAACTCTGGGGTTATAGGAAATGAGAAGTAGAACCTTGAAGCTTAAGACAAAAGTTTGGAGCGATTAAAAATATGCAGGAGTATGGTTGAAATTCACGGAGATAGTATAAACTCCAATGTTATAGAGAAGAAGGAGCATAACTTTGAAACTCAAGATGATTTTTGAATAATAAAAATTGAAATGTCAAACACCATTCCAAAACATACAAGCAAACAAAGGACCGTCTAAACACATGCCATATCCTCCCTTCCCATGGTCTTACATAACATTAAATAATGTATTACAACAAAAAAAATTATGATCAACAAGTAGATTAATATGTAGTCAACCGCCTTATGGATCGTTATAGTCCATGCCCGAGGCAAGGACTAATAACACATTTGTAAACACTGTAAATACCAGAAAATAGTGAGTATCCTCACTATCAATTAACCCCTCGATATAAATAAAAAAAACAATATCAACATCCACATTAAAATACCATCGCATCACTCTAGACTACACACTAAAAAATAAAAAAAACTATCAATTAACCCTTAGTATAAAAAACAATATCAACATCCACATTAAAATACTATCACATCACATCAACTACACACTAAAAGTCAAATTCTTCGTTTGAAGATTTCCAACATCACTTGGAAAAAAACGCAAAAGATTGAAAATGAAACCTAAACTAGTTGTGGGAACGCGAACCATAACTAGAGTTTTTTATTTCTGAAAATTAGGGCGGCTTCTCCCCATCACATTCCCACTCCCGCTAATTCTGGCCGTCATCTGCAGAGATATTCCAAAGTCATCTGCCTCACCACTAATTAAAATACACGCTGTATCAAAGCCGTTCAAAGCGCGTTATATCTCCACGTGGCCCCAGGATGGCGCGGATTTATCTATCAACCGGACCCACCAGCATCCAACTCTCTCCCACTCAGATTTGACAGCCGACATTTCATTTACCCATTTACTGAGACAAGAACCGGCAGCCGATATTTACTTTTGGAAATCCGACGGCGGAGATATAGGCCGCGAAACACGGGGTCAAACGAGGACCGCGGATGCCGAACGGAGATCTCGCTGGGCGAAAAGTAACAGAGGCGAAATTTTATCTCGGCTATTCGGGATCGGTAAAAGACAAAGAAATTGTTGTTTACGTGGCGGAACCAGAACCGACAGATCCGCAGACAAGGAAATTATTGTTTACGTGGCGGAACCAGAGCCGACAGATCCGCGTGCTGTCACCAACTCACAGGGACTTGACACAAGTTAAACTTCGAGCAAGTCGGCCGAATCCGACGAAAGCCCCTGCGATCTGTTGGTGTGGACTGTCTGATCTTTAACCCAGGGGGCAGGGCCAGTGGGGGTTTTGGTGGAATCCAGCAGATTAGCTAGAGGATCCTCGACTAGAGGTCCGCCATTAGAGAACAACAGGGACGGCATAGCACAGCACAGCACAGCACAGGCATTATTGAAGAGGAATCAGGCCACTCAGCGTGATCTGAGCTTTCTGGTTTTCGAGTTTTTGAAGAGTTGGGCGATCCCAGAACAGAGAGAATGGGCAGGGCTCGGGTTCGACCCTCGCCCGTGGCGAACCTGGCATTGTTTCTGGGCGCCATGAGCCTCTTGTGGGTGGCCCCCCACTCGCAGAGCAACGGCTCGTTCATCCCTGCAGAGGACATACTTTTGACCTGCGGCGCCTCAGGCAACGGCAAGGACGCAGACGGGCGGACTTGGGTAACCGACCAGGGCTCCAAATTTGCCCCGCCCGCGGCATCCAATTCTCTCTCAGAGTCTGCCTCCTCGCAGAGCCCGTCCCTCCCTTCGACGGTCCCTTACATGACCGCGCGGATCTTCACAGCCCCGGCCACATATTCCGTAGCCGTTTCGCCGGGGCGATTCTGGTTGAGGCTATACTTCTACCCGTCGAACTACGGATCCCACCAAGGCTCCGACGCGCTGTTCAACGTCGAGGCCAATTCCTACACGCTTCTTCACAACTTCAGCACCTTGCAGACGGCCAACGTCCTGAACCAGGCCTATTTGGTTAGAGAATACTCCATCAATGTTACCTCCGACAGGTTGAACATCACGTTTTCACCGAATACCCGGAGTTCATACGCCTTCGTCAATGGCATCGAGGTCGAATCGATGCCCAATCTCTTCGGCGGAGAGCCGCCGGCTCTGGTCGGGGTCAGCGGCGGGGCGCCGTTCCCCATTGGTTCCTCCTTTGTGCTGCAGACCATGTACAGGCTCAACGTGGGCGGGCAAAATATCGGCCCCAGCGGAGACTCGAACCTTAGCCGGACCTGGTACGATGACACGTTTTATCTCTACGGCGCGAACAACGGCGTAACCCTGAGCAACGACTCGGCCGTGCAGTACACGGACAGCGATCCCGATTACACTGCCCCGCAAGATGTCTACAGAACCTTCAGATCCATGACTCCAGACTCGAACCTGAACGAAAAAATCAATTTAACCTGGCTGTTGGCTGTCGACGCGGGTTTTACATACCTGGTCCGGCTCCATTTCTGCGAATGGATTTACACTCTGCCGAACCAGAGGGTTTTTAATATTTATGTGAATAATCAGACTGCGGAGCAATCTTTTGATGTGATTGGATTAGTCGACACCGTCGGCACTGCTATGTACAGGGATTATGCTAGTACTCTCCCAGCACAGTCCGGGGACAGTAATTTCTGGGTATCTTTACAGCCTGATGTTAGCACTAAACCCCAATATTATAATTCCCTTTTAAATGGGTTGGAACTGTTCAAGATTAATGATAGCTCGGGGAATCTGGCAGGGCCGAATCCAGTGGCTGCTCCTCAAGTGAATTACCAGGTAAAGGCTCATTGTTTTGAATTTCTGTTTTTGCCTCTATTCGTCTTAGTTACTAGGTCTTTGTGGTATCTCTTCCTGGGTTTTTGCACTGAGCCTCTAGCCCTGGCCTTTGAAACCCATGCTATAAAGGTTTGGAACACGACAATCCACAGCTAGAATAGAATCCTGGTAGATATCTTAACACTTTGTTCTTTCCCCTTTCTTCTTCAACCCCTCGCCCTTGATCTATTTGACCCGAAGTACATATCAATAGCTGAGAAACTCATGATGGTGAGGCAGACCGCAGTGACAATAGAATCCTTGTGGACGGTAGAGCACCCTGCCCATTGAAACTCATGCCATAAGGGTGAGTAAGACGGAGCATTATAAGGGTTATCCAAAAGCTACCCAAAAATACTCTTCTTGCCAAATTTCAGCGAAACAGAAAATCTAAATTCTGCTTGATTCAATGTATTTTAGATTTTTTTGAGTGTCTGGGTCGATTGATTGACCCTTAAAACTCGTACAGTCACTCCTAAACTAGGACCTTTTGGAACTATGACAATCATCAAGATTTCTGCCAGAATCATTGGCGGGGAAAGGTGCGGTTTTGGATAATTTTAATCCAATCGCCGAGGAAGACCCCAACAAGAATGGAATCCTGGTGTACAGATCGTACTCCTTTGAGCTCACCAGTGAACTGATGCTCCGTTGCCATGTTTTGAAAACGGTAATCTAAAATGAAAGGTTAGCCAAATACTTGAAAATGGATTGCATTCTCAGTCCAGAAAAACTTTATGAACTATGTTCTTCAAAAACAGCTGTGTTTTGCCTAATTTCATGGTTCCTATTCGGCCAAATCTTTACATGATTGGATCCAAACTTTTAGTTAAACTGATGGTGTTGGAATTGTCACTGTTGTATAGTAATCAAAGATACGGAGATGGGAAAATTCTCAATATTGAATTTTCTTTTTGTTGGTGAATATGAAGCACTATCACAGCTCGAAATGGTCTGGCTAACTACCAAAACAGCCATAAGTCTTGATCCCCGTTCTAAAGGCTACACATAAAGACGGGAGAAAACATCCATAAAACATTAACATTGAAAACATAATGCCCCCAGGCCCGCCTGAGCTAAAACTCAGAGCTCTCCCTTGAGCTGCTATCTTGAACTCCCGATTTTTGAGCTACTCTAAGCTGTCTTCGAATAGATATGCCCATGCCTTTTATAGGTTTTGAGCCTCCGTGAAAGCTACTCCTCATAGTTGACCATGTCAACTGGGTCTGCTTCCTTGCCAATCGTTAGCTGCCATGTGGAATCTAACCCAAGTGCCTCCTGGATTTATGCATAGGTCTTTGTGTTGTGGTCTCTTTGCTCTTTATTAAACACTTGGAACAAAGGTATAAACACAGAGACATCATGCTGCAGTTTGATCAAATTTTATTAACACTACAAAAAAGTCTATAATTTTCTGACTTTTGTGAATATTGGAGAAAGTTTATGCATTCTTTGCCACCAGTATAGATCTGAACTTTGTTGTTTTCTATTTTTGAATAGCTAATTCTTATCATGATGTGGCAAGCATTCCCATCCTCAATCTAGGAGTAATACAATTAATGTAGTTGGCTTACAACACTCGAAATGAAATCCTTCAGCTATGAAGCCATGAGCAGGGATCTGTTCTGTGAAATTTGCCCAAGACTTGCACCTGGCCTCAACTACAATCATAAGCACAAGTGGCTCATGAGGGGCAAACATTTTTCCAGGGAAACTTGAACTCTGTTGGGGGCAAATAACATCTCCCCACTTTCACTGACCTGGCAAGCTTCCATTGACTAGTTTGTAGCATTTTAGAAATACATGTCTCCTTATTATGCATATGTATGTGTGTGAAAGTTCAGAGTTTGATTTGAAGGGAAATAATTTTAGTTCCTAAATACTTAGGCAATGCTTGTGATTCATTTGTAAACATGTTTTCAATAGGTTTTTGGGAATAAAAGCCAAATCTAATAAGCGCCACTGCTTACAGGGGCCTGGTACTAATGTGATTCCTTCAAGTTCTAGCAGCAGCAGCAGCAGCAAGGGTAAGGGTCCTGTGATTGGGGGAGTTGCTGGAGGGGTTGCTGTATTAGCGCTTGTTCTTGCTGTCTGCTGCTTTGTTCGTCAACGCCGTGGTAGGTCAGCTGGTGACAAGCACCCTGGATGGCTGCCCCTACCACTCTATGGTGGTAACTCACACACCATTGGGAGCAAAGTTTCGACAACTTCTGGAAAGAGTGGTACTGGTAGTTATGCATCATCTGCACCTTCCAGTTTTTGCAGACATTTTAGCTTTGCAGAGATACAAGAGGCTACTAGAAACTTTGATGAGTCACGGATTCTTGGTGTGGGTGGTTTTGGGAAAGTTTATGAAGGAGAGATTGATGGTGGTGTCAAGGTTGCAGTTAAGAGAGGAAACCCGCTAGCAGATCAAGGTATCCATGAATTCCAAACAGAAATAGAGATGCTTTCTAAGCTCAGGCATCGCCATTTGGTGTCTCTTATTGGTTACTGTGAAGAAAATTGTGAGATGATTTTAGTTTATGATTACATGGCCAAGGGACCACTGCGAGGACACTTGTATGGTAACAGCAATTTGTCTCCTTTGTCATGGAAGCAAAGATTAGATATCTGTATTGGGGCTGCTCGAGGCCTTCATTATCTTCACACAGGGGCTGCTCAGACCATCATACATCGGGATGTCAAGACCACAAACATACTTATTGATGAAAACCTAGTTGCAAAAGTTTCAGATTTTGGATTATCAAAAATGGGCCCAACTCTTGACCATACTCATGTTAGCACTGTGGTCAAAGGCAGCTTCGGATACCTGGACCCAGAATATTACCGTAGGCAGCAGCTCACTGAAAAGTCAGATGTTTATTCATTTGGTGTTGTGTTGTTTGAGGTGTTGTGCGCTCGACCTGCTATTAATCCTTCTCTTCCAAGAGAACAGGTAAGCATTGCTGAATGGGCTCTGCATTACCAGAGAAAGGGAATTCTGGAACAAATTATAGATCCTTATTTGAAAGGTAAAATAAATCCCGAGTCCCTTAAGAAGTATGGGGAGGCCGCTGAAAAGTGTCTTGCAGAGCAAGGGGTTGAAAGGCCAGCTATGGGAGATGTGCTTTGGAACCTAGAATTTGCTTTGCAGCTCCAAGAAACTGCAATTGAGAATAAACTGGTTGATGACAGCACGAATAACTTCGTGGAAATCTCTCCTGACTACAACTGCTCAAACAACCTAGAAACTTATTCTGTGAATGGACCCAGCACTGTGACAAGCACTGGAGGCCATAGTTTGGCAAGTGAGGATTTGGATGATGTAAATCCAAGTGCCGTTTTTTCCCAACTGGTGAATCCACAAGGGAGGTAATTGAATTGGCAGGTAGTACATTCATGTTTCTGCATTTGTTGAAGTACGTGCAGCCAGCAAGTTGCACAAAGGATTGCACCAATAGTCAGGCAATTGAAAATTTTCAGTGCTTTATCAAATACTTAATTTAATATTTTATTCATTGCCTCTAAAATATTTGTTGTTAATATTCAAATCCTTCAATGGGATAGACAGTTGTAAGGGTTCGTTGGCATTCTTTGTGAATGTTATGTGTACTACTGTATTTAGCTTGCTTTATTGCACATCTGTATCATGATACGAGACATCATGTTTCCAAGATCTCAAAATGATCGCTTAGGGGGAAAATCATTTGCTTGTAGGAAAGGAAATGGATAATTCTTCAAAACATCAACCTTCCATGTGATCATAGAATTTAGTAATTTTGATGGAGAGTATTCTCCCTTATCTAGCATTTATGCTAATATGAGAAAGGCTGGATATCTAAGCCAACCCTGGTTGTATTGTACTTGCTTCTGCTGTTTACTGAAATAAAGAAGGAGCCTTCACATTTCTAAATCAGAATTATATCAAAACCATTCCTCAAAGCAGAAGAATGGCATGGTTTTTCTGGTTTTCTCTAGACATTTGGATGCTTCTGCCAAAATGGTATATACTCAGTCCTTGTATGGTCATTGTCATATTTTGTGTTAAGGTCATAAGGTCATTGCCATGTTTTGTATGACATTATAACATATTCTAAGGGATTCATATAGTTTGAATCTTGATATGCAGCTAGATGTCCTCGTGGCTGTTTTAATCATGATTAGCAACTATATTTATGCATCAGACAATCTTTGCTTGTAAACGTACTCTAGGGAGGTTAGATATTACAGAAATAATATGCACATAGCAATCAGTAAGTGTTGATGATATAACCTTGAGCATTTTGACAGCGAATGGTTATATCCAGTGACTCACCCTGCCTAAATCATTTCTCACTATATCAAGTGAGAAATCTTAAACATTTACTCTTATAAATGTATATGTTTTGAATGTATTTGGGAACGAATGTAAGCGAATTTTTAGTTTGTAGAGTTCCTTACTGGAGGAGACTCGAGTTTGCAACTTATCATGTTAGGAACATATGGACTTCATCTTCTCATCGTTTTGAGCTCATGTGTTTTTCTCATACTTAATTTCTTATGTTCTTTTTTTCTTTTCTCCAACTTACTTGGTGAGTGTTTATGTTGGTAACGTTTTTGTTGTTCCTTTCTAATACGGTGTTCGGTCCCATGGTCTTACATGCTACTTTTCACACTTCAACAGGTTGATGGTTTTTGCATCTGTACCTGTTCAGAATCTTGTCATCACTATATATCACTAGAAGAAGTTTGTCATAACTTTGTTGCTTGTTACTTAAACTGAAATAACCCTTTTAGCTGTAGATCTATTATATATCCAGAAAAAACATATTTGGTATCAAAAAGTTCAGAAAATGGGCAAGTCGCTTATCAAGTCTTTGTCTCGTATAAACATAATGTTGCCTAAAATTCTTGATTTTCTTTGAGACATGCATCATATATTACTTATGGTATAAAAGATATAGATTATGGAACAAAGAGAGTAACAACAAATATTGCAACTCGATGACACGCCCAATCCTATTCTAGAAAAGACCAAAAAATCCGAGTATAGGAGCTTGTGCCTCAATAGGGAGAGACCCCACATCTTTGCAGGGAAAAACTAAATTTTAACATTAATGAGCAAAGTCAATTCTGTCATAAAGACCCTGATCTTCCCTAGAAAGAGGGCAGAGTGTTGCATGAAAAGTACCTTTACATTGATTTTTCCAAATTGTGTTCTATAAAGATTAATTGTACCTAATCATCCCAGTGTAGCCTGGGAGAGGACCTTCTAAGAGAGGGGAGTAGTGAAAACTAGTAGTTAAATGTATCTTTATCCAAGTGTTCCCTAGGAGAGGACCTTCCAAGAGAGGGGAGTAGTGAAAACTAGTAGTTAAAAGATAGCTTGAAAGCATGCCCAAAAAGCCTTGGTAGACATGCATTTCTAAAAGACATGCTCAACCGTTTCATCTCGACCACAATCTGCCAACTAGGTCTGTCTTTGACCTCAAGTTGGCTTTAAGTTTCAATTGTCAAACAAGGGTTTGCTGCTGTTTTATAACATCAAACTGTTCAGTAACTTCTTTGCTGTTTTGTTATGGTTACATAGGCCATTTAGGTGATCTAGCATGTAGTTTTTGTCACCAAGATGTTAATACATGCATACCATAAATTATGTAACATACCTAAAGATCTTTAATGCTGAAAATACCGCTGTTCTAAACACTATCATACATGAAAATGAACACATATATTTTTGGTCAACATGACCCTGAATAAAACCCCCCAGGGAAAACCAGTTTGGAATATGAGTGTATATATGTGGAGAATAGAAGGTGGAATACAACAAGTACAATAAACAAATGACCCTGATACAATAACAGCTTGACTCAAGCTGCAACACAAGTCCAAGAGGCAGAGATGCGCCCTCTTCACAAGTTGCCCAATCCACTGAAATGAAGCGTCCTAGCTGTTGGAAGCTCTGATGGAGAAACCCTTGCACCCAACTCTGAATCTCTGCTGTAGCTCTCCACTGAAACTGTCCTCAAAGCAAACTGACAACTGCAAGTCCTCCCTGCTAGCTGTGTGCCCTCCTCTCAGCAAGAACAATCTCCAAAAATAAATGAGGGCCTAAGCCTCTTGGCTACCTCCATGAATGGGGGCGCCCAAGCTTTCCTAACTCAATGCCACCATCCTCTCCTCAATGCTCCCTCTCAAATTCCTCAAGTGAACATAAGAGTGAATGAACCTCCCTTTGCCCTATGCGCCCCTCTTAAGGAAACATGAGAAAACCTAAAGTATGTGTGGATGAGATCATCTCATCTCATCCCTAATCAATGGTTGACATCTCTCCAAAAGAATCTCGACTCAAAACCCACTTTACTTAAGTTTCCATCGTTTCATTTTATGTCCCTCAATTCACCCACAAAGTGAATTAATAGTCATTTTAGGCTAAAATGACCAAATTTCAGTTTTGACTTAAATCTCCTAAGTCAAAGTGAAATTAGACATAAAATACATAGTACATGGTACAGAGTATTTCCCTCTTGTGTTTAGAGGCTCACAAACACAAGGGGACCACTTTTCAAGGTACCCAAATCTTAACACTCCCTCTTATCGAGAAAAGTGCCTTTCACCACCAATATCATCCCTATAGTGGATGTGGTTGCCTATTGGCAAATACTCGGTGAATATGGCTGTATCCTAATCAATGAAAGTAGTTTTTTATACAGATTTGCTCAATCTGCGTGATCTATAGATGGAAGTGTTTCTCCACCTATCCAAGATCACTTAAATCTTGGTATCAAACCAAAGATCTCAACCTTGGTCTCCCACCAAGGATTTCTACCTCCTAGCATCTCGCCAACGGTCACTACTCTTGGCATCTCACCAAGAGTATCTTGATCTCGACATCTTAGCAAGATCCTCAACTTGGCCTCTCACCAAGTGATTTCCACCTGAAGTGGATCCAGAACTTGATCTACCCGTCTCCGTAGCCAAGTGAGGTTCAAGCCTCCGTGGTGCCCTACTGCTCTTCCTCATCAATCTATATGATGCTCTAAAGCCCCTGCACCAACCCTCTGTCTCGACAACTCTAAAACTAAGTTGTCTCGGGTGGACCAATCACCCCTGATGATGGTGTCCATGAAAATTGACTCTGAGCTCCCTCTGAATCACTACTATGAGTCAATAGGTCCTCCTCAACTCTGTGTCCCCACCTGACGTTGGATGGTGTAACAACTGACAAAGAAGTAGCGAATGCACTCTCTCACAAACTGTGCGTCGAACTCAAGCTCCTCTACTGTCGTTGCTGAATCCTCACACTGCTGCTTCTTCTTGGGACATTGTCCTGCAAAGTGACCCATCCCTCTACAAGCAAAGCATCTCACTGTGCTTGTGTCTCTCTTTTGCCCACCACTGCTCTCTCTTTGTGGCGGGGCCCCAAACTTGGGACCCTGTTGACTTCCCTTGCTGGTCTTCTTCTTTCCCTTTGTCCAAAGAGCAAGGTCCTTATCACCCTACAATGTCTATTGCTGTCCAGAAGTCTCTGATGTAAGTCTAGTCTCCTCTTGAATGAAATCATCCCACAATCTCTCCCAAGTGGGCATGATCTCCCTAGCAACAATGCCACGAACAAATGGACCCCATGGTTTGGTGAAGCTGTTTAAGGTTGTCCTCACCATAGAGTTTGGGTCCACTACCTCTCCAACTGCTGCAAGCGCATCTCTGATCTGGGTGTATCGACCAAGGTAAGAAGTAACCGACTCATCCTTGAGCATGCGAATGCCCCTGAGTCGATCAAACATAACCGTCTTCCGTTCTAGTTAGAGCTTTAATAAAGCTTGCAAAGAGATGCCCACAGCTCAAATGCATAGTCTTTCCCAGTCAAGAGGGGAATGATGTGATCCCTCACTGCATCAAACATCATCCTCTTTTCCTTGTTCTTCTTCTTCCTGAACTCTGCTAACAAGATGGGAGCACTAGCAGGAGGAACAACAATAGGCGTCTCAACTATATCTCATAGTTCGAGGTCCTTTAAGACAAAGATGATCCTGGCCTTCCAAGGAGACTAGTTGCTAGCTCTAGCTAGCCTATCCTCCACACACATCTGAGATGCCGACATCACTGCGCACTGCACTCAAACTGATGCTACAACTTTAAAGGAACGTTGCCTTACTCCTGTCAACACGTGTGAAAAGAGACAAACGAACAACGACCTCACTCCTAACAATATAGGTGTGAAAAGAGGTTGTGAAAAATCAGCGTCACTCCTAGCAAGTAGGTGTGAAAAAAGGTTGACAAAATGTCCACCGACTGTCTTACAACTATTCAAAAACATTCTGTCAACAAGCTGTCACTAAACTTTGTCAATGGTTGTCTACAAAATTTGCCTAAAAGATCTCTAGAACAGTCCACAAAATGTTGTCCAAAACTCAACAAAAAATCGACGACCAAGTTCTGATACCATGAAGATTTTCCAAGTCCAAACAAGTTGCCAACTAGGTCTGTTTTTGACCTCAAGTTGGAGTTTCAACTGTCAAACAAGGGTTTGTTGTTGTTTTATAACAACAAACTGTTCAGTGACTTCTTTGTTGTTAAGGTGCGAAAACCCTATTTTTTGGTGTGTATGCGGGTTGTCTGTGTATAGGGTGCGTATACACAAGCTGTTTGTGTACAGGGTGTGTACAATACGCGGGATGTCAGTGGACACGGAACGTATAGTGGATAAAATCATGGAGATTTGTGGTTGAGATGATGACAAGCTGTTGAAGACTGAAGCTGGTTCCAGATCTGCATTCTATGGGCTCGGATCTGTCATTGAGACACTGATATGATTACATTATTGTCTTGATGGATAGTATAGCTTGTTGTGTTGTGAATGCTTAGGGCATTCTTGGTATGGCTGCTATGATGTGGTTTATGTTGGTTGATGGAGTGAGGAGTACTCTTGTGATTCAGTTGTGATATGATTGCTATGGTATACTAGTTGCTTATACATGATTGAGTTAACATTCATATTGATTGGTTGTGGAGCATGAGTAAGCTATTGGAGAGCTTGGATGTGTTGTGACTGGCTGGTGGCCAGTTTGAACAATGAGAGATAGAAGAGAATGATGAATTGGTTGTAGAGGATCTGAGTTGATCTTGAGAGATAAACCTTAAGAAGCTCAGATGATATATGCGAACTGTACTACTGGCAGGGCGCGTACATACGCAGGCTGTACCACTAGTAGGGTGCGTACATACGCGTGCTGCACTACTGACAGGTCGCGTACATGTTGCAGATTGATATATGTTGAGGATTGCTGCCTCATCTCAGTGGGATCTTTTTCCAAAACTTCTCTTTTACACAAAACTCATTAGTTAGCATTCAACATTTTACTCATTACTCATTGTTGTCATTTATAATCAGTTATATGTGAACACATATCAGCAACATATATCACCAATATATCAACAAGTCATCACCACAAGGAACACAAAAAACACAAGATGTATGTACAATTTTCTTTTTATTACGGACTACAATCCTTGGGGATTTTCAGCAACAACTGAATAGAATACAACTCTACAATAGCACTAGCTCTATCATGCAAGACTCAGCGTACACACTCAGTACCATACTCATTCACCCCCCTCTCTAAGTGTGGTAGGTGTGTCCAACAAAAATGACTAAATTTTACTTTTGAATTAAATATCCTAAGTCAAAGTGAAATTAGACATAAAGTACATGTTACATGGTATAAAGTATTTTCCTCTTGTGTTTAGAGGGGGGACCACTTTCCAAGGTACCCAAATCTCAACAGGGGAGTAGTGAAAACTAGTGGTTAAATGTAGCTTCATCCAAGTGTCTCCTAGGAGAGGACCTTCCCAGAGAGAGGATTAGTGAAAACTAGTAGTTAAATGTAGCTTGAAAGCATGCCCAAAAAGCCTTGGTAGACATGCATTTCTAAAAGACTTGCTCAACCATTTCATCTCGACCACAAATCATAGTCACAATGCTCCACGGGTAGACTTGCGACTCACTAAGTCTACGTGACCTTCCATCCTCTACGGGTTGGTTTGACCTTGACTCGGTGACTTCAACCTGAAGTGTGTTTGACTCGCCTATAATTGCCAAAAATCCCCTAAACCCATTCAATTTTAGCAGGGACTGTTGAGTCAATATGGTCGGATAACTCTTAATAATGACCGTTGAGTCGACAAAAAAACGTTGTGTCATATGATCTCAGATTTGAATCTTCAGAGTGTTGATTCTGGACATCGAACAATTTAGTGTTTGAAAACCTTTGTTCATTTTGGTCCATGAAACTTATTTTATAGCATGGTCCATAGCGATTTTGAATCCGATTGATGAATTATGGTATGATGATCAATTGTTATAGTAAGATATGGTAGGATGATTAATTGTTATAGTAATATATCCTTGGTTATGTTATTTTTGCATTATATTTGGTGTAACCTCTCTTTGTATATAATAAAAAAATAGTTTTTCTTGGAAATCTATATTTTGTATCTTTCAGTGTTGAGTCATTGGAGCGCCAACTCATGAGATTTTGTTGAGTCTCGAGTTGAGTTCCGTGCTTTGAAGAAAATAAAGTCTTATGTTGAGTCGACTTTGATGTCTTTGCCACAAATCATGCTTGCAACATTTGTAACACCAACTTTATGAATAGTGGCCTTGATAGCCAATCCTTTGTTAAACATAAGTGATTCCCATACTTGTGCTTGAGGTAAGAGTGAGCCTTCCAAATGCACTAGTACCTCCTTCACCATCATGCTTTGGTGTCCGTCACTCCCACCTTCTGTTCAAGCATGATACAATATCTAATATGTGTCTAACAATGTCACGAAGGTGCTTTGCCATAACAATGTCATGAAGGTGCTTTGCCATATAGAAGTAGAAGGGTTTTCCACTATTCAAGTGTCAATCCATTCAAAATGAATTGGATACATGGAGTTGCATTTTAAAAAGACAACTTTCAAGGGTCATACTATAAATGGTCTAATACACAATGTTGTTTGAATGCTTTAATTTTTGAGCTTGGTTAGGATCATCCCAAATATGCAATTGTGGGTGACCATTGTTCCATAGATATCTCCAATAAATAATACCTTTTATCTCCAGTCTTTTACCAGTGAACATGGTTGAGAGATCGCACTCACTATTGGTAGACTAGAACATCCAAATAGGCCTTGATCCTAGATGCCAAGCATCTTGGGCCCTCGAACTTCCACAAGTGAAAATCAAATACTATTTGCCATGCAACACAACCTTTCAAGTGGAGTTGAACCTAGCATCGATGAGGCTTATCATTGTTGTTTATGTCACACTATTGAAAGGGGCCTTTGATACCTTGAATCCATTGAGCATGTTGAATTCAGTGGTGGAATAAAGCTTGCCAATGGGCATCCCCTTCGTTGCTCACATAACTTCTTTACCAACAAGACCAACTCCTTGAGATTTTATGTTGGGGAGGCTCAATCCTACTTGATCCATTGATAAAGAACAAATATCCCAAGGCAACAAAATAACTCTTTTCACTCCACCTTTCAATATGAAAGGAGTTTTTGCAAGAATTTTATCAACAATTGTAACCTTATCGATAAACAATATTTTATTTTGTTAATCAAGCACACTGTATTATATTTGTCAATCATTTATGGTTGTTTTAGATTCACATATGTCAATTTAATAAGAAACCATTGTGAATGGGATTTTTAGTGGCATTGATTATGTGACATCGTGAGGGGTGTGTGTTTCATAGTACTCGACAATTCGAAGGCCCTGGGCATTTGATTGAATTTTTGAGTGTGATATTTCTTTGGCATGAAGGGAACTTTCGCTGTTCAAAATTTTTAGAATGGCTTGTTACCCTTGACATGTAGAGGGGTAGCTAGTGGATATTTTTTCACTTGTGATTCTAATCACAAATCAATTGATGAGCCAAAAGTGTGACCATTGTTGTATTCATGTATTGTATTGGGCCTAGCTTAGATGATCTTTGAAAAGTGTTTGACCTAGGTGGTATCTCCTTACTTTTTGTGGCCAGTCATGGTCTATCCTTTTAGTACCCATTTTCAAGATAGTCCTTTCTCTTATGGCCTCGTTCAACTACCCCTTGGTGGCATTAAGTTGGCACCATGTTGGTCATTTATGCCTTGGGTAGGTATGCAAGGGTCTTGAGATGGATCTATTACGACACATGATCTAGGGGAGCCTCGAGTTTCACTCACTCCTTTCTATGTAAAAGTGTTGTTAATGTTTTAAAGGTTGTCACACCTATAGAATCACACACTTATCTTATGCCTAAGCATGGACCTCCCTCTTATGTATTTGGCACACTTTGGCTTGGGATTCTTTGAGATGATTCTAGAGTTGCTAGTTTAGTTTCACAGTTCTTGAGGTAGTATATGTATCCCAAGGCATTGGTCACATCATCCGAGGCACTTTTGGGCTACTTTTTCATTCATGGGAATCCGCTTGACATGCCACATTGAAGATACTTGAATGCCCTTCATTTTCATCACTTTTTTGAGCTGATTTTCACTTGATATGAGGGATAACCCCTACATGTGGACATACCTACTAGTTGTTTGAGCATGTGTGGTTTTATTTTGACTTGGAGAGGGTCATTCCATCATTTGTGGGGGTCACTTACATGATATGAGGATGTACTCTTACCTTGGATACCTCTCATTTGGACATTGTAGCTTGATTTGAGGATATATTCTTGCATGGGCCCCCCTCTTATGTATTTGGCACACTTAGGCCTGGGATTCTTCGAAATGATTCTACAGTTGCTCGTTCAATTTCATAGTTCTTGAGGGAGTACATGTATACCAAGGCATTGGTCACATCATTCGAGGAACTTTTGGGCTACTTTTGCATTCATGGGCATCCTCTTGACATGTCGCATTGAAGATCCTTGAATGCCTTTATTTTTCATCACTTTTTTGAGCTAATTTTCACTTGATATGAGGGATAACCCCTACATGTGGATGTACCTACTCGCTGTTTGAGCACGTGTGGTTTTATTTTGACTTGAAGAGGGTCATTCCATCATTTGTGGGGGTCACTTACATGGTATGAGGATGCATTCTTACCTTGGAGACCTCTCATTTGGATGTTGAAGCTTGATTTGATAGGATGTTCTGTCTTTTGGGCCTATTTCACCTCACATGTGTAGACATCCCATGATTTGAGGCTAGACGTTGGCTTGCTTGAGGAGTATTTTACCTTGGAGGACCATTTCACCATGATTTGAGGCTTATATCATGCTTTTGGGGGGGACATTGTGTCTTTTGACCTTAATCGACCTCATTTTTTGTGGGACGACCTCCTTTCTTGGAGGGTTATATGTACATGTGGCATATATCACTTATAGATTGACTTAGTCTCCTATGACAAGTCACCTTTTATATTTTTCTAGGCCAGATCTAGAGGGAATATTATTTTTATATTGAGAGAGATGTTAGATCCCTTGTCTATGAAAAGGGAAGCACCTCTCTTTGTAATTCATTGCTAGAACTTGTGAAAAAAACTCTTTCCCTACTTTATGGATTATGCTATGGATGGCTAGCTAGAGTGCTCTCTTGGAATATGTCTTTTTGTTGCTTCACAAATTGATGGATGTTCTTGGATCAATGGTCTTTGGTGAATCAATTTGATGAATACATGGTCTCTTTGAATCTTTGTAGATTTTATTTGTGAATTGTTGCAAGTGTGGTTGTGATTTTCTAATGTTGGTGGTGCACCCTCTTTCTTTCTTCTTGATAGGTCCCTTCTCAAAACCAGTGGAGGATTGCTAATGGATAATATTTACCTCGAATCATCTTGAAGCTTGTAAGCCATTAGGAGGATTTGATAGGGTTTGTAGTGGACAACCCTAACTATCACCATATGTTCACTTACATTTTCTCAAGAGGAGCTTTAGTTGACTCGATATGCCCAAAATATCAAGTAGGCACAAGTCGATTCTTGTCTAGTCAATCGTAAAATCCAAAATCCAAAATTTTCACTTTTGTTTTAGGGTAATTTTGAATTTTTGTAGCTTGAGTGGACCTGATGGTTAAGAACATTGTTTCCTCCTAAGAGGTCACAAGTTCAAATCCAGAGGGGGGTAGGGTATGTATACCTCTGTAGACTTTAGCTGTCAAATCACTGCACAAAGGGGCTCCCTTGTCCCACAAACAAGGGGGCCTCATACACCAATTTGGTGTTTGGCTTGGCTGTGACCTTAAAATTAGATTATTATTATTATTAATTTCTATCCATAGAAACCCTAGATGTCTTTTCCTTTTGCATGTGTTTGATTTGAAAAATTATATAACTTTTAAATTTTTCCTCGCTGGTTTATATTTATGCATTTTTAGAGAGGAATGCCATGGTTTTGTTGGGTGTTATGTGCCCAAAAAATTTCAGACTTAGCAAGTTGCATTAATTCTAGGTTTATTTGTTGTTTTAGCCCTACAAATTGCTCATTAAAATATGTTTAGTTGGTTGAAACATACTACTATTTATTACTTGTATATTGTTGCAATTTATTCATCTTTTAAGCAAGTTTTATAACAACCTTTAATATATTTCAGATCTGGATTGTTTTGGGAGTAATTTTCATTGGAAATTCACTTAATAAACTAAAATCTAGAATTTGCTTTAAGTAACCAACCTAATTCAACTCTCATATCATTAAAAGTTGACCGTAATTTGGGTAGTAACATAACAAACCTTAGAGTTGCCTTGCCTTTGGAACCCTAAGTGATATTAGGGAAGCCTCCCTTGTGTAGGACTTGCCCTTCACTAAAATAGGGAAGTAGTTGTCTAGGTGACAATGGCGACACTTCTGTGTTATGATCGTCTTTATACCTTTGTGAATATTTGTGAGAGCTTTGCATTGGCATGTAAGATTGTGTGATAATAATCAACAACTTTAAGTTATTAATGCATTTCATAGCTTAAGTTTTTATTTCAATCACATAAAAAATAGTTTGCATGTTTTTAGATGATTAACATTTTTAATGATAGTTTGCATGTTTTTAGATGATTAACATTTTTAATGCATTTCATAGCTTTATTTTTTATTTAAATCACATAAAAAATTAGGTTTGTATGGGATTGGGTCACAATTCCTAGAATAAATTTGTTCTTAGATTATGATATTTGTATTATGTTAAAAATGGATTTTTCTACATCAGAGTGGTTGAAGTTGGAATCACAATGGAAAAGAGTTTCTCCATCTTCATAAACAGTCGTCAAGTGTAACTTTCCTCACTCCCAAATACATGTTTCTAGTTCGGTTAAACCAACGACTAGTGCATGTTTCGGTTAAACCAAGGACTAGTGCATGTTCTCATTGTTCCATTCCTTCTCCTCGAGATGACACGGGATTCAGTTCGTCGATGGTTTCAGAGGACGGTGTTTCTTTCGCAGTAGGTCTCTCAAGGTACTTGGATCCCTTCTCTGCTACGAAGGTGGGTTTGTCCAGACCTTTGATCTCGGGGTTTCCCTCGTCCTCCTCTGCCGAGGAGCCCTATCTTCTACAGTCAAGAACATAATCGCTTGGTGTTTTGGGTGGCTTGGGTTTCGACCAACCAATAGAGTCAGGCCCTTTGAAAGTGGGTCACAAATCGTCACAAAAACATGCTTAGGAGAAGGCAACCCGTGGAATTTTCCAGGGTAGGCAGTGCGTAATATCCGGGGTTTTCAAAGTACGAATTGCCCCGAAGGTAGTTCCCCCATGAATATTTTGTCAATTAATGTGAGAGGCCTTGGAGGGAGGGCCAAAAATTTACCCCTTAAGCAATTGGTGGAGGTAGAATGTCTAGATGTGTTGTTGGTTCAGGATACGACGGGGCCATGTGATACAATCATTCATGAGATGAAGAAGCTATTTTTGGGCTGGGAGTTTATTGGTTTGGATTCAATGGGGTTCTCGAAAGCGATCATTTTTGGTTTTAATGAGAGCTTTAGGCTGATGAATTTTTTTGTTGTTTACTCAAGATTGTGTGTCAAGGTTTACAATAAGGCACTGGATCAATCCTTGTCTCCGCTCAACCTATATGGACTGTATGAAGGTAAGGAAAACTTCTGGAATAAACTTTTCAATTCTAGTGGTTTACATGTTGACAATATCATTATCCCGAGGGGGGGGACCTAAACTTGACGTTGAGCAGGGAGGAAATGTGGGGTAATTCTACCTGTGTAGATAGGATGACTGATTTCTTCCTTGAAAAATTTGTACTGGCAAGTTGAGTAGACGTCGATCCTATCCAACTCTTCCCTACTTGGAGCAAAAATTGAAACAAAAATCACAGGGTCTCAAAAAGACTAGATCGGTTTCTAGCACATCACGAGGTTCTTCAAAGGATTGAGCAATACTAAACATGGGTTGGAAAGGTACGTTGAGTCATCCTATCTACACAGGTAATTCTACCTGTGTAGATAGGATGACTGATTTCTTCCTTGAAAAATTTGAACTAGCAAGTTGAGTAGATGTCGATCCTATCCAACTCTTCCCTACTTGGAGCAAAAATTGAAACAAAAATCACAGGGTCTCATAAAGACTAGATCGGTTTCTGGCACATCACGAGGTTCTTCAAAGGATTGAGCAATACTAAACATGGGTTGGAAAGGTACGTTGTTTTGATTACTTTACTATATTTATTGAGTTGGGGAAGGGGGATAAAAATCGAGGTGCACCCTTTAAATATAATCCCCATTGGAATGAGGAGGACTTTCAATTCTCAGATAAGGAAAATTGGATCAGTTTTCAACCAAATTCAGATGTTCTAACTTTTGCACAATTTGCGACGACTTTCTAGGGGTTAAAAGAAAAAATTGTCACATGGGTACCAGAGAAAAAGAAACACAGATTCCATGCACTAAAGGAGATAGAATGAGAACTTGAAGAGTTGTAAGCTGAGTCACCTGACACGTCCAAAGCCCCCCTCATGTCGCGAATCCTATGTGTCAGACACCAAATAGTAGGACACGTGTTGGATACTCGTTTAGAACGTGTCATGTTCATGGGACACGCGTGTCTTGAAAATAGGACACGTGTCCTGCTCAGAAAAGGACCCTGGCTCATGTTTTCTCATGCAAGTTGCAACTGTGAGGTGTTTCAGTGTGAAACTAAGGGTTATTTTGCCTTCTTAATTCTATTTAAAGAGGTCCCCACCCCCTCCTTTTACTTAAATTTTTAACATTACCATTAATTGTTTCAGGATGTTTGAGAGTGGTTCCAACCTCATTGGACTTCATATGGAGAAAGTAGAATTTTAGGTCCCATTCAAAATTCAACAGACTTAACGGTTTTCAGGATTTTAAGATTGGCAGGATTGCAATGTTTCCACTGGATTCTATCATGTAAGAGGGCATGAAACTGACATTTAATCAAGGGTACCATACCCTTTATCTACCTCGATGTTGGTGGCATTGATTGTTGAACTCTTCTGTCACGACCCCAGTAAAAATGTACTCTTCACTCAAGTATAAACTCTTTTGTTGAACTCTTTTGTCACGACCCCATTAAAAATGTACCCTTCACTCAAGTATAAACTCTTCTGTTGAACTCTTCTCTTTGTCATCATGTCAAATGACTTAGTGGTGTATCTGCACACCGACCTCTATCTTATTTGCAGGCACTAGGCAGAGAGAAGAGTGGTTGAAGGGAAAGACAAAGATGTGGGATGTGTTTCCTGATGATATGGGTTTGGACAACAGTGTTGAGTTGGCAATGTCATCATTTACGTTAGTAACTTAGTAACTTTGTAGTTACTAAGTTAGTACTAGTTGTATGATTGAATTTGTATCATCATCATGTAATTGTTTACAGTTTAATTATTTCATTTTTGCATGTGTCATTCATAATTTAAATTTTGAAATATNTATATATATATATATATATATATATATATATATATATATATATATATATATATATATATATAACGTGTCCTCCGTGTCCTATTTCCAGGGGTCGTCGTGCCCGTGTTGGATACTCGTATTTTTGTGTCCTCTGTGTCCCGTGTCCCCGTGTCAGGTGACTTAGGTTGTAAGATGCACATAATTTGAGGTCGTTGTCACAATAGGACTTGGAATGTACACGTTCTTTGGAATAGAGTCCGTCCAAGTTTCTACTAGATAGGGGAAAAGAGTGGCATCTAAAACGTCATGCTTTGTTGATTGAGGTGGGGGGTCAGAACACCAAATAATTTCAGAAGTTTTCTAACTACAAGAAAAATATCAATACAACTAGGGAACTAGATGAAAAGGATGACAATAAGGTTCGAGGATTTGCTGAGTTGGCGAACCTAGGCATTGGGCACTTCAAGGAAATCTTTAGGGAGCTTGAACAATCTAAAATTGGGGAAATGCTTAAGCTAGTGCCTATCTTTCCTAGGCTTACCAGGGAACAATAAAATGAGGAACTATATAGCTCAGTGACAAAAAGAAGAGTTACAAGTGGTCATAAGCTCACTCAAGAAAGACAAGATCCCCAACTCAAATGGTTGCATTATTGAGTTCTTTGGAGACTTTTTTTAGGTACTGGGTGAAGATCTGCTTCGATTTGTGGAGGAAGTCTACATGTCAGGTAGATTTCCAGGTAGCTATAACTCTACATTCATAGCATTAATCCCAAAGGTTGATTTCCTAGTTTCTTTCAATGAATTTCGACCTATCTCATTGTGAAATAGACTTTACAAAATTATAGCCAAAACAATTGTTGTCAGACTCAAGCCGGTCCTGTCTAAGACAATCTCATTGGATCAATTTGGTTTCCTCAAAGGTAGGATTATCCATGAAGCCATTGGTTTGGAATAGGAGAGTTTACACACCATCAAAATGCCCTGATGTCATGCTTCCATACTCAAGTTAGACCTATTGAAAGCATATGATAGAGTGTCATGGTTGTATCTCAGATTATTGTTCTTGCATGTGGGCTTTGGGTTGCCTCTTGTTAAGTGGATTATGGGTTGTATCTCTTCATTGTCCTTTGTTGTCTTAGTGAATGGAGTGGGCTCAAAGTTCTTCAAACCATCCCAAGGATTGCGACATGGTTGCCCCCTGTCGCCTTACTTGTTTTTGGTAGTAGTAGAAGGGCTTGGTCGGGAGATTACTAAAACAAGGAATCATAACAAAATTCAGGGAGTTAGGGTTGGGAGGTTGGAGAAGTTAACACATAATTTTTTTGTAGACGATGTTCTTATTTTCTACTATTGTATAAAATTTGAGAGTAAGCATTATAAGGAGATTCTGGACCTTTTTTGTGACACCACAGGTGTGGTTGTAAATTTTAATAATTTTTCAATATACTTTCTGACAGTGGTGGATGAAATAAGACAACATTTATCAAAATTCTTCTCATTTCCATTGTTTGAGTTGGAAAATGGTATCAAATACCTTGGGTATGTCCTTAAGCTAAAAAACTACGGGATTAGTAGACTGGAATTGGTCGTTGTCTAAGATTGAAAGAAGGATTAAACTCAGGTTTAATAGATGGACTTCAAGAGGTGGTCGACTTATTCTCATTAAGTTGGTAATAAAAGAAATTTCAATATATTGGCATATATTGGCATCAAAAATTAAATTTACCGGCATCACTTGGCCTCAATACCCAAAGGTGTGCTTAATAAAATTAGAAAGCTTTGCTTCAATTATTTATGGAAGGGAAGTAGCGAGTATCTGAGTTTTCATTTGGTTAATTGGAAATTAAAATATTTTCCCAAGAGCTAGGGTGGTTGGGGATTGAAAAACATTTTTTTGTTTGGTAAGGATTTCACTGCCAAATCACTGTGGTTTTTTTTGATTAGCTACAACCTGTGGATGATGATTTTAGTTGAGAAGTATATTGCCCATGTTTCTATTATGGATTGGGTTTGAAATAGGAGAAAGAGTGTGCATAACACCTCCAATCAATGGAAGGACTTAACCTAGGCATTTCCAGTAGTTGGTGAGTATTTGTCTTGGCAGGTTGGCTCGGATTTCTAGGTAAGGATTGGTTTGGTCACGATTACTGAGTGTGGGGAAAATATCTTCCTCCTTGAATCACTTGTGCTACACCTACATGAAGTGGGTTGATGCTCTCTTAATAGGATCAATGATGGTCATAGTACAACTATTTGGAAACAAGAGTGGCTACAAGCACATGATCTTGGTTTTGTTGGGGAGTGACATCAACACTGACATATTT
The DNA here is from genome assembly GCA_009831015.1 of Picea engelmannii. NCBI lineage: Eukaryota > Viridiplantae > Streptophyta > Pinopsida > Pinales > Pinaceae > Picea > Picea engelmannii. Next base: position 435,881 of record ML776676.1, on the reverse strand, counting down.
TTATTGTAGAAATTCAAAAATCTCATATCAGATTAAGGAACTCAGAAGTTGACTTAGTGTGGTTGTATAAATCTTCGAAAGGTAAGTACTTGGCGAGGTTGGGATACCTAGCTCTACAAAATGTGGATGCGCCAACAACAATATGGTGGCATAAAAATATGTGGAAGCTAAATGCGCTTCCTAAGGGAATAATCTTCTTTTGGATAGTGTTGAAGGGAAGAGTCTTGACCCGGGACATATTACAATTAAGGATAAAATATAGGATAGGTATATGTCTTCTTTGCCGAAGGAATGAAGATACCAATACACATTTGTTTCTAGAATGTCCCCTTGTGAAATATATTTGGCATGCGATAGAATATTAGTTATCTTAGGAGTACCTCTTGGAAAGTGGATCTGTGGAAGAATGCTTATGAGGTTTCTTTACCAATAGAAGTTTAAAGGACTTCAGATTCCTCCCTATCTTGGTCGCTTTGGGGGTGTGGTTGACCCGTAATGCCCGTGTATTTTGAGGACAAGTAGAATCTATCTTTTAAAGTCTCGTAACAAGTTATAGAGTTATTTTCTATTTATGGACATGTTACAAGAATCAAGGCAACCCAATTGATTGAAGAGGTAAATATCAACAAGGATATTGCTCGGGGATTCTTCGATGGTGCTTGCCAAGGTCTGGAACACATGTAGTTTGGGGTTGGTTCTTCACCTTTCAAACAATCACTATTTTATTGGAAAAGCTAATTTGGGTCAAGGATCCAATAAGCAAGGTGAATTTAAAGCTCCATTTTTTTTTTAAAGTTAGTTGTGGGGAGGGAGATTACTTTCTTATAGGTATTCAGTGATTTAGAGCTGTCAATTAACTAGATGAATGATATAATCCATATACAAAATATGTTTTTTTAACATATTGCACATCAATTAAAAGACATCACTGATCAATTCCATTCGATTATCTTCAAGCATGTGTTCCAAGAACTAAATACTCTTGCTGACTCTCTTTCTAAAGAATCCTTACATTTAGATGTGAACATCTTTGTGTTGGAGGAAATCTCGAATGGTATGTCAATATTTAGAAGTGAATGCAATTTTGGTGATATGTAATGGTTTATCTTTACAGGTCTAGGACTATATAGTTCTCCTTTAAGGACTTGTAGCTGTCTCTAGTAGTGAGGCTGTAGTTTTTGGCTCCTTTTGAACTGTGATTTGCGCCTAAGGATTGTACTTTCAATTTTTTTTGAAATAGAAAACATGTATTTTTTTCTCGGAAAAAAAATGGGGTTTCTACGTTGTCAAAATTATTTAGGGTGTGTTGTTAATTAATGTAAATGGTCATCCTTATGGAATAATGCCTATTAAATGGTTGGTAATTATTAATGTCGGGATCACTAGTGTGTAGAATTTGGATAGTGCAAAACTATTTATAGAGGTAGGAAGCTACTATGAACCAAACTCTAAAATAGTCAATGAATAATAATCCACTTTGAGAGGGAAACCTCATTTTACAATACATCTAATGCATAAGACAAGATGCATATACAAATGAATCTCCTTTATTATAAATATAAGATAATGTGAGCACGATGTAACCAACCCTAAGCCGACCTAACCATAACTTATAAATTAATAATGAATGAGTGTTAGGGACTTAACATAGGGTCTTAGTGGCCTTAACATATCCCTTCTCTTTAGAAAATCTTTGCTCTCAAATATTTTAATTGAGGGTGTTTCTTTATGAGCTACTCATTTTTCCCATGTAGCTTCTTCTGGAGGCATATCTTTCCACTTGATTAGGTACTCCATAATGGTTCTATTCCGAAGAGATATATAACATCGATCTATATGTTTTTTTGGCTCAAAAATCAACTTCCCTTCATCTAATTATAGAAGTTCAGTTTGCATTGGCATAGTTTGTCCCAATTTTTTTTCCAGGTAAGATACATGGAAAACCTTATGAATGCAAGAGGACAAATCTAACTCATTTGCCATTTTTCCAATCTTGCAAATAATTTTGAAGGGTCCATAAAATTTTGGAGCTAATTTCTGATTCTTCTTTTGTTTGAGAGTAGATTGCTTATAAGGTTGTATTCTAAAAAATACCCAATCACCCTCCTCAAATTGTCTTTCACTTTGATGTTGATCTTCTTGCTGTTTCATCCTTTTTGGTGCCATTTGAAGGTTTCCTTTAAGAATTGTCAAATTTTCTTTAGTATTATCCACATGTGACTCTGTTGCTTGTACTTTGGACTCGTCCTATAAAAAGTATGAGATACTAGGAACCGAATATCCATAAAGGGATTCAAATAGGGAAATATTAGTAGATGTGCGATAGGCGGTATTATACCACCATTCTGCTAAAGGAAGCCACTTCACCCATTGGGATTGTATGTCTAAAGAATAACAATGTAGATAACCCTCTAAAAATTTGTTAACTATTTCTGTTTCCCCATCTGTTTGTGGATGATATGCTGAACTCATAGCTAGTGTTGTTCCACTCATCTTTCATAATTCTTTCAAAACACTTCTTGTGAATTTTGGATCTCTGTCACTTACCATGAAGTCTATGAATTTTATTCATAAACACTTCCACCACTTCACTTGTTGTATATATACTTTGAATTCCACAAAAATGTTCATATTTTGTGAGTCTATCCACTACAACAAAAATGACATCCTTACCTTTTGATTTAAGTAAACCTATAATGAAATCCATTTATATCTCTTCCCATATTTGATTAGGTATGTGTAAAGGTTGAAGTAAACATGGAGCTTTTGGTATCTATCCTTTATTTCTTTGGAAAACATGACATTCTCTTACAAAATTTTGAATATATTTTTTCATTCCTTCCCCCCCAAAATATTTTTTGATCGTTTGATATGTTTTAAGGAAACCTGAATGTCTCACCATCACAAAGTTGTGATACTCCCTTAATATTTTTTGCTTCAACTTTGATTGAGGGCATACACATATCCTACCCTTTGTAACACCCTGTTTCCCCCAGTCTGTAAAAATAATTATGCTGGCCAAGAACTGTGGCAAACTCAAAGATGTGAATGTGTGATTTTGAATGGACCTTAGGATACAAGGTCAACGAATGTAAATTAACATTATATATATATATATATATTGCAGGACTGTTGAGAGGGGGATGTGCTGAAAAAGAGACTACGATGGCTGAAGAAAGGTGGTGGAAGGCACCTGGAATGGTGGCGTTAACTTCCACTGAAACCAATACCGTATTTGGTCTTCACTGGCCCGGAGAACCAAGAGCGGCTCGCTGGCCCCGAAATGAATTACTCGCCAGGATGGTAGGTGAAGAGGCTCCTCATGAGTTAATGAGGGATGGGGGTGAACCGCCCATCCATGGAGGCCTCAGACTTGACCACCGCGGGGAAATTCGTGCCACACGCAACCTCGCTGGAAAAGAAAAAGGTAGGTAAAAGGTGTGGGAGGGGACAGATGCGAGGGGGGGATCACAGGAAAGAGATCAGAAGAACTCTGGAACAAAATACAGAGAGAGCGATAGCAGAGAAGAAGGAGAGTAACCTTCGTTCTCGATCACTGAAGAACCGAGACAAAGAGTCTCAAGCATCGTGGTCTAGCTCGGGGGTGGCTAGTGGTAAATCCATTCGTAGTCCCTGAGCCTACGGTTGGGTGGAAACGAGCACCCCTCTCAGCAGTTGCATCACACCTGGTGTTTTCTGATAAGTGTTATATCTTGTATCTTGAATTTAAATATTCTGACATGTATGCTCATGGTTTGTGAGATTATGAATGATTTCCGTATAATACTTTCTGTATGGTGTTTGATCAGAAATGGTGGCTGCATGATTATATTGGAAATACCATATATGACTTATGTATATATTTGTACATATGTATATTTTGAACGGATTCAGTATTCAAGTCTGTTCTCAGGAAATCTATTCCCTTATTTTATCTCAAGTAATGCCTTGGATAGATCTTCCCACATGTACACCCTTTTTAAAGTTTACCCAAGAATCTGCCGGAGGATTTTATGGCATAAGTCTGAATAACCCTGCACGAGAGAGAGAATGGTCCTCTTAGACTTAATACATTTCGGTGTTTCGGCACCCGGGGTATCTAGGTGCGAGTCCTCTTGTACTCGCGAGTCCCGAGACCCCGACTCATGAAATCCCGAAATGACAACGTGTGGATAAATTAAGGACCTTTCGGTGGTTCGGTACCTAGGATACCCCTCCTCTCGCTAAATAAATGAATGAGATTCTTTCGAAGGATCTAAGGTCTGTTATGACCGTTAAATTGAATGAAGGAACGCAGGTGTTAATGCCTCGACCCCTTTTTAACCTTCGTAAGTAGCAAGGAAATCGGGACCGTTGATTCCAAGACCCATGGGAGTACCTGGACCGTCCAGCTGTAGAGTACACGTGGCGGTCGGTAAGCATTTCGGCTTTTCATCACCCAGGAGATCAGAGGGTAAGAACCCTTGTCCTCACGACTCATGAAATCACGACATATGAAATCCCGAAATGATAGCGTGTGGGTAAGTTATGAGTTTTCAGAGTTTCGACACCCGGGGTACCTAAGTGTGAGTTCTTCTATACTCGCAAGACCCGAAACCACGATTCACGAAAACCCGAAATGACGACGTGTGGATGAGTTAGGACTTTTCGGTGTTTCGGAACTTGGAATACCCAAGTGAGTAGTTCCTTGTACTCTCAAGCGCTGAATCCCCGACTCGCGAAATTTCGATGGGTGAAATCCCGAAATAGATGCGCAGGTTAAGAGTTGGTACTTCGGAGTTTCGACTCCCGGAAGATCTAGATGCGAGACCTCCTGTCTGCACACCTCGCGAATCTTCGATCCGCGGAACCCCAAATTTTGGTCGAGGGTAAGACGAGTGGGTATATCATCTTTTCAGTACTCGGGAAATCAAAGAATGTGACTCTTCGTCCTCTTGTATCGCGAAGTCTCGAATTGCGAAATCCCGATAAGTCATAGTGTGAATTGGATCGACGTTTCGGTGTTTTAGTACCCGGAAGACACAAGGGTAAGTTTTCCCTGTACGCGCCAGCCCCGAAATCCAGATAGGAAAAATGCCGAAATGGCCGAGTACGTATAGCCTTGGGTATTTTGGGCGTTTCGGTACCCGAGACCCCAAAGGACAGTTTTGTTCCGTGTACCTACTATATGCGAAGTCCCGATGGGGAAAGTTCCGATATGGCGTAGTGCGCAAAGTCTCGATGCTTCGGAGTTTAGAGTTTGGTATTTCGGAGTTTCGGCTCTCGGAGGATCTGGGTACGAGACCTCCTGTCCTCGAACATCTCGAAATCCCGATATGCGAAACCCCGAGAGGACCTAGTGTGCATAAATCTGGTACTTCAGTGTTTCGGCTCTCGGAGTACCGAAGGGCATGAACCCCTTGACGTTTTATTCCGCAAAAAATCCAAATGAGTGAAATCCTGAAATAAGTTGAGAAAGATATATATATATATATATATATATATATATATATATATATAGATTTCGGAGTTCCGGCTCCCGGGAGACCCAAGTGTGAGACCTCCTGCCATCGCACCTCCCAAAATTCTGGTATGTGAAATCCCTAAGGGTAGATTACCCGGACTTAACCCGGGTTGTTGTTAATCTCGTTAAGCGATTAGATCAGTTTCGGGTTTCGGCCCTTCGAAAGACAAGAGATAAAGGGAAATACATGCCTCACGATTTTCCGAATCGCGAAAGCCGACAAACACCTCTCCGATAAGGCTTGTGGTCATAGTCGCCGATCATATGAGTACGGATCAGGGATGGTAGGGTCTGTATCAGGCCCCGTAGGGATTCAGGGAATTCCGTTCCTCGGAGAAAAGAAGAAAAAAGGCCGAATTTTTTTGAATCAAGAAGTGGGTATGTTACAAATTGGTATCATCGCATGGTTACAACACTTGGCCTGCTTGGGCTCATGAACGAGTTGCGCAGAAGCTCCGTTCGAAACACTCCTAAAAGGAGTAACCCCCTGTCTTAACCTTCCAAATCAAAAGACAATGTTAAGAATGAAAACTCCTATTGTGTGTGTGTACATGTGAAAAATATGAATTATGTACTGGTTATAAATAAATATAAATATTGACTAATAACCAATGTTTGTCTTTTGCACCCAAGCGGACGATCAACTGTGATAAATTACAGACGCATAGAATGGAGACTCACCAAGAGGTGGGGGAAGGCTCCCACAATAGAGATGAAGAGTCTGACGAAAGGAGGGCAGTAGGGACCCCTCCAGATCTAGCCGATACTGTGAGGAGTCTCATGGTCGAATTATAAAGCTGTAAGGCTGACAATGAGAGGATGATGAAAGAACAAGAGAAACAAACATAAATTAACGCAGTTTTACTGCAGATATTTTCTTGACCTACAAAGACAAATGCAGCATGAACTTGAGGTACATAAACATGGTCATATCAGTGGCCACACTGAGAGGAGCACCTCGAAAAAGGTCCATCCCAGAGGTAAAGGACCAGCGGCAGACGATTCCTCTGGGAAGGAAGCTGGCGGTTTGGAGGGCTCTTCTAGCAGCATAACTAGTTCTTATTCCCGAAGAAAACAGAAGAAGCAAAAGCTTTCCAAGGGTCATAAATTCAAAGAATTCAGGAAGGAAAAACCACCCTCCTTCGACGGTGAAATAAAGAAGGGAGAGGAAGCAGAGTCCTAGCTGCTTGGACTAAAGAAGTATTTCAGAGTCCACGACTTCTCAGAAAATTTGAAGGCCCGAGTGGCCACCTTCAACTTGAACAGAAAGGATTCCATTTGGTGGGAAGACCTTAAGAATGTAAAAGGGATTCACGAAGAAGACCTGTCTTGGGAACGGTTTGAGAAATACTTCAGGAAGAAGTATCTGTTGGAAAAATATTTCGACGAAAAGACTAAAGAATTCTATGAACTTAAGCTGGGGAAACTCACCATAGAGGAATATGTCAGCAGATTCCTCGAGTTGCTGAGGTATGTACCCTACATAAAAGCAGAAAAGGCAAAGGTGAAACGATTCATCAGTGGACTACCTGAGGACTATCAGAATAGGATTGAATTTGACGAACCAAAGACCCTAGAAGATACTATCCGAAAGGCAAGATATTGTTATGAACAACTTGGACATCGAACAGAACCTCGCGAAGGCTAGAAGCAGAAGAATAGTTCAGGATTTCAGAAAAAGGGGATTAAATCCCCAGGATTTAAGAACTATAAGAAGAACCCAAGAATGAACTAATTCCCAGCTCGGAGTGTACACCAGCAAAATTTTCCCTCCTTGGGCAGAAATAAAACTTCTGGATCCATACCAGTGAACACTGATAACCCAAAGAGAGAACCTTTGAAATGTCAGGGTTGCGGAGAAGAACATCCACTGAGAGACTTCCCACACCAACAACCGAATAGTCGGAGAATTTATAACATCCAGGAAGCTACCACTGTCAATGATGTGGCCAGGAGTGTGCCACAAATTTATGCAGCCTTGGATAATAACCAAGCTGACCACCAAGCTTCAGTGGTGGAAATAGAAGGTATGATTTCCAACCATCTAGTGTCTATTTTGATTGACTCTGGTTCAAATTTGAGTTATATAGCTTCTAAGGCCGTTGATCTGTGTAAACTAAAGCCAAAAAAACCTACCAAGCCATGGTTGGTACAGTTAGCCACTGACACCAAAAGAAGGATAGCAGAGGTCATACCAACCTGCCAATTAATGTTGGGTGAATTCCCCACCCAAGAAACCCTTAACATATTACCCCTGGGATCGTATGATCTGTTGATTGGTATGGACTAGATAGCCGCCCATAAAGCCAGATTGGACTGTTACCATAAAACCTTAGAATGTGTAAGTAAAGAAGGGAAAAGGATAACCCTTCAAGGGATCCGAAAACCTGTCTCAGTGAGACAAATATCAGCTCTGCAAATGAGAAAGTATTTCCGAAAGGATGTCCCCTATATGTAATACAGGTGTTGAAAACTATTGAAGATGAAAAACCAAGCCTCGAAGACCACCCTACCCTGAGAGAATACAGAGATGTGTTTCCGGAAGAGGTACCGGGTCTACCTCCTAGAAGAGACATAGACTTCTCGATAGAACTTGCACCGGGAGCAGTGCAAGTGTCTAGGACACCCTACCGGATGAGCACACCCGAGTTAGTTGAACTCAAATTGCAATTAAGAGAAATGTTGGATAAGGGCTATATTTGGCCCAACGTGTTTCCATGGGGACCACCAGTCCTATTTGTGAAAAAGAAGGATGGTACCCTTAAACTGTGTATACATTATAGACAACTCAATAAAGTAACCATAAAGAACAAGTACCCCTTGCCCAGGATCGATGACCTGCTCGACCAATTAGGGGGTGCGTCTATTTTCTCAAAGATTGACTTGAGGTCGGGATACCATCAAGTTTGAATCAAGGGTGAAGACATCCATAAAACTAGCTTCCGAACGAGGTATGGTCACTATGAGTTTGTGGTAGTACCATTTGGATTAACCAATGCCCCTGCCACTTTCATGTGCTTGATGAACAATGTACTCAGCAAATTCCTAGACAAATTCGTGCTGGTTTTTATTGACGATATATTAATTTACTCCAAGAATGAAGAAGAGCATGAAGAGCATCTTAGGCTTGTGCTGCAAGTGCTAAGAGAACATCAACTCTATGCCAAATTCAACAAATGTGAATTCTTCCAGAAGCAAATACATTACTTAGGCCATGTTCTATCAGAAGAAGGAGTAGCAGTAGACCCTGACAAAATCAGGTCTATCATGGAATGGCCTACCCCAAAGGATGTTTTGCATATCAGATCCTTTATGGGATTAGCAAGATACTATAGGATATTTATAAAAGGATTCTCCAAGATTGGTTGTCCAATCATTGCCCTCCAGAAGAAGGGGACAAAATTCATGTGGACACAGAAATGTGAAGAGAGATTTCAGACCCTGAAACATCTACTGACCCATGCACCCATGTTGAAGATCACCAATCACGAAGCTGACTTCCTCGTGTGCACAGATGCCTGTAAAGAAGGACTTGGAGGAGTCCTTATGCAAGGAGGAAGTGTGGTCTGCTATGACTCCCGAAAATTGAATGAGCACGAAGTCAACTATGTGACCCATGATCTATAGTTGGCTGTCATAGTGCACGCCTTGAAAATGTGGAGGCATTACCTCCTGGGAAGAAAATTTGTACTTATGACAGACCACTGTGGATTGCGATATCTGTTTGACCAACCAAAGCTCAATGCTAGACAAGCTAGGTGGATGGCCCTCCTTAGCG
>ML776676.1:394523-424405 GCA_009831015.1 Picea engelmannii | reverse complement strand
ATTGCAGGACTGCTGAGAGGGGGATGTGCTGAAAAAGAGACCACGATGGCTGAAGAAAGGTGGTGGAAGGCACCTGGAATGATGGCGTTAACTTCCACCGAAACCAATACCGTATTTGGTCTTCACTGGCTCGAAGAACCAAGAGCGGCTTGCTGGCCCCGAAATGAATTACTCGCCAGGATGGTAGGTGAAGAGGCTCCTCATGAGTTAATGAGGGATGGGGGTGAACCGCCCATCCGTGGAGGCCTCAGACCTGACCATCGTGGGGAAATTGGTGCCACACGCAACCTCTCCGGAAAATAAAAAGGTAGGTAAAAGGTGCGGGAGGGGACAGATGAGAGGGGGGGATTGCAGGAAATAGATCGAAAGAACTCTGGAACAATATACAGAGTGAGAAATAACAGAGAAGAAGGAGAGTAACCTTCGTTCTCGATCGCTGAAGAAATGAGACAGAGAGTCTCAAGCATTGTGGTCTAGCTCGGAGGTGGCTAGTGGTAAATCCATTCAGAGTCGCTGAGCCTACGATTGGGTGGAAACGAGCACCCCTATCAGCAGTTGCATCACACCTGGTGTTTTCTGATAAGTGTTATATCTTGTATCTTGAATTTAAATATTCTGACATGTATGCTCATGGTTTGTGAGATTATGAATGATATCCGTATAAGACTGTCTGTATGGTGTTCGATCAGAAATGGTGGCTGCATGCTTATATTGGAAAGACCATATATGACTTATGTATATATTTGTACATATGTATATTTTGAACGGATTCAGTATTCAAGTCTGTTCTCAGGAAATATATTCCCTTATTTTATCTCAAGTAATGCCTTGGATAGATCTTCCCACAGGGACACCCTTTTTAAAGTTTACCCAAGAATCTGTCGGAGGATTTTATGGCGTAAGTTTGAAAAACCCTGCATGAGAGAGAGAATGGTCCTCTTAGACTTTTAGGACATTTCGACGTTTCGACACCCGAGGTATCTAGGTGCGAGTCCTCTTGTACTCGCGAGTCCTGAAACCTCGACCCGCGAAATCCCGAAATGATAGCGTGTGGATGAATTAAGGACCTTTCGGTGGTTCGGTACCCAGGACACCCCTCCTCTTGCTAAATGCACAAATGAGATCCTTTCGGAGGATCTAAGGTCTGTTACGACCGTTACATTGAATGAAGGAACGTATGCGTTATTGCCTCGACTACTTTTTAACCTTTGTAAGTAGCAAGGAAATCAGGACCGTCGATTCCAAGACCCATGGGAGTACCTGGACCGTCCAGCTGTAGAGTACACGTGGCGACCGGTAAGAGTTTCGGCTTTTCGGCACCCTGGAGATCAGAGGGTAAGAACCCTTATCCTCATGACTCGTGAAATCCCGACATATGAAATCCCGAAATGCTAGCATGTGGGTAAGTTATGAGTTTTCGGAGTTTTGACACCTGGGGTACCTAAGTGCGAGTTCTTCTGTACTCGCAAGACCCGAAACCCCGATTCACGAAAACCCGAAATGATGGCGTGTGGATGAGTTAGGACTTTTTGGTGTTTCAGAACCTGTTATACCCAAGGGAGTAGTTCCTTGTACTCACAAGTCCCGAATCCCCGACCCGTGAAATTTCGATGGGTGAAATCCTGAAATAGATGTGTAGGTTAAGAGTTGATACTTCGGAGTTTCGGCTCCCGGAAGATCTAGATGCGAGACCTCCTGTCTGCGCACCTCGCGAATCTTCGATCCACGGAACCCCGAATTTTGGTCGAGGGTAAGACGAGTGGGCGTATCGGCTTTTTGGTACTCGGGAAATCGAAGAATGTGACTCTTCGTCCTCTTGTATCGCGAAGTCTCGACTTGCAAAATCTCGATAAGGCATAGTGTGAATTGGATCGACGTTTCGGCGTTTCGGTACCCAGAAGACACAAGGGTAAGTTTTCCCTATACGCGGCAACCCTGAAATCCCGATAGGCGAAATGCCGAAATGGCTGAGTATGTATAGCCTTGGGTGTTTTGGGCGTTTCGGTACCCGAGACCCCAAAGGACAATTTTGTTCCATGTACCTACTAGATGCGAAGTCCCGATGGGGAAAGTTCCGATATGGCGTAGTGCGCAAATTCTTGATGCTTCAGAGTTTAGAGTTTGGTATTTCAGAGTTTCAGCTCCCGGAGGATCTAGGTACGAGACCTCCTATCCTCGCACATCCTGAAATCCTGATATGCGAAACCCCGAGAGGACCTAGTGCGCATAAATAAGGTACTTTGGTGTTTCAACTCTCGGAGTACCGAAGGGCATGAACCCCTTGACGTTTTATTCCGCGAAAAATCCAAATGAGTGAAATCCCGAAATAAGCTGAGAAAGATATATATATATATATATATATATATATATATATATATAGGTTTTGGAGTTCCGGCTCCCGGGAGACCCAAGTGTGAGACCTCCTACCATCGCACCTCCCAAAATTCCGGTATGCGAAATCCCTAAGGGTAGATTACCTGGACTTAACCTGGGTTGTTGTTAATCTCGTTAAGTAGTTAGATCCGTTCCGGGTTTCGGCCCTTCGAAAGACAAGAGAGAAAGGGAAATACATGCCTTGTGATTTTTCGAATCGCGAAAGCCGACGAGCACCTCTCCGACAAGGCCTGTGGTCATAGCCACCGATCATATGAGTACGGATCATGGATGGCAGGGTCTGTATTAGGCCCCGTAGGGATTCGGGGAATTCTGTTCCTTGGAGAAAACAAGAAAAAAGGCCGAAAAATTTCGAATCAAGAAGTGGGTATGTTACACCCTTGTACCAAAGGATATCTCTCTTCCACTCCCAATGTTCCATAGAGTTCATCCAATCCTTTATACATTGTATTTTTTGTCTAGTACTATTGTCATTTTTACATTCATGGTAGGCTTCTTCCAGCCATGTAGGAATGAAAGAAATAGTGGAATATAAAATCAAGGCTTATTCTATCCTAGAAATGACCTCTGCTACCACATTTTCCTTTCCCCTTTTGTAGATTATTTCTAAATAAAACCCTTGCATTTTTGCAACCTATTTTTGTTTCTCTTTCGATGACAATCATTGCTCCAAAAAGTACTTTATGCTATCATGGTCTATATTTACTTTAAAATTCCTCCCAATGAGATATTGTCACCATTTTTTATTCCATGTAAAATTGCTACCATTTATTTTTCATATGTATATTTCACCGAGTCATTTCCATTGAATTGTTTACTTTCAAAGGCCAATGGTCTCCCTTCATGCAACAATACTGTGCCAATTCCTTGTCTTGATGCATAACATTCAACTATGAATGTTTTACCAAAATCAGGTGTTTCCAATACTGGTGTAGAATAGATGGAATCCTTTAAGGGTGATAATGTCAAGGTAGCCTCTTCCTTCCATAAAAATGTTTTTTTCTTCAAGAGAGATGTGAGTGGGCCTGCAATGCATGCACAATTCTTAACAAATTTCCGATAATATTTTGTAATACTAAAAAATCCTATACGACTCTTGATTTTTTTAGGAATAAGCCATTTTGTAATAGCTTGGATATTTTTAGGGTCCACCTTAACCCTCTCCCTTCCCTCCAGCCTCACTTCACCACCTAAGACATATCGTAGACCATATCCAACTATACCATTCAACACATGCTTTACTGCAACCCAATGGAAGTGCCTCAGATCAACCATAAATTGGCTCAAGGTGCTCACTGCAAATCCAATATATGTCTTGGTATTAACCAGGTACATCAATAATCCAATTAGTGGCATGTACATAGTGGGACCCACTAGATCTGAATTTAAAGCGGAATTACTCAGCTTCTTCAATTTTGTCATCATGGGTGAAGCCATGGAATTGCAGTCCATCATACCAAATCTGCTCAAGATCTCAACTATGTACTTCCCTTGTCCAAGGAAGATCTCACCTGGTTTCTACCACACCTCCAATCCCAAGAAATAATGCATCAAGCCAAGATCCTTCATTTTGAACTCTGAAGCCAACTCCCTGTTACACTCGACAATGAGCCTTTCTTCCCCCGTAAGGAACACATTATCAACATGTAGCACCAATATCAAAGGATCACCATCAACAACCTTGTAGTAAATATTGGGATTTGCATCACTCTTAGTGAAGCCCAAATTCATCAAGTATCCATCAATTATGGAGTACCATGCCCTAGGTGCCTGCTTGAGTTTGTACAAAGCCTTCTTTAATCTGAAAACATGAGGCTCCTTCCCATGTATCATAAATCCCTGAGGTTTCTCTATGTATAGTTCTTCCTCAATCACACCGTTGAGGAATGCGGTCTTCACATCCATCTAATGTAATCTCCAACCCATAAGTGAATCAAGAGAAATAATAGCCCTGATGGAAGTGTACGTGGTAACTGGAGCAAAAGTCTCCTCATAGTCCACTCCCTCTTTTTGTGAGATTCCTCTCGCCACAAACCTCTCTTTTTACTTCTCGATGCTGTCATATGTTGCATGCTTGATCTTATATATCCACTTGGAATTCATCACTATCTTCCCCTCTAGTCTCAGAACTATCTCCCACACATCGTTCTTCATGATGGACTGATACTCTTCCATTATGGCATCCTTCCAAACCTATTGGATCGTTGCCTCCTCATAACTGGAAGGTTCATAATCAATAATGTGATTGATCAATGTCATATAAATTGAGAATATTTGAGGTTGTTTTCTCTCCATGAAAGTACCACATGGATATGTATTCCCCTCTACATCCTGCAAAGTGTCACGAAGCTATGCTGGCCTCTTCTTGGTCACTACAACATCTCTAGGTAGATTCATTGGCTCTATTGACTCCTCCTGATAGTCTGAAGGATGAACAATTGGATTAGAGGTATCTATACCCTTATCCTTCATAGCCTCCTTCTCCTCACTATCAATCCCCATATGAGACTCTCTAGACCTCTTGAAGGCTACCTCTTCATCAAAAGTAACATCTCAACTAACCTTGATTTGACATTGTCCTGGAATTTAAATCCTGTAGGCTTTCAAAGTCTCATTGTATCCCAAAAAAGTCCCCTTCTTTCCAGAAGGTTCTAACTCCATCCTCTTCTACTTGGGCACATGGATGTATACTAGACAATGAAATATACTCAAATGGCTGACCTCTGGCTTCACTCCTGTGAATACCTCCTCAGGAGTCTTATCTCCCAATATCCAGTGATGACTCATGTTCTGAACATATATTGCTATGTTGGATTCCTTTTCTCATAAGTGTTAGGATATTTAGACACTTAGGAGTTAGTTAAGATCTACTTGGTCTAATGTGTCTTTAGGTAAAAGTGTGTTTCTTTAGTATGCATTAGTATGCATTTGTAGTTAGGAAATCTGATGGTCATGATATGTTCCCGACATAGAGTGATCCAACGGTTCATACTCTCCTCGATGTTAATGACCATTGATCTGTGGCTTAACACATGATTGGTTCATGATCTCTATTTAAAGAACATGGAGGGTCATTTGCCGATGATCGATTCTGAGAATCTCTCTTGTAAAATCTCTCTGTGATTTTTTTTTTTTTGCATTAATAAATTGCTTCAAGTGGCCGCGTTGGCTGGGGTTGTCGATGTTTCCCCATAGGGGTTTTACCACGTTAAAAAATCAGCATGTTGATATTTGATCTGGTTATGTGAGTGGTTACTAAAGGTGTTTTTCCTCTGTTGGAATAACTGTGTTGTCGAACATGGTATCAGAGTCTGTTTGAAGACCCACTCCTGTTGTAGATTGAGATCGTGAAGCCGAGTTGCCTCATCTCCATTTTATGTCATTTTTGTACATTTTTGGACCAAGAGGACTACTCCATAGCGTCCAGAGCACTCGTTTCAGTCTGGAACATTTTTTGTTTCACTCGAAAAGGTTTTCCTTTTCCCAAGATACGACCATTATAGTCAGATCCAGAGGCATAAAGCTTGAATACACATTTTATAAATTTTTGCAAAGTATTATTTTGGTTTTATATTTTTTGTTTCTGGGTTTCTACTCTTTTAGATATGCGTATTCTCTTTTCCCCACGCCCTGTGCGATCTCGGAAAATCAAAAACAGATAGGAAAATGTGCATCTTCTGGGTAAGCTAACCGAGATCTAACCCTTGTTGTCATCGAGAAGCGATTTTTTTTTCTTGTGTGAAAATAGTTTTTTTTGAGCACGCTCTCTACGACCGTCTTTCACAACAACAACAACACCCCCAATCCTCTTGTGAAACAATACAATATGTTTTTCTAGACCATTTGGTTAAAATTTTCCTTATTAAGTAAGAGGTCTTGAGTTGCATATTTAATATGGCTTCTACAAGTAATCTCTTACTTACCAACACCAACTACTTCCAATGGAAATCCCATATGGAGGATTTATTTAAAAGTAAAGGCTTGTACCAGATTACCTTGGGAAAGGAAACAACACCAACTGATGCTGATAAGAAAGTAAAATGGGATAATAGGAATGAAAAAGCACGTGGATTAGTCATAATGTCCATCTCTCCTGATTTAAGGTTCCACCTTCAATCAATTGATAAACCCAAAGAAGTTTGGGAAAAGATTGAATCTGTGTTTGGTAAACACAATATTATTCGAGCACAACAGTTAAAAAATCAAGTACTAACTTTAATTCCAAGTGATTTTTCTTGCATTGAATACTATCTATCTAAGTTTAAAACAATCATAACTCTATGTGAAGAATGTAAGATAAAGATAGAAGAAGATTGTTGCATCTATCTTATTCTTTCAAAGCTAGGTAGTGCAAATTCTGTGTTTGTATCTACCTTTTATGCCATGCAAGAGGATCTAGGGACAACTTATCAAAAACCTAGTCTTGAGAAATTTTGTAATGCTTTGATTAGAGAGCAAGATAATCTAGTACAACTTGGAGTGATCAACACTACAGGTAACTCCAACAAAGCCTTAGTTGTCCATCAGAAAGATAAACCCAAGAATCCCAAGAAGCAACATCCTCGCCACAACAACAAGCAATATAAGGGTCCCAAACCCACTCATAAAACTTCCTCTCCTAATGGAGACAAAGGAGAAAAATATAAAAATAAGAACATTGACAGACATTGCAACTTTTGTGATAAAGATGGTCATGATGAGTCCAAATGTTTCAAGAAGATGGCAGCTTTAGAAGCATCGATGAAGAAGCACAACATCAATATTGATTCTACTTCTTCTTCTTCTTCTCGTGGACATGCACTTTCAACTTCTGGTTTCTCCTTCAATACAACTTCTACTTCTACTTTTGATGAGTGGTGTATTGATTCTGGATCATTTTATCATATGGATAAGGATAGAGACATATTTTCTACTCTAAATGAATGTAACACCAAGAAAATATTTGTTGGTGATGATAGATCTCTTAGTTTTGAAGGATTTGGAATAGTTCAAGTAGAAAATGGTCATTTCAATGATGTATTATGTGTTCCAAGTCTTTCTTGTAACCATCTATCAGTATATCAAATCACTCATTCCGGTGAAGGTAAAACCGTAGAGTTTTCACCTCACTAAGTTGTAATCAAGGATCTAAAATATCCTAAGCATATTCTTTCAACTTGAATTGTTGATGATATTACCAGGTTGTACAAGTTTGACAACTTTGGGTCATCATCTTTTTCATCAGTTTTTGTTGCTCATAGCGATGACTTGAACAAACTTTGGCATGAATGGTTTGGTCATCTAAACTATCGCTCATTGCAGCAAATATGTAATCAATAGATGGTGAATGGTGTTCCTCTTGTTTCATGCAGAGATGGTGTTTGTGCCGGTTGTGTTCTCGACAAACATCATCGGGACAGTTTTGAGAAACGTGCCTCTTGGCATGCCTCGGGTCCTTTGCAATTTGTTGACAATGATTTGTGTGGTCCACTTTCTTCTCCTTATTTTTTTGGGTGCAAGTATTTCTTAACTTTCATTGATAAATTATCCAGATGTACTTGGGTTTACTTCTTAAAACTTAAGAGCGAAGTGTTTGACAAGTTTTTGGCCCACAAAGCCCTTGTAGAAAAGAAATCTGGACATCAAATTCAAAGGTTAAGAACAAATAATGGAGGTGAATATGTGAACAATAATTTTACAAGTTACTGCACTACATGAGGAATCCAAATGCAACACACTGTTCCATATACACCACAACAAAATGGTGTTACTGAGAGAAAGAGCCAACTAATTGTATGATCCAATCTAAGGGATTAAGTCTAAAGTATTGGGCGAAAGCCATCAACTGTGCAAATTACATACTAAATAACACTGCCACAAAGGCTCTTAAAAATATAACACTGGAAGAAGATTGGACTAAAATTAAAGCAGATGTAAGTCACTTCTGTGTATTTGGCAGTATAGCATGGGCTCACATTCCTAATGAGAAAAGAAAAGCATTGCAACCTAAAAGTGAGAAGTGTATATTTGTTGGTTATTCTGAAGATGTCAAAGGTTATAGACTTCTTCAAACACATTGTAATGAAATTATTATTAGAAGAGATGTTAAATTTGATGAAAATCTCTTGGCCTGCGAGCCTAATTCAACGTTTGTACCTTCTTTGGCTCGTGTTCCTAATTCGATGGTTGTGACTTCTTCGACGTTTGTGCCTTCTTCTATTCTGGTTTCTTCTTCAGATGATGACAGTGAAGATGAAAATCCACCTCCACCTGCTCACCTTCCTCTAGATGAGTCCTTTGAACCTAAACCAACTCCAACTCCAACTCCACCCCTTCCTAGATGGGTCCGTTCAACATGAGAAGCAGCTGGTGATCTTGTTGGTGATCCTTCAGATCAACGTCAGACACATTCACAGTTCCATCGAGCCTCTTCTCTTTTGGTTAAGGTTGCAGAAATTCATGATCCAGAGAAAGTTGTAGAAGCTTTAGGTCATCTAGATTGGGATACAACAATGAATGAAGAGTATTGTTCTTTAATGGAAAACGATACTTGAGATCTTGTACCTCTTCCAAAAGGAAGAAAAATTGTCAACTGTAAATGGGTCTATAGAAATAAGTATGCATAAGATGGAAGTGTTGAAATACACAAGGCTCGGTTAGTTGCCAAAGGATTTTCCCAAGTTGAAGGAATTGACTATAATGAAGCCTTTTCCCCTGTAGCCAAACTGAATTCCATCTGACTTGTTCTTGCTTTTGCTGCCTCACATAAATGGGAGGTCCATCACATGGATGTCAAATCCTCTTTCTTGCACAAAGATTTTCAAGAGGAAATCTACATGGAACAACCTCCTGGCTATGTCCAAAATGACTCTAGCCTTGTTTGTCGCCTTAAGAAATCTCTTTATGGTTTCAAGAAATCTCCCCGAGCTTGGTATGCCAAAATGGGAAGCTTTCTTATTGCCACTGGATTCTCTAGATGCCATTCTGATCCTAATGTCTATACCAAGAAAGTAGGAAGCCATCTCATAATCCTTGTCATTTATGTTTATGACCTTATCCTTACTGGTAATGACTCAAAACTTTTAAACTATGTGAAAACCAATCTTAAGAATAAATTTGAAATGACATACTTAGGATTTTTTCACTATTTCCTTGGCTTCCAAGTTTTGCAAACCAATGAAGGAATTTTTCTTTCACAGTCTAAGTATGCTTGTGACCTTCTTCGTTGCTTTCACATGGACGATTGTAAACCATCCCCTTCTCCCTTCCAGTCCGGAGTCAAGTTTACTAACACCTGTACTTATCCCGAAGTTGATGCCACCCTGTAATGTCAGTTAGTTGGTAGCCTTTTATACTTGACTCATACCTGTCCTAATATTTCCTTTGTTGTTGGTCTTGTTGGCCGATATATGCAAACACCCCATGAAAGCCATTAGAAAGCAACTAAAATGATACTTCGCTATGTATGTGGTACAATTCAGTTTAGGATACATTACAATTCAAGGGAGACTCCTTTATTGTTTGGTTTCACCCTTGTATGAGGAATAACCCTCAAAGATAGCGCACCTGAAAATATCTCCAAAAGATAGCACACCTCAGAACAACACAACCGACAATTGCAACTGGGACTTGCACACTTGATGATAAGAGATGTGTTGTGTCAAAATGAAATGATATAGCCTTTATTTATATAGTTTGAGTCACCTTTAATTTACTTTTGGGATTGAATTGTACTCCTGTCTTCATTATCTTCTTTAATTCTTTCTGGGGTTTCTTCTTGACACTTTTCTTTTCTTCTTGGCATTTCTTCTTTACTAGAAAAGTTGTCCATGAGCCTTGTTGATGGATAATCTCCTCACATGAACGTCTAATTAATATAGAGATCTAAATGTAAAGTAATCCCACCGAGAATCCCCTCATCACAAGAGGTGTCTTGAGCCTACATCGTCAATATTAGACTAGACTTGTAAACAAGTCAATCCTTCCCTATAAAAAAATATATCACTCCATCCTAGAAAAGGAAATGTGAGAGAATCTTGAGTATTTTTCCCTCGTGAAATCAACATGACTAATAGGAGAAAGAATGCCTCTCGACCATTCACCACTATCCAAATCAACATGGCCCCATTAGTGAATGTATCATTCTCCCTTGGTCAAATCAACATGACTAATCTGGGAGAGTGTTTGCTCGATACTACTAATTGGAGAAACATAAATAGATCCCAAGCCTCATTATTATCCAAGGCTACCATTTCTTAAAAAATGGCCTTTTCCCAAAGTTTTCCATCCTATTATCACATAAAGTTGTTCAGGTTTGCAGGTGACAACCGTGAGTGAAATCAAGCAGGAAAATGTAGTTACAGTTGCAGAAATCCCCTACACATTTCAATTCAGGGCCATCCCTAAACACAGTTGGAAGGTTCCCACAGTTAGCAGGCGGATAAAGTTTTTGCGGAGGCGCTAAAATAACAGGCATGCCCAGATCACAGAGCACGATCATATTGAAAACCTCAAATCATTTCGGTCGTTAAAACCTAAAGGGCGGGATGAAATGCAAACTGCGGTTTTGCGGGGTGGCTACATGGCGAGAAGCGGTGCATTTTGAGCCCAAAAGAGGTATGGGTCCAAACCGCTTTTGATGCCCCCAAAATCACGCGCTCTTACAGTGTCGTATCGAGCAACAACACGTGGCCGCCCCTTAATAGACAAAACACATCTCGATCCCAAGGAGGGTTTAACCAATGAACAAGGATTGACTTTTGCAGCCACCTCCTTTTTCAACCCCCAATCCATGAGAGACACATGGTTGCCCCCTATTTGTCAAGTCGCTTCTCTGATCCCGAGATGGATTCAGTTAATGGAAAAGGACTAGTAGCTAAAACCTCAACTCAGTCCATAAATAGAAGGCATGGAAGCTGTGATCGAGGAGACAAAACTATCAGCCTGGGGTACCACGATGGACAGTTTCGTCTTGCAGGTCCATATTGACCAGAGCTTGCCTCTGACAGGAGAAAAATGCGCAAAGTCTGACAGAAGGACGTGTAGACGAAAGATTTGATTGAGTGTCCAGATCACACTCCTGGCAGTTGTGGGTTGAGATGGTTATAAATAGATCAATATTCGATTTTGTAAAGAGGGGAGGTGTTTTTGCGAGGCTGGAGATCCAAGAGAGTTTTATGAGCAGGGATATGTATTTTTAGTTTGTAATCCTGAGGGATTGGATTGTAAATATTATGTTATTGAAGATTCCTTTGAATTGTTTTTATCAGACTATCTTCTTAGTTTATACGTTGTTCTGTTTCTTCTTGTCTGGATGTAATCTCTTTGATTTATGGATTCCTGAGGCGATGGAGGATCTGTTGCCATCATTCCCATCTTTCATGGTTCATCATATATTTTTTGTTTTTCTACTTGTCTGGATTTAATCTCTTTGATTTATGGATTCCTGAGGAAATGGAGGATCTGTTGCCATTGTTAGAGTCAGAAGTCACCCCTGGATTACAGCAGGAGCAGAGCCCAACGCCCATTAGTTTTTTATGTCACAATTTGTTTATAAAAGAGATGATCAAATGGAAGCTAACTCAAAACAACATTGTTCTAACCCCGAAACTAGGTCAGATATACATGAGTGGGCGAGGTCTTAATCAAACTTCAGACAACGAGTTGTAGTAAGGGTGACTAAGGGGGAAGAATTGTATCAGAGAGATGTGAAGGTCTGTCATAAACATCGGGTTTCTAACAGACTGTAGGAGAAGGCATCAGAACACAAGATCTTCTTACATTCAAATGCGAAAAACCGGAGAATACAACCATACAACAATAAATCCTTTATCATAACATGATTGCAATAATTCGCACGAATCATTCATTCACGAACTCTCTGAGCATGAGATGAAAATCAGATGGAGTAAGAAAGGCTGTCTGTCATAAAACAAGAAATCTCACATACAAATGTATAACCAGAGAACTAGAGTGTTGCTAAAACTTTACAATCGGGAGCTTTGCTCTGCCATCGATCCTTTACAAAATACAAAGACTGAATCTATATACTCAGAAAAATTCGCTTATCAGAGGCATGTCCAGTCATCGAAGGCATGGTGTCCCTTCAGCCGAATTCAGACAGATAACTTTTGTCAGACGCCACCTTAAATGCACATGGCTCCTGCAGGGGAGATGGTTGCGACATTAAAGGCCAACATGGCGTGCCCAGACTTTCTCTGATCAGATGAGGACCAACCATGACCCTTTGGAGAGAATCAGCGTACAGGACCGTCTCGGGCAGACTGTCTGCCGGAACCCCCATACCTTGCATTCAATAAGTCATCTGAGGTTTCAACTACCTCTGTTCACCTTCATTTAATTCTTTAGCGAGGACCAGGATCGAAATCAGGCTGAACTGGTCTTGGCGGACGCGGTATTTTCCTTTGTGGAAAAACCCGACTCTTTGGCACCTTTGCATAACTCCTTTCCTTTCTCAAGTGACCATGGGCTATGACCCTGTGTTTATTCCCAAAGCGCTTTCGACGTTCGCGAATAGAAGAAGTTAACCCCTGCTTTTTGAAATCGCGATGGGCGAAACGCCGAGACGACCCAATCTGGTGCCATGCGTCCTGCTGAGATCTGACGGTCCTGAAACTTACTCGGTAATATTGTGGGTCCGGGACCTGGACTCTCTCGACACCTTGCGCATCGGAATACAACGAAGCCAATCTTTGCACCCTGAAGTCGCGATGGGTGAAACGACGAGGAAACTAATCGCGTGCCAGGTGTCTCCTGCATATGAACGACTAAGGCTGCTTCGCGTTACTGTGGGCCCGACTTTGGGTGCTTTCGAAGCTTTTCGGGGTTCGGGGTTTCGGGATGTAGAACAACATAAAATCCTCACCCCTTGAACTCCCGAATGCCGAATCGCCGATGTGACTAGATCTCGCGCCACACGTCTTTGGATGGATGGCTGCTATCTTTCCTTTATGCAATATATGCACCATTCATCACGCCTAATCTCGACGCAGCTTCGCTGTCTGCGATTTCCCGTCACCCATTGATCTGCTCATATGGATGGATCTGGACCGTTGACACCATAATTTTTCCCGCTCGCTTGATTTTAAGTCTGAAAATGACTTCTTCCCTGCGTTGCGCTTGAGCGCTCCTCGTGCGACCTGCAGACCTGGATATCCCGATGCCGAAGACAAGAAATGTTGCTAACATTAGGCTCCATGGGGGATAGAGTCGTCCCTGTGATGCTCTAAGGACTCATTTTGCAGTTCCAGTGCCTTGCTGTTGGGCTATGGATTCACTTACTAAGCTGAAACAATAAAAGTAAAAACAAAGAATAGAAAGGACAATATTTACAAAACATAGGAGCCATTGAAGGCTCAGACAAAACATTTTTTAAGAAAATGCCCATTTACTGGGTTGCTGAAAACTTCTTCACCCTCCAAATCCTGCAACCTGTAAGTATTATTTGAGAAAACTTCAGAGATTTTGAAGGGGCCGATCCAGAGGGCTTCAAATTTTCCATGCTTGCCCTTGTCTTGTTTAGGAGCATCCCATTTCAGCACCAGGTCTCCTATCCGAAATTATTCCTTCTTGGACTTCTTATCGAAAACTTGCTTGACCCTCTGCTAATGATCTTGAATTATGTTCATTACCTGCTCTATGGCCTGCTGGACTTCTACCAGTTGATGAATCCTTCTGATCATGTCATTGGGCTCTTCTTGATAATCCTGGAATAATTTCGCTACGTGAATGGCCAACTGAGAAGGGAAGACAAATTCTGTTCCATAGACTAACTGGAAAGGGGAGATGCCTAGAGATCTCTTTGTGGTCACCCGATCAGCCCATAGAGCGAATTTCAGCTTCGAGTTCCAAGCCCCTGATCAGCCTATAGAGCGAATTTCAGCTTCGAGTTCCAAGCCCTTTTGTTGTCCTCCAGTAATCTTTTAATGATCCTTATTAGGCTTTTGTTGGAGGATTCTGCTAAACCGTTGCCCTGTGGATAATATGGGGTGGAGTGAATTAGTTTGATCCCGAACTGCTCACAGAACTTGGCTAATGGCTCAGACTCGAAAGCGGCTGCGTTATCAGTGACAATCTTACTTGGGCAGTCGAACCTTATGATGAGGTCCTCCAGGAACCCAATGATTACCTTGTGGGAAGCACTCCTGGTGGGGATGGATTCGATCCACTTAGTAAATAAATCCGTGGGAGTCAGGATCCATCTGTGCTGCCCACTGGAAGTAGGGTGGATTTCTCCAATAAAATCCAGACCCCATTAATGGAAAGGTCCTGAAACAACTACATGCTGTAAAGGCAGAGAATTGAGTTGCTGCTTCCCTGAAAATCTTTGGCATGTGATACAGGCTCTAACTCCTCTATGGACATCAACGAACAAGGTGGGCCAGTAGTACCCAGCTCTGAGAATTTTGTGGGCTGTAGTCTTCCAGGAATGGTGCCCTCCACACAGGCCGCTGTGAAATTTGACCATGATCCTGTCGGCCTCTTGTGGGTCCATGAATTTTAAAAGCACCCCCAGGGGGTCTTTCCAGTATAAAATTTGATCAATAAGGCAGTACCTGACTGCCCTGAGATTCAGAGCTCTTGCTTTATTTCTTTGCAGGCCATCTGGGGGCCGCAACTCCTGCAGAAAATATATGACATCCTTATACCAAGGACATCAAGCCAGTGGGGGCTCTCTTTGAGGGTCTATTTTAGACAAATGACCCCGCTAAATTCCTGAGCATTCATTCATGAAACTTACCCCCAAAGATTGGCAATTGGCTTTGGCCAACAACTTGGATAAGCCTTGAACTTTGATTAATTTGGTAGGCCTTATTTCCAAGTCGAACTCCAGGATCTTGGCTATCCATTTACTTCTCCTCCCGTCTATGTCGGGTTGTACCAGGATGTCCTTTACAGAGGTCGAAGGAACATAAGCGGTCACTTTTGAGTGCAAGACGTAGACTCTGAAAGCTTTGAGGGCTTTCACTAAAGCATAGGTCTTCTTTTCCATGATTTCATACCTGATCTTTGCATCTCTTAATGCCTTGCTGAAGAAGGCGATGGGTTGCTCTCGTCTTTCCTCATTTTTCTGCAACAAGACCGCTGCTACTGTGTCAAATGAAGCGAAAGAGAAGATCAGGAAATCTTTGGAATAGTCAGGACTGATCAGCATGGGTGCCTCAGTCAATGGCCTCTTTATTTGGACAAAACCTTCCCTAGGTTCAGCGGTCCATTTCACTTCATTTCCCTTTTTGAGCATGACTGTGATGTGTTTCACCAGCTCAACAAAATTTGAGATGAATCTCCTTAGAAAATTAATCTTCCCCAAAAAGGCCTGAACTTCCTTCTTAGATCTGGGAAGTGACAGGGTCTGAATTGCCTCTACCCTGCTAGGATCAATCCTCACTCCTTCTGCTGATACTATATGGCCTAACAACTTCCCTTCTTTCATAGCAAACAAAGATTTCTTGGGATTCAGGGAAAGGCCAAACCTCCGACACTTCGAAAAAACTTTTCTCAGGTGATAGCAGTGCTCTTTGTCAGACTTGGAGAAGACTGTTATGTCATCCAGATAGATCACCAAAAAATGATCTTTCTCCCCGATGAAGGCTATGTCCATGGCTCACTGAAATGTCACTCCTGCATTCATCAACCCGAAAGGCATTTTGGCATACATGAATGTACCCCAAGGAGTGGTGAAAGCCATTTTTTCTCTGTCCTCAGGCATGACCGATATCTGATTATAGCCAGAAAAACCGTCGATCATGGAAATCCTAGATGCATCGGTTACCCTCTGCAATATGTGTTCCATGTTGGGAAGGGGATAATTGTCTTTCTTTGAGCTCCTGTTCAGGTTCCTGAAATCGACACAAAGCCTGATTTCTCCACTTTTCTTTCTTATCGGAACCAAATTGGCCACCCATTCGGAATATCTCAAGGGGACGATGATCCGGGCCTCTAACAACTTCTTCAATTCTTTCTCCATGACAGGCAGCAAAATGGGATTTATCTGTCTTAGCTTCTGCCTAAATGGCTTAGCCTCTTCCTTCAGTGGGATCTTGTGTTCAATGACGGATGTATCATACGTCTTGAGGTCTTCGTAGGTCCATGCAAACACATCAGAAAACTCTCTTAGCAAATCATTATATTCGGCTCTCTGTTCTCTGGTCAAACTCCTTGACAACTTGACAAACTTAGGCTCCTCTGGTGTGCCAATGTTGCACTCGGCTGTGTCAGCATCTTCATCTGCAACCCTTCCCTTTACTGCCACATCATTCCCATTGAACAATCTTTCTAATGGGACTAGTCCCCTCAGAATGTGATTGCTAGGCAGCTGAATAATCTGGTGGTCGACAATTTTATTTAAAAACACCTCGGGGTGAGGGTTATCTTCTGTATCAGGATCCTGATCAATGTGAAACGCAGAAAATTCATCAACAGATTGGAGAAACTTCTCGATTTCCAGATCATCCTCGAATACCTTCCAATGCTTGACATTGTCTGGTACAGAGGGCCTATATTTTATCTCAACATCATATTTGGCCATAGGCGGCTGAAGGACCTTGAACTGGCTAGCTGAAACAACTAAAGAATCGGCCACAACATTATCCTCCCTTGGAATAAAAGAGATGTTGAAGGCTGAGAAGAAATTGTCAATTAGGTCCCATACTTCAATTCTGTAATTTCTGAGTCGAGGGTGCTTAGCCTGATAAGCGTTTCTGATCTGTTGGACCACCAAATCTGCATCTCCGAACATTGCTACCTCCTGAATTCCCATTTACCTTGCATCTCTCAATCCTATAACAAGGGCTTCATACTCTGCCACATTGTTGGTGGTTTAAAATTCCAGCTTATATGACATGGACATGGTCTCCTGAGAAGGGGACACAAAAAACACCCCAGCACCAGTGCCTTCCCTGGAACAGGCTCCATCGAAAAACATTTTCTAGACGGGGGTGATGGGGGAAGGAAACTCATGAGGAGTGGTGGGTTGTTCTTTGAGTTTAAGAGGGGGCTCAGGAGTATGAGTGAGTTGCAGTAAACTGGAACCTAAATCAGCGTCTAAGGCAAAAATAGGATGGTTGGTGGGATTAGCTTCATCACTTATTATATAGGCCAACTGGGCTTCCCTATATAGCGTCCTATGTTCTCCCCCAAACACCGGGATAGTAGCATAGGTTAGGTCCATCTGCAAAGTCCCCCCCAGTCTTTTTATCCAAGATCTTGATAACAACATACCGAACTTGGGGGGGACATTAGCCACTACAATATCCATGACCACACTTTTCATGGGCAACTGAAACAAGGTCACGACCAGGTCTTTGATAACCCCGAGACATTGAACTTTCCTGGAGTCGAAGGAATAGAGGTCATGATAGGCTTGGGTGACTTCTAGTCCTAATTATTCCATGACAATTTTGGGCATGAGGTTATGAGAGGCCCCCGAATCCATCAAACAGTTGTGCAGTACCTTGTCATGGATGTTCAGGGAAGTGTAGAAGGGAGGGGATGAGTCATTCCTGTCTTTTACCATAGGACCTAGAATAACTGCAGGATTTTCGTCTTGCAAATTGATGGAGTCAGTGGGAAGGCATGATGTCTCAGATTGTAAAATCTCGGAGAAGCGTTTCTTGAACCCTTCATGTTTAATCAATTCGGTCAAGGGCACAGGGATTCTGATTTTTTGAATTTCATGCTCGAAGTTAAAAGAAGATGTGAGCTTTGGAATTTCTCTTATTTCGGGCACATGACTCTGGATTATGGGAGAGAGGGGTTGGTGCTTCTTACCTCTGTGACTGTCTGCTACTTCATTGGCAGGTTTCTCTGTCCTAGTGGACTGCTCAGGAACGTCAGGCACTATAGTATTTTTCTTGGACCTCAGATCATACCTTCCTTGGCCGCCACTAGTCTTGTCTCCCTTGCTCAGTTCATTTAGTTGACTGTCCATGAGGGACTCTTCGTAGGCTGATTGAGTGAGATGAGGGAAAGGAAGAGTGTCTCCGAAGCAATGGATTTCATGATCAAGCTTGTCTGTTTCTCCTTCTTCTCCCTCGGCCACAAAATTGTTTGGAAAGGGGCTTGAATTTTCTGGTCTTCTCTGTCTCTTCCCCTCTCTCTTTGTACATTCGGGGGAATAAAATTGTTTGGCCTTCTGAAACCTCCTTTGTTTTAGACATTCTGAGGGCCCTTGTATGATTTCCTCCCCTCGACCTTCATTCTCTCCATCTCTGCAGACAGAGACTTCACCATCTTGGTCAGTTCATCCACTTGAGGGTGGGGCACCAATGATCCAGAAGTTGAGGTTTCCGAACTTCCCTTTCTTCTATCCGCGTCGGCCTTGTTCCTCAGTCTGTCAGCTGCTAATACATTGGATTCCACCTCTATGGCCGCATCTTGCATTTGAGATAAGGAGGTGGCTCTTCTTTCTCTCAACAAAAGACAAAAATCGGGGCCGAATGCACTAGCGTAAGAAATTTTGGCCGAGGCTTCTGAAGGCTTTATTTCGGCGGGGATCTTGTTATACATCTTATTGAATCTTTTGGAGAAGTCAGAGACAAACTCTCCATCCATCTTCTTCAAAGATCCAAACTCTGTCATGTAATACATGAAATCTTTCCTATCGCCCCACTGCCTCAGGAAAGCACCATCCAGGGCCTCGATCCCAGCAATAGTTCCGAGGGCCAATCCTCTGAACCATTTCCTCACCTCGCCATCCAGGCTCTGGACAAAGAATCTCATCTAGACATCTTCATTTTCAATGTTGAGGTTGTCTGCATAACTGTAGAAAGCAGCCAGATGCTCTTTCGCGGTTATGTCCCCTTCCCCGGTGAACTTGGGCATGTATTTCAAGTAATCTCTAGCAGGGAGAGGATTCATAGGATGAGGTAGGATTAAGGGAGCATATCTGGCAGCGACTATGGCGTCCATTCTATTCAGAGGGGGATTAGCACCAGACATAGGAGTATTAGGGGGAGGAGATCTTGGAGGAGAAGGAGTTCGTGAAGGGGCTAGTGGGAATGAGTCTCGAAGTGGAGTGGGAAACAAGAGGGGATTTAAGGAGAAGGATAACGAGCTCAAGTCAACAGGTTCTCTTCTTTTTGCAGGAGTGGGGAAATCTTCTGCAGTCTTGGGCCTTCGCCAAGGTACAACTTCAGAGGAGAGGGGAGTGACAAGGATTTCTCCCTCCAACCCCAGAACAGGAGGGGAAAACTCAGCAGGAACACTCCCAAAATTCAGGAAACGGGAAACCTCTGAAGGAGGTCTATTAAGAAACTGAGGAGGATAAAATGGAGTTCTTACAGAAGGAGATGGTAGATTACCTATTTCCGTGGCGGAAGATTCTTCTTCAGGGGCCTTTCCTTTTCTGAGAACCACCTCTGGATCGGTTTCAGGTGTAGCTAGAGACAACTGTGGATGAGACCGCGTGTGTCTACCTCTTGTTGACGGGCGAAATTGACCATCTGTCAATTGAGAGAGTGGAACCGGTCTGGGGTTGTCTAATAACCCAAGTCGTTTGGGATGAACCACCCTGACGGGTTTAATGGCTCTGTTAGCCGATCTAAGGTCCTAAGAAAACGAAAGAAAACTAATCTAAACTAACTAATCTAACTAAAACTAAATAAAAAAAACTAAACTAACTAAAACTAAATAAAACAAACTATTAAACAAACTAAATAATCTACTATTTCTATATATACAAACTATTAACTAATACTATATTAACTAGTAACTGCAATATAACTTATTCACAAAATGTACAATATTGACAATTTACAGATTTAAATAAAACTTGCAAAACTCATTAATATTCTGCCCTAAGACAGTAAAAGATATTTTTATTGCTTTTATAATTTTATGAACATAAATAAGGCAGAAAAATAACTAAACTAAATTACTAATCTAAACTACAAATATGTCTAATCAAATTAACGAAAACAATCACAAACTAACCTGGATAAACGCTCCAGATTTGCCATGTGTATGATGACTTTACTAGCAGATCGGAGGAAGGAAACTCACACCGAATAATCCAGAAGCTTCTCGTAAACGATAGCTGCAATGCTCTTTAAGTGTGTTTACAGGACAAACAAGACATAAAAATCATAACAATTATATGATTTATAAATCTCTACAATTAGGTAAACCTGTTATGCAAAGACTTATACATAATAATCCAATTAATGAAGAAGAGAAATCTGTCATTCATAAACTGAATCAAGTAATTGCTATGCTTTTAAATACTGGAAGAAATCAGACATGGATCATATTAATTAACTCATATCATTTGCAAAAGACTAAGATAGCTAAAGTAGTCATTAATCAAATGCAAACTGATAACATAAACATGAAACAAAATATTGATATTATGAAAAGCTAAAGCTGTAGCAGAACATCAACTTTTGTCTCAGTCTCTATTAGATATCCATAATCCTGGTTCTCCCACAAGCGAGGATGATGCTTATTACAAAAAATAAAAAGTATTTATAAGTTTTTCCACAGGGTAAAACCTCCCTGTGGAAGTTATAAAACTGTTTACATAAGATCTGGGAAGATATCCCAAAGTTGTCTAAACTAAAATAAAAATAAAAAATAAAACATCTAAATATCCCCTAGACTGTCCATCAAATCCCATGCAATTCGAATTCACCTGAAAAGGACCAAAAACGAACAAATTAGAAGGATCTTTTATTAATAAATGATAGAAAATTTAATTCTATAGACTAGCTACATAATCCTTTGATTCTGTAGCTAGTCTAAATAAAGATACATAATCAACATTGAAATTAATCAAAAATCTTTTAAAAAATTCCATTTAATTGACATCCAATAATTATTTGAAAACGAATCATAAATTGAAATCGTTATTCCATTATGAACTCAAACATGATCCAAATCAATTAAATGACTACGGAGATAGGCATACTTTGTTTTGTTTTTGTTACCATAAGATCGGGTCAATAGAACCATAATCGAACAGTTGAGAACCCATTTGAAATCCAATGCAATCAATACAAAAACAAATCTTATGCATTTGTTATGCCGTTTTACCAATAGGAGATATGATCGAATCGAACAGGATCAGTTACAATTCGTTATGGCTGTTACGATATAGCAAACAAAATCGTAACAAGGTGTAACAGAGTGCATACAAGGTATCCGATCACTCGTTTTTTCAAACTGGAGTAAGCAAGATCGATTACATTCAAACAAATCGTAAACGAATTTGGTAAAAATAACACAGTCAATCAATTCGTTTCATAACCAATCGAATCCAACAATTGTGAAATCGTTTTGATATCAATTGAAACGATTATAACCAAAACAAATGACAAGCAACTATTACGCTGCCTTGTCAACAGGAAATATGAATTCAACAAGATCATTCCAATCGTTATGACTGTGTTGACACAACAAACGGTTTGTGCCACAAATAGATCAATTCAGACCGGCGTGAAAATTAATTCAAATAAAACCATAACAGGCTCGAATGATCGGCAATAGAATTCATAATTTGTTATGGCAAAAAGGGCAAACGACTTTGATCAAAATGAAATCGTTCCAAGCAAACGAATCAATTGGCTGGGGTTTAGCATAGCTGTCACGAATCGAATCCATTCCATGATTCGGGCACACCTGCACTGACTTAAATGAACATATTATTTTTATAAAAACAGAGTAGTTCGTTTCCCAAATTAAAATAAAACAGAGCAGTATTTCAACTTTGAAAATTATAAGACAGAGTATATCGTAACAACCAACCTCAATAAAATCGTTCACCAACCACATCATATGGATTATAACAAAATCAAATCCGAACATGATTGTGTTCTAAACTGAGTATGAAAATTTCCTTTTCAAATCAGATACAAACCAATACAGTCGAAGACAAACTATTAATTTCGTTAACTCAATAAAGCAAACCAATAAATCAAATCCAAACGAACACCACACAAATCCAATCAAAATCTATCGATTGCTATAATAGGAATGATTAGATCGTATATCAAATCGAAATTTATTTTATTCAAAGCAAAGCTATATATAGAATGCACGCATTATAACAGAGTCATTCATGGCTATTTAAAAACTGAATTCAAATCATTATATCAACCTAGATTATTTACAAAATAGAAACGATGTCAAAACCATACCTGTATAGCGACGAGGCTGCTTGATTATGCCAATTTAGAATTGACAACGGCCGTGGCTGATTCCACGTTTTTGAACAAGATGGAGCTGGTTGTCTTTTGCTTTTTATCTGCTGCTTGGAGCTTGGCTTTTTGACTTGTTAACACTGCAATTTGATCTTCCAGTGATTGAATCTTCGATTGGAGTATAGGACCATAAATATAATATCGTTCTAACCATGAATCGCATTGGTCACAGGGTGACTGTGTGGGTTTAGACAAAGCAGGCGAGGGTTTGGCCAAAGGGCTGAGGGTTTCACGAGGCAATTTAATACCCGAGTAGTCAGGGTCGTTCTTTAGGCAGGGGGGAAGGTTTGATACAAAATCATAAGGGGGCTCGGGACATAAACCCTACGAGTAGGGGTACTCGCTGGCCAAGAAACGTACAACATCAGAATCATAATCCTCACTCAGAACTATAGGGTTGGACTCGACAGAGGGTTTCGATTTGTTTCTGGCCATTCTCGAAATGAGCCGAGCATTTATTTTCCCTTTGGCATTAGAAGCAAGGTTTGCCTTGGGTTTTTCACTCACAGGCTTCTTAATAGCCTCTGCACTCTTAGTTACAGTGTCGGGTAAGCCACCACCAGGGTCGGCCGAGGGTTTAGGTAGTAGGATATGTAAGGGTACAGGCGGTTCGGCCTTGGTTTCAATTACCATGGGTTTATCAACCTGTACAGGGTCGGTGTCTTCAAAGCCATTACGGGCGATGAAAGCCCTCCAATTATCACCATGCAAACTCAAATGATAAACAACGATGAGCTTAATAAGCCCATGGTGGAATAGGCTGCTGTCAGCCTTCTGCCTCTTAAAATTTTTCGACATTTTATACAGGGAACGATGAAAGTAGAAAGGCATGTTTAGAGGATACCCTATAAAAATCATCAGCAAACGCAGGTGGTAGAGGAACACAAGTCCGTATCGACCTTCATAGGTCACGAACTGCTTGAATAGCATTAATAAGTCATGCCATCGTGGTTTGAGCATAGATATGGGCATACCTCTGTCACAAGAGGTGACTTTGCGCGATAGAAACAACAATGTCCATGGAACTTCCTCGACCTTGCAATTCTTAAACCAACGCTGTCCCGAGGAAGGTAGCGTTATAACAGAGCTGATAAACTGCTCATCGATCTCTAACTGTATGTCACCCACCTTGGCTCGACATCCATCGAAGGTTACGGAAAACTGTCGTGCTACACAAAGGTTAAAACCCTCAAATCGTTGTATAAAGGGGAGCCACCCATTTTCCTCCAGGTCTCTGCGGGCATTGTCAAACATTAACAGGGCTTGGCTGCCATTGGGTTCGACTCGCACGACTAGTGCGATGGAGTCGAATGCATGGTAAGGTAAGGGTTTGTATTCACCAACACACGCAGGAGCCAAGCTACCCGAGCTTAACAGAAATGAACGAGCAAAAAGGGATAGGCATAAATGCAAGCATGCAAAGGTGGTGGAGTTTGCCATGCAAAATATTCATTATCCAAGTACAACCGCCGATTTACATAGCTGTTCAATCCATAAAAGTAATTCAACCATCGAGTCATGTGTCCAACTAATGAAATCAAATGTGTATACCAATGCGTGCAAACGTTATGCCATAGTGTTTAAACACCCGACTTATAAATCAAAGCCAAAATCAACTATGCGCCAATGTATCGGTTCATATAATCAAAAGTTTAACCAAGGTGCCAAACAACATTCATATAATTGACAAGCCAACAGATTAACATAAGGATTATATCAAAGGACATAAATATAAAAAATTTAATCATAACCCCTATGAATTTCCATAGAATCAATGATCAGGCAAGTCATATAAAGTGCAATTCCAAATGCTAAATGCCTTACAAACTCAAGAAAACCAAGTTATACAATCAACCGAAGTATGAGAACTGATTAGAGGATCTTGCTAGTTGTATAATGATCAATAAAAGGTGAGCACAATAGGCATGATGACAAAAGAGATATTGACAGTTCAGATAGTGATCGAAATACGACTTTGAAAGGAGAAGTTTTCACGCTTACAGTCGTGAAAACTTAACGAAGACAAATGTGCAAATGTCGCAAAAATGAAAATGTTGTTTATTGAAAATTGCAACGAAAAAAATGATGTTTGTAAAACATTAGTGTAGGCAGCTTAATAGACGATAGGAAAAAGTGAGTTGGCTGCCAACAATGGCGACACACTGGTAGAAGCAGTTATCTCTGTCAAAGAAACAAGTTCAGATTAGGGCAACAAAGATAATTTCAACTTGAAAATAACAACCGAAAATCGTACAAACATCATCATTAACCATCTTTTCCAGCAGTGTTTCAAATTATGAAAACTGATAACAAACTTAAGACCAACAAGTCACGATATTAAAGATAAAATCTCCAATACTGTTGACATGGCCACTGCTGCCAGCAAGCGTCCATAGCCTCGACAGGGTTTCCATTTAACCCACTCTGACATCTGTATCCTGCCAAGAAGTTCTGGATCAGAATAAAGGACATTAAAGAGGTTTCTTTTTTGTGAATTTTCATATACCCGACATTGCTTCGCTGCCAGCGATCCCGTTCAGTACCCCGACGAAGTTGTCTTGGCACCATGCATGCATTTACCCGCTGCCAGCAGACCTGTTCAGCATCCCAGCGGGTTTACAAGCACTTCCCATAGCTCTTATTAATAATTTATTTTATTTTGTTTTTTATAGATATATATTTGAGCGGGGTGACGCTGAAAATCATAATTTTTTTAATATATTTTTTCAGACCTCATCAGTTTTTTTTTTTTTTTGGGACTGTCCTTTACTTAGATCCATAAATGTTTTATTTATAAAAACAACTTCCCAAGACAGGGAGACATCTTCTGAGTCATTCCTTTACGGAAAAGGGACAGCGTAAAAAGATAATAGATGATCATGACAAGCTTTGCTCAGAGATTGAAATCAGTCAACTTCTTTCAAACAACAGACTTATCCAACATATATTTCATAAATATACCATTGATGTTTGTACAATTTTTTCAGAAGTTATTTCAGCGAAAAAAATCTCTTTTATCTTTGTCTGAATAGTTCAGTGTACAGGTATGTGCATGTCCAAAAACACAAACTGATAAATTCAAATCAAAATCGAAAACATAAAGCAAACGGAAACGCAACAAAAATGAAATATTTACATAATATACAAGGGTAGTTATCACGCAAAGTATCTCTTCAGGGCTTGGCCATTCACCGGGTAGGTGTCAAGCTGCCCTTCAAGATTCTGCAATCGAAAGGAACTAGGACCGAACTTTTCAGCAATTAAAAATGGTCCAAGCCATAAGTTTTGAAATTTAGAGTGTTCACCCTTTCCTTCGTGTGGTTTGTCCCACTTCAAGACGAGGTCGCCTACTTCAAAATTCCTATCAGAAGCAGAATTAGAATCGAACCAACTTTTAACCAGTTGTTGATGTTGATCTAACTTACGCTTAGCTTGGGCTCTTACCTCTTCCAACTTCATTAAAGCGTTAATTCGACTTTCCAAAGGGGGACAATCTTCTTCTTGGACTTTTTGTGACAACTGAAGCGAAGGAGGAAGAATGTGAGGTGGCATAATTGCTTCTCTATCGTAAACGAGAAAAAAGGGGGAGCTACCTATAGAAGCTTTTGGCATTACCCTATCAGCCCACAGTGCGTTCAGCAGCGCATTGTGCCAATTTTTGTGATTTTCAACCACAGTTCTCTTGATAATTTTAATCAAGTTCTTGTTTGTTGATTCTGCTAATCCGTTTCCCTGGGGGTAGTAACTAGCATAATATTTCAGCTTTATTCCTTTCTCCAAAGTGAACTCGCTCATCTCAAGAGAAGAAAATTATGAAGCGTTGTCAAAGACTAAACAGTCAGGGATACCGAAACGAGTGATAATATTCGAGTTTAGAAAAGCGATTACTTGACTGGTGTTGACAGTTCATAGCGCAACATCTTCAGACCATCGAGTAAAGTAATCTGTGGCCGTCACAATATACTTGTGCTTTTGCGAGGACAGAGGGTTAATTGGACCTATGATATCAAGGCCCCATTGCTGGAAAGTAGAATCTACTGAAACAGGTTGCAAGGGAAAGGCTGGTTTTTGCAATCGCCCTGATGCTTTCTGACAGATGATACATTTTCGACACAAGGCATGGGCGTCCCTAAAAAGCGTGGGCCAGTAGTAACCGGTTCTTAAAACATTATGAGTAGTGGTGTCACCACCGAAGTGATCACCAGCTTCTCCTGCATGCAACTCGAGCAAGACTTTTTCTGCTTCATCCTTTTCAAGACAGCGCATCAGTACGCCGTCAAAATTCTGACGGAACAATACACCGTTAACCAAATGAAAGGAGGCAGACTTTAGCCTCAACGCTCTTCTCTTGGTGGGATCAAGGTGACGGGGTGCTGACCCATGTTCAAGACAAAATCTAATATCACCGTACCAAGGGCTAACGAGGTTTTGTGCGCAACAGATCAAACTTTGATCGCTTTGTACTAGGTTTGACGTATCACTATCTTCTTGCTGTCCTGTTTCCGAATCAACAACCAACTTACATAACCCTTGGCCTCTCACAATTTGAGCCGGGGTGATTTCTAAGTCATACTCCTACAAGGAGGTGACCCAGTTAGCTCTCTTCTCTCCTAACTCCTTCTGCACTAACAAGTTCCTTACGACAGGGTAGGGGACAATGACTGTTGTCCTTGACTTCAAAAGATAGGACCGGAAATGCTTAACTGCTTTGAAAACAACGTAGGATTGCCGATCAACTGCTTGGTAGTTAAGTTCAACACCTTTGAAAGCAGAGCTCATAAAGGCGATGGGTACTTCATTGTTCTCGGTATTCTTCTGAGTTAGGATGACGACATAAGAACGGTTAGAGGCAAAAGTATAGAGTGTAAAATCTTGAGAGAAGTCAGGGCTCATGAGAGACGGAGCGTCTATTATGGCCTTCTTTATGGCGTTAAAAGCTTGATTTTCTATGGATCCCCAGTGATATTGGGTGTCTTTCTTAATCAGATTCTATAGAGACCTGACCATTTCGGATAAACTGGGGACAAATCTTCTCACGAAGTTAATCTGGCCTAAGAAAGACTGCATGGATTTTTTGGATGTAGGAGGGGGAAGTTTAGCGATGAATTGAGTCCTCTCTGGGTCAATAATCATTCCTTCGCTAGACACGATGAAACCTAAGAGTTTACCCTGTTCTACTGCAAAGATGGACTTTTTGGGGTTCAAGGAGATGCCGTATTTACGACATCGTAGCAGAACAACTCGTAAGTGAGCTAGATGATCGTCTTTGTTTTTAGAATAAACAGTCACATCATCTAAGTAAACTACAATGAACTGATTGATTAAGCCTCGAAAAGCAATGTCCATTGCTCTTTGAAAGGTAGCACCAGCATTAATCAATCCAAAGGGCATTTTGCGATAAGCATAAGTGCCCCATGGGGTACGGAAGGTAGTTTTGAGTTGGTCTAGTGGAGACATCAGGACTTGGTTGTATCCAGAGAAACCATCCAATAAAGATAGCCTCTTGGAACCAGATACCTGTTGAAGGATCTGTTCTATGGGTGGGACAGGATAGTTGTCTTTGTCAGACGCTCTATTGAGGTTCCAGAAATCGATGCAGAGTCAGATTTCCCCATTTTTCTTCCGAACTGGGACAAGGTTGGACACCCATTGAGTGTGCCTAACATGAAAAATTATTTTAGCACTTAGGAGTTTATTCAATTCTTTTTGAACGGTCGGTTCAAGTTTAGGGTGCATCTTCCTCAGTTTCTGTTGGAAGGGTAAGGTTTGGGGCTTCATTGGGATGACATGCTGTATGATATTAGGGTCGAAATTTTTAAGATCATCATACGTCCATGCAAAGAGATCCTTAAATTCTTTAAATAATTTAACAAATGCAACTTTTTCTTGTCTAGAACATCCCAAGCCTAGGTTAATGCATTGAGGATTTTCACTAGTTCCTAAGTTCACTTTTTCATAAGACAACGAGGAACTATTGGTTTTACAATTGATCGACTTTTTAAATTTATCTTCAAAATCATAAAACTTTTCTAATCTAACTATGGATTTGGGTATGGAATTTACCATGTCCGATAGTGCTTCAGGAGATTTCAGATCAGGTATTACCGTAAAATCGTGCAAATTGTCGTCGTGCGTGCATTCATCTATCACCGTGCCTTGAAAGGTTTCTTCCATGTGCAGAAAATTAATGATTTGTTGATCATCGTCAAATACTCTCCAGTTCGTGATATTGTCAGGAACAGATGGTCGAAACAATAGCTCGACGGAGAATGTGTCTGGGGACAAGCCTTCTGCAGGAAGAAGTTTAGAGGCTACATTAGCTAATAGATCCGCTTCAGCATTATTTAGTCTAGGAATGGAATTTATATTGAAAGCAGAAAATTTATTCATTAAACTCCATACCTCAGACTGGTAACTTTTGAGATGTGGGGAAAGACAGTGTATAGAATCTCTTACCTGTCTAACCACTATTTCAGAGTCGCCAAATACAACCAGGTTTTGAATGTTCATATCCAGAGATTTTCTGAGACTTTGTAGTAAAGCCTCATATTCTGCAGTATTGTTAGTACATTCAAATTCTAGTCTACAAGCCATTAATGTCTTGTTACCTGCCAGATCGATAATGATGCAGCCTTCTCCAGCTCCTTCTTTAGACTTATAACCGTCGAAATATAGAGACCAAATTTGATTTCCATCGGGCACATGGGATTGTTGTATAGAAGCTGTTGGTTGCATATATGCTACGATCTCGAACTGCTGTTCTGAATTGATGATAGGTGATGCGTCGGCCATGAAATAGCCAAAGAAGGTGTCCATCCCTTGGACTTCAGGTGAATCAACAGAAGGTGTATATGGTTCGTTGGGATCGTTCAAATCTGTGACCGTGAACTTAAGATAGCGCTCACGATTCACCCTGATTTAATTAGGCTTACTGTTCTCTGGGAGCCATAAGTGAGACCAGTCTGTTGTGAAGTAACCATGTAGCTTCTCCGACCAGTCCTTTCTTAAAAAAATACCATACACTTCTGGAATATCCACAACAATTATATCAATAACTTGATGAACCTTTGGGTTAGACAATAATCTAATCAATACATTCTTTAGTTCGCCTATGACTTTAACATTGGTCCGATCAAGTTGTATGATTTTCAAAGTAGATGGTTCCACTTCAGCGTTAATCTTTTGGCAGACAGACCAAGGCATCACATTGGATGACGCTCCTGAGTCCACCATACAATTATGCACGTTTCTGTTGAAAATTTCGAAAGTTAACAAGAAAGGAGGTACATTTTT
>ML776676.1:347445-378463 GCA_009831015.1 Picea engelmannii | reverse complement strand
TTGGAGGGGGGCATTTCGACGGGAAGGAGGCCATGATTTTTTTTTTGGGGAGAACTCTGAGTATTGGACCAGGGAGGAATTTTGTGTTTGGGATTGACATAGTGGACCTGGGTTGCTAGAGGTTTTGGGCTCGGAGGGCCAGGATATCCGTAGATATCCTGGAGCTAGGTCGTTTTCCTAGTTGGCAGGGTGGACAATAGTTTTGGGCAATTTTTCTGTGTTTGCAATAGGACTGGGCTGTGTAGCAGGTAGCAGGAGAGCAGCAGCAACAAGGCAGCTGGCAACGGAAATAGCATCAGAACCAGGTACCCTGTTGAATTATGCATTTATTTATTCTTCTATGAATTCGTTAATATTTGATGAATCTAAATTGCTGAAGTTGCTGGTATGAAGATCGATATTATGCTGAATAGATATTGTTTTAGTTAAGAAATAATTTCTTGTGAGGATAACAATGTTTAGATATATATATTTTGGGCATTACAGCTAGCATCTCCTCCCTGGAACAATTTCATGTAACTTTCAATATGCACTGCCAAAAGTTTTATTCCTCTGAGTTAATTTGTCATAACTGTTGTGCGGAGTATAAAGAATTTGTTCAGGATATAGCTAATTCTTATGAAGGCTGTGAGAATGAAGAATATTCCTTGGATGAGGAATCCATTTTTTCTCTTCCCTATTCATCTGCATATGATGAAAACTGTGTTTGTTGTCTTAGTAAGGAAAGTGCAAAAATTGAGTCTGTTCTGGAAGCTGATATATTTTGTAGCTCCGTCTCTAAAAATCCTAGATATGAGTAGCCTACTTTTGACTAATATGATGATGATATATTTCTTCCCAGATTGAATCTTGAAAGGTAGCCCGTGTTTACTAATGAAGAACAATTTTCTCTTGTTGGGTAGAAGTTACCTCTTGGTATGTCATTCAAGGATTTTCCTTTATTCGATCATTATGGAGACAATGATGAATATGTTGAGGTGTTTTTTTCTTAGAAGAAAAAAACATTAGCAACCAACCTTCTGATGAAAATGAAAGATTTTTCCAAGAGCATCATGTTAAGGAGAAACAACCATTTATTAATATACATGAGGAGATTTCTTTCCTTCAACTAGTAGATGTGATTAGAGAAGAACACGGAGAAGTGGATCGACATCCTACATAAGCCTTTCAATCACCTGTGTTTTCCACATACATTCAACAAGATGTGAGCAACTGTAAAGCAGAGCAAGATTTCTGTTATCAACCCAGTAGGTTTTATCACCTATTTTATGACCCTGTAGGGGAATACATGGAGTTGCATTTCCTCAATGTATTGGAGCCTCCAAGAATTATCTTACCTTCATCATTAGGAGGAAATATGAAGAATGTAATCAATTTGTTGTCACAGTTTCATTATCCCTTGTTGATCAGTGACATAGTAAATAAGTTTTCAGTTAGGAAGTTACTTGAATGGCTATGGTGGAAGTTTTCTTTCACCTAGAACATTGTAAACAATCAATTAGTCTAGGATTGTACATTAATAAACTCCTTCTGGAGCATGTGATTTTTCTTTCTTTTTGTAAGTAGATAGTGTACATATCAGTCCGTGGTCCTCAAAAGGATGTATCTGAGCCCGACTCCACAACCCAAAGGCTAAGGCACTGGAACTGTGCGTTCTTGACAGCTCGTAAGGAGCATGCCATCCCCTTTGAAGCCAAATGTTATCACATAAAGTTTTTCAGGTTCGAAAGTGACAACCATGAGAATAATCAAGCAGGAAAATGTAGTTATAGTGGCAGAAATACCCTGCACATTTCAATACCGGGTCATCCCCAAACATAGTTGGAAGGTTCCCACAGTTAGAAGGCAGATAAAGTTTTGGCGGAGGTGCTAAAATAGCAGGCCTTCCCAGATTGCAGAGCATGATCAGATCGACGACCTCAAATCATTTCGACACCACAAGTTGGATGGTCGTTAAAACCCAAAGGGCGGGCTGAAATCCAAACCACGGTTTTGTGGGGTGGCTATGTGGCGAGAAGCGGTCCATTTCGGGCTCGAAAGAGGTGTGGGTCCAAACTGCTTTCGACGGCCCCGAAATCATGTGCTCTTACAACACTGTATCGAGCAGCAACACATGGCTGCCCCTTAATAGAAAAAACACATCCCGATCCCAAGGAGGGTTCAACCAATGAACAATGATTGACTTTTGTGGCCACCTTCTTATTCAACGCCCAATCCATGAGGGGCATGTGGTCGCCCCCTATTCGTCAAGTCGCTTCTCTGATCTCGAGATGGATTCAGTTAATGGAAAAGGAATGGTAACTGAAACCTCAACTCAGTCCATCAATAGAAGGAATGGAAGCTCTGTCCGATGAGACAAAAATGTCAGTCTGGGGTACCATGATGGAAAGTTTCATCTTGTAGGTCCATATTGACCAGAGCTTGCATCTGACAGGAGAAAAATGCGCATAGTCTCATAGAAGGACGCATAGATGAAATATTTGATTGAGTGGCCAGATCACACTCCTGGCAGTTGTGGGTTGAGATGGTTATAAATAGATCAGTGTTAGATTTTGTAAAGAGGGGGGATATTTTTGAGAGGCTGGAAAGTCGAGAGAGTTTTATGAGCAAGGATCTATATTTTTAGTTTGTAAGCCTAAGGGCTTGGATTGTAAATATTATGTTATTGAATATTCCTTTGAATTGTTTTTATCAGACCATCTTCTTAGTTTATACACTATTTTGTTTCTTCTTGTCTGGATGTAATCTCTCAGATTTATGGATTCCCGAGGCGATAGAGGATCTGTTTCCATCATGCTCATCTTTCATTGTTCATCAGTTAGTTTTTGTTTTTCTTCTTATCTGGATGTAATCTCTCTGATTTATGGATTCCTGAGGTGATGGAGGATTTGTTGGCATCATTCCCATCTTTCACGGTTCATCAGACAATTTATGTTTCCCTTCTTGTCTGTATGTAACATCTCTCCGATCTATGGATTCCTGAGGCGATAGAGGATCTGTTGGCATCTTGCCCATCTTTCATGGTTCATCACTCAGACATTTTCTTTTTTCTTTCTCCTCATCACCACATAAATAATTTTGTCTGATAGGCAGTTTAAATGCCTTAATTATTCATGATACTTATGACTCCATAGACCAATGGTTGAAGACTGATCTACAATTACTTTTGTTATCCTTTCCTCTCTCTACAGTCTTACTGATCCACCTACTCAAACCATTTCAATCCATTTTACCTTTTTTTATGGGTACTGGGCTTATCCTCTTGTAGTCTGAGGGTGACTCTCAGTGCTAACACATCCTATCAATCCACTTCCTCCCTAACAGTTCTAGGTTCATCATCAATAATTGAAAAAAAAATTGAATGGAAATCAAGTGGAGTATACCTTTCCCATTTCCTTATTTCTCAAACTGATCTCCTCAATATTGGAGTATGAGGATATTCTTCTTTTGATTCCTGTTCTTATATAGAATCTGATTCATCATCCTTCAAATCAAACTCTATTTTTGATGCATACCCCACCCACTTCGAGGGTCCACGCGACCTACTGGTCTAGGATCATTCGAATTTCGGAGATGAATCAGCTCTCGGGCCCTTGCTGAGCACTCAAAAATCTTCTTCACAGGTCCTTTTACTTTTTTCCCGCGTGAAAAAAAAGTTGCGAGGGTGTTGATTTATCAACACAATCCTCCACGTGACTATGGGCCAAAACCCATAGGCCAAAATTTCCCTTTTTCCCAAAATTTGGGATTTCGGAGCCCCAAGCTTCGGGAGCTCCAAAAACAACACACAACGTTCTTCCTGAAAGACGAATTCACGTATCACCGAACAAAGGAGGGGATCAACAGTCCACAACACCTTTTGTGATCTTACGATTGGAAAGAACTTCAGAATTACGGTCTTTGAAGGTTTTCAAAGAACCACACTTCAAATCCCTAGGAGTTCCGAATAGGTGAACTCACGAAGGGTCACAATCGACGGTCCACACGTCCTGGTGGATGGATAGTTCAAATCTATTACGGGCTTCAGGACATCAGGTGTGTTCGCAACCGAACCCCTTATAACTAACTCTGAACTAGCAGAGGTCAAATCAACTCTCCACGCATCCTTCTCAGACCAATGATCGAGATTAGCTACGACCTTCGGGCCTTCGGGAGTCCTCGACTCCGAACGATTTTTACCTCGATCCTTCCGGAGCACCAAGCCTTCGAACTAATAGATCTAGTTCCACATGTCCCCCGTCTATCAATGATTAGGAATTACTCTGTGATTCAAGACTTCAACAATCTTGTGAAGTTTTACGACCACGCCCTAGTTCTTCCAGATAGCCAGAATTCCATACCCCACCTTATATGCAAACACATGTCCTCCTCTGATCAATGGTTCATATCGATTTCAGACTTCAAAACTTCAGGAGTTCCGTCTCTTTTGCGCCCAACAAACACAATTTGATGAACTCACGAAGTCCGAAGGGCTTCAAGGATTTAAACCTCATGCTACTTCTCCAGATCCGACGATCACAAGAGATCCCA
Source organism: Picea engelmannii (assembly GCA_009831015.1). Classification (NCBI taxonomy): domain Eukaryota; kingdom Viridiplantae; phylum Streptophyta; class Pinopsida; order Pinales; family Pinaceae; genus Picea; species Picea engelmannii. Next base: position 373,933 of record ML776676.1, on the reverse strand, counting down.
ACCTTATCTGACTGGATCTTGTCCACTCGACATTCAAATCAAAATAAATCCTCCCTTCAAGGGATTTTGGTCGCTATCTCTTTTGATCTTGTTCCTTGAGGTGCTTCAGACCTCTAGCTCACTCCTTGTGTCCTCAGAACTTCTGAAAGGCTTCAGACTTATAGATTTTCTGAAAATATCCCTACGCACTCCTTTCATTTGTCTTCCTTGAGCCTTCCTCAACACTTCGACGAGGTGTTGGCGAAATGCACACCTTGCACGTGTCTTCTTCAACTTCTATACTCCACTGAGTATCTGTTCCCTCCTTGCACTTGTTTTTCGAAAGCTTCACACTATCTCGTTTGATCTTCTGAGTCAGACACGACTCTGTCTTCACACTCCTTGCGGGAACTATGCACTCCTTACACTAGAGTTTCATAAGAGAAACAATTTAAACTTATGGAACATCAAAGGTTCACACACTTAATCATGAAATGCACTCTCATGTACATAAAACATATAAAACGGAAAGCATAAAATGTACTCAATGAACTCAACCAACACCATACATTTGGAATCAAACCTCTCTGGTTATATTTATTCAGAAAAATATGTACATGATTTCATAAAGCTCTCAACTTCTTCTCCACAACCTTCAACAATAACAAGTAGACTTCAACAACTTTTTACAATGACTTTCAACAACCTTAACAATAAGATTCCAACAACCTTAACAATAAGATTCAACAACAAAATACAATTGTCTCCAACAACCTCATTTGGGCATAAATTACATATATTTATACATGAGGGGCTTCTCGAGCCTTCCCTCCATCCTACTCAAATTCTATCCTATCACAATTAATAAATTCTCCTACTTAACCTTATTATAATGAATGGAAATTACGCTCGGATATGAGTTGATGCTTAGTATCTGTACAATCCTATCTTGCATTAAAGAAAATACAATCTCGTGGATTGTTTACAATGATTTCAGCCTCAAAACATTTAAAAAGGTCTGTAATTACAATGCTTTAAAAAATTTAAATTGATGCACCTTCCTTGGGATCGAAACCAATTTGAAAAACACGCGCTGGATGCTGAGTTGTCCTCCAAATGTCTTCTTTGAATGCTGATGGCGATGCTCCTGCATCAATTTTTTCTGGTTCTTCCTTCCTATGTAGGAATTCCTCTTTGACAACATCTTTCATTTCTGTAAGAACCACATCTCAACTATACACTACCCTTTTAGTTTATGGGTTCCAAAGCTTATACCCTTTCAAACCGTCTTTATACCCAATAAGATACATTTTCAACCTTTTTATCTAGCTTACTCTTCTTTTCCTTTGGAACGTGAACATAGGCATCATAGAAAAATACCCTGAGATGTGTGAGAGGGTTTCTTACCATTCCACACCTCGTGTGGAGTCTTTTCATCCAGTGATGATGAGGGTGATCGATTGACCAAGTAACATGTAATACTTGCTACCTCTTCCCATAATTCCTGTCCTAACCCAACACCACTAAGCATGCACCTTTATTTTTCCATTAGAATTCTGTTGATCCTTTCTACAACTCCATTCCGTTGAGGTGTATATGGAGTAGTCTTTTGACTTGTTATACCACACTTCTTACAAAATTATTCGAAATTATTTCCGCATAATTCTCCACCATTATCCGTCCTCAACACATTAATTCTTTTATCTATTTGATTTTCCACAACAACCTTAAACTCTTTAAACCTTCCAAAGACTTTAGATTTCTTATTGAGGAAATATATCCAAGTATTCCTAGATAATTCATCTATAAATGAGTCATAGTACACAAATTTTCCCAGTGATGGAACCGACACAGGTCCAAACACATCACTGTGTTCCAATTGTAAAATTCCCTCTACCATTGTTGCACCAGAGGAGAATCTTACTCGATTCTTCTCCCCATATACACAATGTTCACATAAATCAAAATATAGAGAGCAGTTAGAAATACCTTCAACGATACCTTTACCATGTAGTAGACGAAATCCCTTCTCTCCAATATGTCATAGTCTTTGATGCCACAACATAGCCTTTTCTCCAGAGGTTGTAGGAGTTTTTATTCTTTAGCTCCAATATTAGGAAAAATGGAACTATTACACCCATCACTAGTAGTGCTTCCCTGCAACTTATACAAAGTTCCAATCCGAACTCCCTTTTGCAACACCATTGCTCCTTGAACCATACTGCAGGTATCTTTCTCAAACATTGTTTTTACCCTTGCATCGTCCATTTTGCTTACAAAAATCAAAATTTCGACCAATCCTGGGATGTGTAGAACACCAGGAAGTGTTATAATCCTTCCATCCATGAGATTCAACTTGAATTTTCCTCATCCTATGATTTTTGTTGCCAAGTCATCACCTAGGAAAACATCACCTCCATCATACCTTTCATATTAACAGAACTTCTCCATGTGGGGAGTCATATGAAAGGATGTGCCCTAGTCAACCAACCATGCCTCATGATATGCATGTGTTCTTGATGAAGCCAAGTAAATATAACCTCCTTCTCCTGAGGAGGTTTTTGATTCTATAGAGGGAGCATCTTTAAATTCGTTCCCTCTCTCAATGCTTTTGGATCTACATTGCTTCTTGTAGTGCCCTTGTTTTCCACATCTGATACGTATTTATGAGCGGAACAAAATGAATAACATATTGAATACCACAACACAAAGATACATATAACAACAACATATATCCAGTGAACAATAACTTCTATTGAATAAATAAAATAGGCTGAAACTATAAAACTGCAGAACTAAAACAACTTGCTCGAATGGTGGTAGCTATCTTTGAGAAGAGATGTGGTTGCTACGTGAATCCGTCTAAGAAGAATGATTACAATGAGGCTCTATATGAATTTTTAACATTACTCATGAATGCCAAAACCATAGACATCCAAAAACCTAACCCTAGGAGATGAAACACCAAAAGTTATGTGGGCCCTCATGGGTAAGTTGGTGCCTCAACTTCCCAGGCTTGCAAATTTTGCATACGACCCCCATTTTAGGCGTGTGATAGCCTGTTGGAAATATATTTTCGAGAACTACACATTATGTCATCAAACTCTAACTCTGTCTGCAATTTGACTGTGGCAATCCAAAAAAACATTGTTCAGGGTCCCAAAATGGCCCTGGAAGTAGAAAAAGATGTACTGATATAAAAACTTCCAAAACAAGTCAGTTGGAATAGGTGGGCGACCACCATTATCCACCTGGATGTTGTGTAGGGTTTCAGGACAACCACATAAGTGAAAAACCCACAATTACAAAGAAATGCCATCATTACAAAGAAACATGTTGAACTAAGAACTGTCAGGATCAACCTATTAGAATAGGTGGGTGGCAACCAATATCCACCTAGACCAGTCCTCCCCCTTTAGGAAGCAATTCTATCCATTGCGTTGAGTTCCCCCATCAGGTGAGGAAACTTCTGCTAAATTTGGCCCCGGGTGAGCCACTTGCCTTGGTGCAGCAACTTCCTTGCCTTGACAACCCAATAAAGATGGATCCTCTATTGGTGAATGCCCTTGGCTTGTGTGTCCACTATATGATTAGTGGATGTCTGTTCCATGCAGTCAGGGTTGAGCTCTGTTGGTGTCAATTGTTCTGTGATCTCCGAGGTGTCCAATAATGGTGGAAAATATGGTCGAAGGAGGTCCACATTGAACACTAGGTGCAAGACAAGGAAGGGTGGAGTGCTGAGCTCAAAATCATTGCTAACCACAACCTTTGTGATAGTGTAAGACCATAGCAAAGTGGGAAGAGATTCCGATGGGGCCATGTAAGGTGCTCTTTCTGCAAATGTAACCAGACCTTGTCTCCCACCTGAAATTGGTGTGGTACCCGATGTTGATCATGGAGCTGCTTTTACTTAGCATTGGATTTTTGCAAAATCTCATGGACCTGTTGGTGGATGTACTGAATCCTCTCAATGAATCTGGTGGCTTTGTCGGCCTCAGATGGAACATGGGAAGATTCCGACTATGTGGTTGCAAGAGGTAATGCAACATCAATGGGACCCAAGGGTTGGAATCCCATCCCCGCTTGAAATGGGCTATGACCGATGGAGATATGGAGAGATATGTTGTAGTTGTGTTGAACATAAGGAAGATTCTCATCCCATGTATGTGGATGATTAGATTTGTACATGCGCAATATGCGCACAATCATCCGGTTGATGACCTTTGTCTGGACATTGGTTTGGGGGTGGAAAGCAGTGGATTTAGTGAGATTGGTGTCCAACAATGACCAGAGACTCAACCAAAATGTGTTGAGAAACATGTTGTCTCGATTTGAGGTGATAACATGTGGTATCTCAAAATGGACCCACACCTGTTTGAAGAAGATCTTGGCAGTATCTTCTGCTCTGATTCTCTTCTTGCAGGCTGTGATAATGGCCATCTTCGAAAACTGATCAACCACCATAGATACACAATCATCTCTGTTCTTGGTGGACGGAAGGCCATACATGTAATTTATCGAGATGGATTCCCAAGGCATCTCAGGAGTAGGAAGAGGGGTGTATAAACCTTTCTTATTGATGGATGGCTTGTAAATGGCACAAATAATGCAAGATATGATATAATTTTTGATGTCTTGTCGAAGTTTTGGCCAATCAAAATGTTTCTGTAGAACGACCACAATTTTCTCCATGCCAAAATTTCCTGCCATCCGTTTGTAGTGAGCCTCCCAAATCATCTTTGCACACTCGTTTGTGGGAACACAGAGGTGGCCTAGATGGCATACAAATCTATCTTGGATGTGAAAATCGATGACATTTGCACCTGTATCTAAGAGCTGATAGGTGGCGGTGAAGTCAAGGTCACGTTTATAAAGTTGGGGCCACTCAGATGCCTCATGCACACATGAATGGAGCATTGTGGTGAGTGCAGAAACGAGAGGGCAACTAAGGTAGTCAACGACATGATTTGTGCTCCCTGTTTTATACTTGATGTTGATATGGAACTGCTGTAGGTATGTGGACCACTTTTGATGGCGGTCGTTTTGAAAATTCCCCTGTGTCTATATGAACTGTAGAGGCTTGTGATTAGTGTGGATGATTGTCTCTTTTCCCAGAATGTAATGTTCCCATTGATGACATGCTTGCAAAATGGAATACATTTCTTTGTCATAGGCGGGGTATTTACAAACAATATCTGAGAGTGTCTCACTATGGTATGCATAATGCTACTGGATGATCGTGATGAATGAGAACTGCGCCTACAACATATTTGGAGGCATCAATCTCAATTTCGAATGATTGTTGCAGATCGGGTAAGGAGAGTACTGGAGCTGAGCACAAGCAATGCTTCAGATCATCAAATGCTTGTTGTTGTGCCTGCTCCCATGTGAAATTTGCCTTTCCACCACCCTTGGTTACTTGGCTAAGGGCCCATATAATATGGGCGAATCCTAACATGAACCTTCGATAGAAGTTGGCAAGTCTTAAGAAGCTCCGAAGCTCGGTTAGTGTGGTTGGGGCTGGCTAGTCACAAATGAATTGGATATTAGCTGGATCCACATGTACCCCATGCTCATCAACAATGTAGCCCAAGTATTGGACCCTGTTCATTCCAAAGGATTATTTTTACAAGTTGGCATATAGCTTGTGCTACCGCAGAGTGCCCAAAACCTATTGAATATGCTGCATGTGCTCCTCCTAAGTTCTTCTGAAGATGAGGATGTCATCCATATATTCAGGGATTTCCTACACAGTTGATTCAAACCCTAACTTCCTAGAAGAAATAAAAGACATGAAATATCATAAACTATGTATCTAAGGCCAAAATTTGAAAAACACACAACATGGTCATTACCCCTTTGGCTGATTCGAACCCTAACTTCCTCGAAGCAACAAAAACCTGAAATATCATAAATTATGTATCTAAGGCCAGAATTTGAAAAAACAAAGCATGGTCATTACCCCTTTGGCCGTGCTGCCAAAAGAAAGACTAGATGCTTTGGAAGTATTGACCATGAGCATGAACGTTATTCCATAGAATTTCTTTTGTCCCAGTTTGTTTCCCATCCAACCAAAGAAAAGTTTCTCACAAAATGATCCACATAAGGCCACTCTATTCATCACAACCAAGACTTTTGGAGGCAGAAAACCGGAGCTAATACTATTTGAATCGAAGTAATAAATCCTTCCTAGTAGGTCGTGACAGTGGACATGCAGAACAAGTCTTAGGCATCCGTGAAGAAGCCCATACCTACAATAATAACTGTAGTAAAATGGTACAATTTTATTCTTTCCATTCCAACGCGTTTAATAAATCCAACTGTTTTTTAGGCATGATGCCAGTTTCAATGAGCAAACGTTCTGCTACGAAATATTAATGCACATTTTCACAAAATAAGAATACAACACATAAGTTCTAATAAGAAATATCAATACATAATTTCACAATAAAGTCTTGTTGGTCACTACAAATCCTTATCCTTATCATCATCACCATGATCGAGATGATATTTCATTATCATTTCTTCATTCTTGTCACATGCCAGAAACACTTGTATAACACGGGCAGGGTCAAAGCCCATGGCTTCAAGACGTTAAATTGCCTCACGTTCCTCTGCACTTAGTTTGATGGTTTGAGGCATTCCTCCAGTAAGCTGGTTTACGAAATCGTCTTTGGTGCTTTTAACTGGTTCACTAACTAGGCAAAGAATATCAACAAGGTGATCTTGAATACATTCATCACCCAAGGATACTTTTTGGTTAGTTCTTGAAGCATGGGCTTGTTAAATAAAATGGAGAGCAGCCATTGCAACGGATTCATCACACAATAATATTGTATTATTTCACTTATAGACACAACACAATACACATATATAAAGTTGGATTCAAATCCAACTAACTCCACTCTTGGAGGGATAGGTTGAGAGAATATCTCAACATCCTCCTACAAATCTTCAAACCAATCTCCAACTCAACATAATGCATTAATGAAGCATTATCTCTAACAGGGCTGCAATATTTGAGGGTTAGCCTGAACCATTGGACGTAGAGACTGGAACTCGTTACTTCTAAGCTTTCTTCAGAAAATATTTTTCCTACTGCACAACACAAGTGCAATTTAGTAATACTTGACACATTTGTCAACGCTTTCTAGCAAAGTACAAAAGAGAAATAGTGAAATTAAGCATCGAAACCTCGACGCCACAAGGACATTACAAAGATTTAAGAAACTAGACATTTGGAAAACAAGCTATTTTCAGACAATTTTCCTGCTAGCATATTTTAAACATATTTCACCGCGAAATCTCCAGCATGACTAAACGAAATAACGAAACTTGGGAGTGAAGTGATGAATTCCCAGATTATCTTTCAATTGATGTAGGGACACTATAACAACTGCACCTCCCATGAATCCAATAAGAGTTTCCCATGACAGAAATTCGATTATAAATCCCAGCCTGTTGCAACACATGAATATTCATGTCAAGAAACCGACTATCTCCTCGTGGAAGCACATGCTACCATGGAAGGTTTGGCGTTGTGATTAGCAATATTACCTTATCCAACCACAAGCACAATCTTCCTTTCATAGCCCGCACCATTTTTGTAAGAACAAGTATGAATGATCTTCCCATTAAAATTTTCCTTTCTAGTGGTATCAGGAATTACATGATGGTGGCGTGGACAATGTAACCCGGGTGGAGTAAGTGCTTGACCAATAAGGAGGCCACAAAACCTGTTGCTTCAGTCACACATAGTAGTTTTTCTTATGAAAATTGCATATGCCATTTTTAGGATTCACCGTTAATCCTTCTGGGCAGTTCGATGCCATGTGTTGAGGATATAACAATGCTTGTGAAAATCCTAGGAGGAAATGATTGCTTGATTAATTATCTGCGTAGTGGGAGTGGAAAAGGGTTAATGAATACACAACGTTGGAGATTGTGTTAGATTAATGCACCCTGCCACATAGCGTTGGATATGGAGAACCATTTTAATGCAGGCTGTCACATAGAGTTGGAGCTGGAGAACCCTATTAATGCATGCTGCCACCTTCCCAATAAGAGATAGAAGTTGAAATCCAATAGGGAGGCATAAAAATAAATTTGTTTTAATTTTAATAAAATTGTTATTAAGAGTTTCCTATGTTTAATCTTAGAATTGGGAAAAAAATTAGAGTCAAAGGATGAAATAATAGTAAGTGAATGTTCGACTCATTACTATAGTCCCTAGTCCTTCGACTGAGAATAGTAATATGTGTAAAGTTCTTTTCAAAATATTCATAACAAATTTTTCATGTTATTTCTTTTGCATAATGATATGAATTTACTACATACAAATCAAAATGATAAACTACCCATGTATCAATAATAAAATTGTTATTAAGAGTTTCCTATGTTTAATCTTAGAATTGGGAAAAAAATTAGAGTCAAAGGATGAAATAATAGTAAGTGAATGTTCGACTCATTACTATAGTCCCTAGCCCTTCGACGGAGAATAGTAATATGTGTAAAGTTCTTTTCAAAATATTCATAACAAAATTTTCATGTTATTTCTTTTGCATAATGATATGAATTTACTACATACAAATCAAAATGATAAACTACCCATGTATCAATAATAAAATTGTTATTAAGAGTTTCCTATGTTTAATCTTAGAATTGGGAAAAAAATTAGAGTCAAAGGATGAAATAATAGTAAGTGAATGTTCGACTCATTACTATAGTCCCTAGCCCTTCGACGGAGAATAGTAATATGTGTAAAGTTCTTTTCAAAATATTCATAACAAATTTTTCATGTTATTTCTTTTGCATAATGATATGAATTTACTACATACAAATCAAAATGATAAACTACCCATGTATCAAAAGAAAAAAGTCAATACCATATAAGGGTCTTCCATCATAAACTAATCTTCCATCTTAAAGGCTTCTCTTAATCCATCATTTTACATCCTTTGACCAAAAGAATAAAGTCAATACCATATAACATCCATCATTTTACGTCTTTTGACCAAAAGAATAAAGTCAATACTATATAAGGGTATTCCATCTTCTCTTAATCCATCATTTTAAAATTACATAAACAAAAGAAAAATGAAATAAAATGAAGTATGATTTTGGAAATATATAAATAATGCTTGGAAAGTGATAAATAATGTGGGGTAGTGTTCTGTTCATGTAAAAATGAACTTTTCATTTATATTAAACCTTTAATCCTTTGTCACATATGCATTTTCTCTTTTCACTTTAAGAACTTAGACTTTAACTTTATAAAATACTTGAATGTCCAGTTGTTAATGATTTCAACTAACATTTTTATTTTTATTTTTTTTATAATCGAACCTAGTTCATAATATCATCTATATTCGAGATTGTACAAAGATGATAACAAATCAAATTTAGAATAATATGATTGAGATTATAACCATAACGAGACAAAATGGGCACGATCTCATTCTTGGAACAATGGGTAGACAAAGAGTCAAGTTGTAACTTTTGATTTTCAACAAATTAAATGACCATTATTCTGTTCATTTATCCAATTATAACAACGATATGAGTTGAAAGGAAAAATGATTTGATTTATGATGATTTTATATCATATAGAACTTTAAATCAATTCATCGATACCAACAAGGGTTTGAACTCGAGTAGATAATAAATAATGAAAAGGTTTAGTGTTTATGGCTATAAATGAATCAAAGGGTAGATGGCCTCTATAATGAATAGGAGTAAGACCGAGCACTAAGTGTGCATAATTCTGTAATAAACCCAAAATTAAAACCAAGCCATAACTTATGGGCTGTAACACCCATTTAGGATGTTAGGAAAATAATCATTCATTAAATACATACACAATAACAAATTTGTTTTAGCATAATTTCATTGATTTTCATTTACACAATTCTTCTACATTGGCTTAATGATAAATCTAAATAACATGATGAAATAAGTAATAGGTTAACCCTAAGATTTAGAACTTAAAACATTAGTATATCCAAAATATCAATAACAAAATACCACCAAAAAATACCTCCTTAGTTTTTCAAAGCTCATCAGTTGTAATGTAGTCCTGGTGCATCCAAATATTCTTTTCCCGCTTGCCCAGAGTGAAACAATAGAATCCTCCCAGCCAGCTAGGTGTCTAGCCTACTTCCTAGCTCCAAGAGGTTTCTTGGCCCTCCGTGCCCGTGACTCCAAGAACAACAAAACACATATGCTCTAAGAAGACTATCACAAGAATTGTATTTTCCAAGAATTTCACAACCTCTCATCATGCTAAAACCTCCCAATGCTCCCCATGCTCTCTTCATCCCTCCTTCTCCTCCCTATTTATCAAGATTCCATACACCCTTCCCCAAGTCTCCTCAACCACCCTCATTATTATCCATCAAACTCCCTTATCTAGATTTTTGGGAAAATATTAAAATAAAACTAAAATACAAATGACTTACATTAAACAACAATAAATAAAATGCAAAGTCTTTCTTCTCATGCTAGCTAATAAATGTAATTTGACAGTTTTCCCCAAAATGTACATAACAACCCACCATGCTCATTTAATTCATCATACCCACCATCAATCAAAGTCAAGAAGGTATTTAATGCTTCTAGATATTTTGTATGCAATATAATTTACATATTCAATAAACATTCAAGTAAATAGTTAATAATTTACTTTAATAATTAATACATTAATTAATTATACTAGTGTACATGGATAGGGTATGTGTGCGTAGCTAGCGGACACATATCTCATGTATGTACTAACAATAAACAACTATTGCCTCTAGTGCATAGTTCCTATATGATCACCAAGACATGTAGGACAATAGATCAAATAATGCATCATTTAATAATCTTAACGAATAAAATTACATCAATTCATCAATAACTCATTATAACACTTAAAATATCAATAAGAAATCAAAGAGGGTTTTAAACACAGTAGGAACCAAGTGAGTAAACAATAGTGGCATCTCTAATCCTCAATCAATACTCTCAACTAACATCGAAGCATCCTTCCTTCATAACCTACTTCCATCTTCCATCCTATCATTTCCTTTGTTGGACTAAGCTGGAGCGTAAACTATATTGACCTAACTCCAGATAGAACTCGTAAGCGGAAGTGTCATACATCTCGACCAAGCTTCCACAACAAGAAACTAGTAGTAGCCATCACACATCTAGGGGAGCGTGACTTCACATAGCCCTCCCACGACTCTAGGTTTCAGAGGATAAACAATGGGCAATACCTCCACCCCTCCTTATAGAACTAGGGTCAACACCCTATATCAAGCCCTATTGTGAAACTACTATTCTTAGAGTCACATCATCAAACAACCACTCTAGGCAAGTTGTGTGTCTTGCCAAAACCACACTTACCACAGATCATAACAATATTTCGAATCATAAATTAAACAATAAGTACAACTTATAACATGTGTTATATTCTCGATGTTTACAACATCCAAGTTACCTCATCACGATATTCATTTGGATATGACATATCTCATCAACCTGTAGGTTAGTTCACCAATAACTCATATCCATGCAGATACATCACAATATATAAGAATCCATAATTTGCATTGATGTTTAATTAAGACATGTATGTTTATTTACATCATGTGTTGCATCTGTTATACCTTCACACCATATCTTGAACTCGTATCCATGTATCAAACTTCCCCATTTTAATTTTCATGTTTAATTAATCAGAGAACTATCTTTGTCATGAACATATATCATGTAACACATAAATAGGTATAGATGTGCACATCCCAATGTCTAACTCAGTCTAATTGAATCCAAACAAATGCTAAGCGTTGAATTAATAAGATGAGTAAACAACAATGTTCTAAGTGCCTAAGGACAAAATATGAAGTGTTACATGGGCTCAAAACTCAACTTCTTAATATTTCAAACGAGAATGGAAATTTCCATAACATGTATGGCTTTCATTGAACTTCATACACCTTAAAACAAGTATTTCATGTGACCAGGGTTCGAACCCATATAACAAAGCAATGAACCAATGTTATATTCACATTCCTCTTTGAAATAAACATTTATAAGTCCATGTCCAAATCCATGTAATAGACTTAGCAAATATGAAATGGGTTCGAGTAGTACCAATGTTGGTCATAAATAGTGGACATACTATATCCAAATTCAAACTGAAACCAAAAATTAACAGTTATCCATTATGAAGATGTGGGTTCAACTCATAACCATACTCAACAAGATAAATAAACGAAAAATACTTTTGAATGTTGGTTGCATCAACATATAATAATGGACAGACCATATGAATTTAATTTCGAACCCATGTCAAGACTTGGAACATATTAATTATATAAAAGACATGGGTTTGACCCATCATTCATTTTTCTTCCACAAAAAAAATCTTTTAGGAAAATTGAAAATGGAAGCATGGATTCAATAGAAGTGACAATAGAGGGAATATACACACTTTTTCTTTTACAAGTAAAACCCTCGAACAACATTTTAGAAATTCCATTTTCATGAGCAAAAAAGAAGGGAAAAGAAAAAATACACACTCATTACTAGTCAAATTCATAGCCGCTGCTACCTCATTAAGACAAAAAAATCTGCAAGAGATGTTTCATAGACTGGAGAGTACATACCTCATCCAAAAGCGCTTATATACCAGTAATGAAGGTAAAAAAAATACCAAACTCAAATGAAATGACCAAAACCCCTAGCAACATGAGGTGGTAAAACATGTGACTGTGGGAGTTAATGCTCATGTCCTTTGCATTCAATGCATGGCCAACCCATCACATTGATATTCAAACCTCATACCATATGCATATGAATATGAATATTTTCACTTTCACACACACACACACACACACACACACACACACACACACACACATCAATCCAAAAAGTAAACCATATACCAAATAAAATTTTAAAAGTTTATAATTCTCAAGTCTATAAAATTAATATTCTTTGAATGTCATAGTATAAGAAATGACTTTGATTTTCATTATGCATATAATCATAGGAACACATCATGCCCTTTCATTTCATGGGTGTCATATTAATGCTTCTGTGATGTTGATAGGTGAACAAAGCTACTATAACTTGATGTTTTCACAAATGGTCATAATCATACTTAAATGCAAACAAACATTCTGCATCATTCAAACATGTGTATTGAAAATCACATCAACATACCATTTCTTCGGAGTATCCTAACTAAAATGGTATCAAAATTGACATGATGATAGTCCAACATGTCGAGGTAAATATTACGCTTGAAAGTATTCACTTTAGTATTTTTTCTCCTAGGGGACCCCACCTATTATTATTTCATAATAATATATATAGGCTTTGAAATACTTTGCAGGATTTTATAGTAGGTGAATAATTTTGAGTCAACATGAGTCATGCTTGGACCTTCTCTAATACAAAAATAAAATATGGGAGAGAATACATGATTCCAAATACACATAACTCTATTCAATAACTGAGTTTTTACAATAGCTTGTGACTCCATTATATAGGATTCACAAGTTGTTATCGGATCTAATTTATTCTAAATGTGAAGGAGAGGTTGAGAGAATATCTCAACCACACATGAAACTATGACTCTTAGTTGGAGAGAATCTCTTTCAAAACCCTCTAAAAAACTCCTAAATAATAGAATCAAACAACTCATGTAGATATTCACTCTACCTCTCAATAACAAAATACATTATCAAACATAATATCCTCACACATTATTAAGACAAGTAGGAGTTGCATATTCCAACATTTTAATGAATCCATGTGTGGAGGATTAGTGACATTGAGTCCATTATTATTCTCTACTCTCATTCTTTTCTCTCCATATACATCATTGCAAGATCAAGAATCTGGGAAGGAAATCAATAGAGGCCCAAGATTGATATTTTATAGTCTCCAATTGGTGGTCTCATTGTATTCAAAGAGCTATTGAATTTATTTAACTAGAATTGAGGAAAATTGTCATCGATGAATTAATATTATTCAAGCAAGTTATGTTGACACTTCTTCCATTCTTTATCTTATATTTTGTTGAATAAATTGATGGATCTATGTATGTGTACATGTCCATTTAATTTTCCATCTCATGAATTTGTTTTATAGGAAAGTCATGCTCATCCTCCTCTTATAATTCATGTTCCAAGTTCTTTATTTTATTTTATTTTAGAATGTAAACATGATTAAGGCACCCTTCTATGTTGGGTTAATTAATCTCATGTACTCTAGTGCTACTCATTGATTTCCCTTTCACCACAAATAATATATTCACTATCTTTCAAGAATTGTAGAGGAAAATATTATGCACCACCATGTATCTTGCAATAAAATGAGATTGAACTTCATAAAGAGAGATTCTTAGGAGAGTTGAAGGTACCCTCGTTTTGGCCTAAAAATTGGTTTAGAGGCCTAGAGTGGAATTGGAATGTTATCCTACACATTATTCCCTAGTATTTTCTCCCGTGAAATCAAGGACAACATGGGGGGAAACATAAAAAATGGTGTTGTTGTTGGAGACTCTATTTCGACACACAACATAAGGTTTACTTTATAGTTAGAGAGGGAGTAGACGAGTACATAGACTATGAGAGTTTCTCTAAATTGTCTAATTCCTAGTAAAATAAGGTGCTACATACTCATAGAAGAGGTTTAATACCTTGATCATTCCTGAAACATATTATATGCTTTAGTCAAGGAAGTACTCTGAGAAGGTGACTCCACCAGGAAGGAGATTCCCTGAAAAGATGGATTTGAGACCTATCATTACAAGGTATAACTTGAGATGGTGATTCACAATTCTATTATTATACCTAGACCTCCTATGGTGAAGAAGAAAAAAGTTTCCAAGCACATGCAAGGTAGGTAGATTGAATTCTTTATTCCTATATCTACTGTTGTTTCTGAATTTGATAATATTCCTAGCATGAGTTTTCATACCCCTAGGATATTGCCAAGTTAGTTTATCGAAGCTGCTACCTACCCTTGTTCATTGTTGATTGACCTTTCCCAGAGTCTCATCTCCCTTGACAATTTGGGAATATTAGACACTTATTCTCTCATAATCCCATTAGGAAAAAATAATATTATATTCCCTATCCCATATCCTTGTAGATCCACATCATCACCTTAGGTTGCGTTCATCCCTACCCATCAAGTATTTATCCATTTTGTGACCTTGCCTATAGTGGATATGCAAGGTCAGACTTTGATTCAAAATCCCAATACCCACATGGTTGAATGAAACCATCCTAATCCTGGGTTAGAAACAAGGTTTAAGCCTCCCGTCCTACCACTTGTAGGATAGTTAAGGGATCTACCTAAGGGTTATATCAAGGTCATGACCATATTCAATGGAGAGAATGTATTTTCTACCGAATACCATCTCACTACCTTCCAATATTGCACATATAAATTTTCTATGGAAGTTAATGTTGTACTTTATAGGATGTTTTTCCATTCTCTATAGGGGAGTGGGGGGGAAGAAAGTGGTTCAATAATATCTCTAATAACTCCATGGGATAACAAGCACAATTCCATGAAATTTTTCTGAAGAAAAGGGGTGTTAAAAAGGATAACTGATATTATTTGATGGAGTTGAACACCCTTAATAACAATAATGGTGAAATTGTCCTTGATTTAACTAGTAGATTCTGCAATCTCTATCATTGTACTCCTAATATTATTAATCCCTTTGAGCCAGTTTCCATGGTATCCTATGTTGTTTCTTTTGAGTTTGATTTTACCTTACAAATAAGAGCGAGGAAATCATTTTACTTGGATGCAATGTTTAATCATGCTAAGTATTTAGAGAGAAACATGAGAGCCTCATGTATACAACTCAAAACTTAATATAATCTCCCTGATAGGATAGAGTCCTTGGTAGGAGACGAGGGAAGGAATTTGAAGCTTGTGTTGCTAGCCAAGATCCTCTGTCTATGGAAGAAGTGACCAAAATGTTGAGGTCCATGGCCAATGATTTAACTAACGTGAAGAAAGGGAAGTTTTCTCACTCTTTTTTGGGACCTACTCCTAGAGATAAAAATGATCTTGTCTAAAACTAGTCTCCATTCAGAAGGCCCCCTAATGTGATGCAAAGAAAGTATAACATAGAAAATACATATCCCTCCTAGACTTCTAGAGGATAGGCTAACATGATATCACCTTATCCTCCTTATTATGAGCCATATGTTGAAAACCAAATAGACCAACCTATCGCTATAAATATGCTATTTCATCTTGATGATAATACCAATATGGCTAGTGATTTTTTCTCCCCAAGTGAATTAGCTAGTGTACTCATGAGAGAAGAGGAGGAAGGGATACTAGATGAGGGATTCCTATTGAGTGATGCTTAGTCCTTTGACCTAACTCTGGTTCGAATCAAAATGGTGTTTGATGATATCATTTTTGAGGTAAGAAGGAAGTAGTATCTTCATCCAAGGTTGACTACCCAAAACTTTTAGAATTATGATGCAGATAAAGTAGGTGAAGATGTGAGGGACACAGATAAAAGTATTGAAATTTTAAGAAAAGAGGTAGCATATAAGGCCTTTAGTTTTAAGAAGCATGTGGTTCCAATCATGGAGGAACTTAAGGAGGTTGAACCAACCAAAGATGCCCATGTCGTTGAAACTAATGGGAAATTCCTAGCATCTCAACAGCCAAGTGCTATCCTATCGAATTCCATTGCTACAACCAAATCCCTAGAGACAGTCCTTGTAATTCCCCATCCCATTGACATCGAGAAAGAATTAAGCAAGCTCAAAATCCTAATGTTGTTGTACAAAGTTTTCAAAAAACCTTCTCATAGGAAAGAAGTATCAAATTTATTAGGAGTTAAGGAACAATCCCAAACCCAACATTCATGAGTTCAAATCTCCCAAAGTAAAATTGCAGGCCCATCTATATGTTGATGTTTTGGTAGCTACTGGAGGTATTCCCTCTTAGGCAACTTTTATTAGAGAAGAAGAAGATTCCAAGAATTCAAAGGAATACCATTGAACAATTGAAGAACACCTTGGAAAATAATAAAGTGAAATAGAATACCACAACAGAGAATTCGTTCCACAAGAAATAATTAAAGTGGAAATATAATTTCCAGGAAGAGAAGTCGACCCACATAAATAATAAAGTAAATGTGAAGACCCATAATAATAAGTCGTCCCTAGACATGCGCCCATATTAGTATAAATATAGGGATGGATTAGTTCATCTGTATAGTCAGATAGTTCTCCTTATGTAGTGCACACTAGGCAGTTGCAGCCGTTTCACTATTTCTAGTTTCTGGTTCTCTTGGAGAGTGCGCCCCACTTGGGGAAGGATATTATTGGTGGATATTGGTGATTTATCTTGTGCGCTACCTCTAGAAGAGTTGCACTAAGTTTGGGTGGTACTTCACAGTTGATTTGTGCTAGTTACAGTTATAGTTGCAGTTGCAGTTACCAATTTCCAGATGTGCCAATTTTGTGGTGCGTTATCTTGCTCTAGTGATGCGCCTATCTTGCACCAATTCTGTGGTGCTACTCAGTTGTCTATCCTTGCTAGGGTTTGAAAAGAAAAATAGATAAGTATAGGTTATTAGGGTTTATTCCTTGTTGGTTTTTTCTTGTGATTAGATCTTTTTCATGGTTGTATTGGAAAGATTCTCTCCAAGAAAAGTTGGTTGGGTTTTTCCCCCTAGTTTGGGGTTTTCCAAGGATAAATCTTTGTGTCTTCTTGTGCTTTCTTATTTGCCGCTTATATATTTCAGTATATGATTATTGAATGTTAAAAGAAGATAAAAATGATATGGTAAATCTAATGTTAACGAAACTAACAGAAATATAACATGGTATCATAGCTGGTTACCTTCAGAATGGTCTAACCACTGGAAGGAAGATGGTGAGATTTACCAGATTGTTGAGATTTGTCGTTGCACATAAAATTTGTCACTGCACAAATTTTCTTTTGTCAAGCTCATTGAGCACTTACTATAAAGTCGATTGGGACAAATTTTAGCATATATCAGGTCGCCTTGCCCTAACACCTACTATGTAACACCCTATTTCCCCCTAATCTGTAAAAATAACTATATTGGCCAAGAACTATGGCAAACTCAAAGATGTGAATGTTTGATTTGACAGACCTTTTTATAAAAGGTCGATGAATGTAATTTTTTTTATGAATATGTGTTGCATGACTGTTGGGAGGGGGATGTGCTAAAAGAGACCATGATGGCTAATGATAGGTGGTGGAAGGGACCTGGAATGGTTGTGTTAACTTCGACCGAGCCAGTACCGTACTGGTTTTCACTTACTCAAAGACCAAAGAAACTCTCTGACCCTGGAATGGATTTTCTGTTAGATTGGTAGGTGGGGAGGCTCCTCAAGAGTTAATGAGGGGATGGGGGTGAACCGCCCATCCGTAAAAGCTCCCATACCTGACCATGGACGGGAAAATTTGTGCCACACACAATCTTGCAGAGAAAGGCAAGAGAGGAGGTGTGGTAAAGAGGGGGAGAGAGAGCGCGCACAAAAAGGATCGCGGAAGAGAATTGGAGAAACTATGGAAACATAGGGAGTTCTAAACATAGGAGAAGGAGAGTAACCTTGGTCCTGGATTATTTTTCTGTATCAGGAGAAGGAGAGTAACCTTCGTCCTTGACTTCCATTGAGTTGGAAGTAGGAGACTGAATCTCAAAGCATCGTGGTCTAGCTCGGGGGTGGCTAGTGGTAAATCTGTTTGGAATCACTGAGCCTACGGTTGGGTGGAAACGAGCACCCCTCTCAGCAGTTGCATCACTCCTGGTGGAACTGATAAGTGTTTTATGCCTTGTATTTTGAATTGAATATCATGAATACATGCTCATGTTTATATGCCCATAATGATTTTTGTGTGAAATGATTGCCTGATGTTTTAGACTGGAAATAATGGATGCACGTGTATACTTACATGCCATAGTTGGTTTCTGTACAAATAATTAAGTCTGGGGCATGATTTCGCTCCACCAAGAATCATCTTGTTTGCTTGATTCTCGTAATATTTTAGGAAGGCTTCTCGCGAGTACTTTTCCTCGGGAATTACCCTATAAACCTTGGAACCGTACCGAACCTTTACCCAGATACTCGACTAAGATCAGGGACAATTTCCCAAGAACCATCTGAAGGTTCATGCGATCCGGGTCTGGAAACCTTATGCAGGAAAGAGTAGCTCTCTAAGGTCTCGGAGTCATGGGAGTTTGAAGCTCTGAGTGTTGAATTTCGTGATTCAAGCTCAGAAAGGATAGCAAGTCCGATTATCGAAAGAGAATACCCCATCATTTGGTAGACGAACGGTCTGAACCCTTTCGGAAATACCCCAGATCTGTCATGACTGATGGATCTAGAGTAGGAGCGTAGGCGTTAACACCTCGACCCTTTTAGCCTTTGCAAGTAGCGATGGGATCCAGGACTGTAGATCCAAGGATCTGTCGGAGCTCTATTGACCGTCGATCTTAACCTTTGCATAGGCAGGAGAGTGGATTCAACAACGTCCTGAAAGTCCCGAAGTATTCGGAACCGTCCATCAGCACAAGACGCGTGGCAGTTGGGTAGCATTTCGCTGATTCACGACTTGGAGTGATCAAGTGTAGGACTGCACGAACTCATGATTCATGAAATCGTGACGTGATCGTGGTCATTGGATCCAAGCCATGGGAGAATCGTTGGATCAGAACCTCTGCGTGGTATCACGTATCGGGGGTTCAAAGGTTGAAAGAACTTCCTTTCGACTTCAGAAGTCGTGAAGTGCCGAGCATCAAGGGATCGTGCGAACACGTGGCACATCCTTTAGGTGGGGACTGCGTGGTTGAAAGGTGGCGTAACAAGAAGCGTCTAGAGAAAGGTGGGAGCGGGTGACAAGTGGTGGACACATGTCGCCTGGGAAAGAGTCAACCCATTGTTGACTTATTGTGGCTCGGGGTTTCGTAGGATGAAGAATTTGCACCTTGATCGCTAAGGTCATGAAATGCTGAGAGCCGATGTCTCGTGCGACGGGTGGCAGCGATACAACTCGTAAGTAGAGTACAACGGAGGAGACAAGTGGCGTGTACACGTCGCTTGACAGAGTCCATGTAACGTTGACCTCTCGCGTCTCGGGGATTCGCAAAGGAGGAGCACGAGGGCTCAAAACTCCAACTAGCAAAGTCGTGAGTTGCGAGTAGTGCTAGTGTTTAGCCTAGCCTATGGTTATATGTAGCAGGTGCTAGTGAGGAGGGAGCCATACCCGTATTGCATCTCGGGTATCGACATTTGGAGAAAAAGGAGTCGAGAGCTTTGACTCTCCAACTCACGAGTTGCGAGAGGCGCTTGCACTAAGGCCATGTTGTGGTCACTTGGAGGAGGATAAGGAAAGGGAGATGGTCTGCGCTAGGCCCCATAGAAATTTGGGGATTCTTTCCCTCGAAGAAAAAGACAAAAAATCTAGGTTGTCATAGTAGGTGTGTGCCAAATTGGTATAAGAGCATGGTTACAACACTTGGCTTGCTTGGGGTCATTAACGAGTTGTGCAGAAATTCCATTTGAAGTACCCTTAAAAGGAGTAACCCTCTATATTAACCCCCTTTATCAAAAGTCAAAATTAAGAATAAAAATTCCTATTGTGTGTATGCATTTGAAAAAAAAAAAGGAATTATGCGCTGATTATGAATGAATATAAATATTGACTAACAACAAGTGTTTTTCCTGCACACAAGTGGACGATCAACTGCGGGAAACTGAAGATGCATAGAATGGTGATGCACCACGAAGTGGGGGATGGCTCCCACACTAGAGATGAAGAGTCTGACGAAAGGAGAGCGGTAGAGACCCCTCTAGATCTAGCTGAGACTGTGAGGAGCCTCATGGTCAAACTACAAAGTTGGAAGGCCGACAACGAGAGGTTGATAAAAGAGAAAGAGAAACAAATGGAAGTTAATGCAGTCTTTCTGCAGAGTTTATTCGACATACAAAGACAATTGCAACATGGACCTGACACTAGTCACGCAGACCGACGACAGACAAAGAAAAGTCGAAGTCCACTTGAGATACAGAAACATGGTCTTTTAAGTGGCCACACCGGGAAGAGCACCTCGAGAAAGGTCCACCCCAGAGATAAGAGACAAGCGTCGAACGATTCCTCTGTAAAGGAAACTGGTGACTCGGAGGGATCCTCTAGAAGCAGAACTAGTTCTTATTCCCGAAGAAAACAGAAGAAGCGAAAACATTCCAAAAGTCATAATCTTGAAGAATTCAAGAAGGAAAAACCACCCTCTTTCGACCGTGAAATAAATAAGGGGGAGGAAGCAGAGGCCTGGCTGCTTGGACTAAAGAAGTATTTCAGAGTCCATGACTTCTCAGAAAACTTGAAGGCCCGAGTAGCCACTTCAACTTGAATGGAAAGGCTTCCATTTGGCGGGAAGACCTTAAGAATGTAAAAGGGATTCACGCAGAGGACCTATCCGGGGAACGGTTTGAGAAATACTTCAGGAAGAAGTATCTGTTGGAAAAGTATTTAAAAAAAAAGACTAAAGAATTCTATGAACTCAAGCTGGGGAAACGCACCATAGAGGAATATGTCAGCAGATTCCTCGAGTTGTTGAGGTAGGTACCCTATATAAAAGCAGAAAAGGAAAAGGTGCAACGATTCATCAGTGGAGTACCTAAAGACTATTAGAACAAGATTGAGTTTGACGAGCCAAAGACCCTAGAAGACACTATCCGAAAGGCAATATATTTTTATGAACAACGTGGGCATCAGACAGAACCTCGCGAAGGATGGAAGCAGAAGAATATTTCAGGATTCCAGAAAAAGGGGTTTAAATCCCCAAGATTTAAAAACTATAAAAAGGACTCAAGGGTGAGCTTCCCAACTCGAAGTGTACACCAGCAGAATTTCCCCTCCCAGAGTGGAAATAAACCTTCTGGATCTACCCAAGGAAAGATTGATAACCCAAAGAGAGAACCCTTGAAATGTTGGGGTTGTGGAGAAGAACATCTACTGAGGGACTGCCCGCACCGACAATAGAACAGTCGGAGAATTTACAACATTCAAGAAGCTACCACCGTCAATGACATGGCTAGGAGTGTGCCACAAATTTATGCAGCCTTGGATAATAAACAAGCTGACCACCAAGCTTCAGTGGTGGAGATGGAAGGTATGATCACTAACCATATAGTGTCTATTCTAATTGACCCTGGTTCAAATTTGAGTTATATAGCTCCTAGGGCCGTTGATAAGTGTAAATTACATCCACATAAACACACCAAGCCATGGTTGGTACAGTTAGTCACTGGCACCAAAAGAAAGGTAGCGAAGGTCATACCAGCTTGCCAATTCACTATGGGTGCATTCCCCACCCAAACAACCCTTAACATACTACCCCTAGGATCATATGACCTGTTGATTAGTATGGACTAGCTAGCCACATATAAAGCCAGACTGGACTGTTACCATAAAACCTTAGAATGTGTAAGTGAATAAGGAAGGAGGATAACCCTTCAAGGGTTCCAAAAACCTGTCTCGGTGAGACAAATATCAGCCCTTCAAATGAGAAAGTATTACAGAAAGGGATGTCCACTATATGCGATACAGGTGTTGGAATCAGTTGAAGATGACAAACCAAGCCTCGAAGACCACCCCACACTAAGAGAATATAGAGATGTATTTTCGGAAGAGGTACCGGGTCTACCTCTGAGAAGGGACATTGACTTCTCAATAGAACTTGCACCAGGAGTGATGCTAGTGTCTAGGATACCCTATAGGATGAGCACACCCGAGCTAGTTGATCTTAAATTACAACTAAAAGAAATGATGGACAAAGGCCATATCTAGCCCAGCGTTTCCCCATGGGGAGCACCAGTTCTGTTTGTAAAGAAGAAAGATGGTACCCTCCAACTATGCATAGATTATAGACAACTCAATAAGGTAACCATAAAGAACAAGTACCCCTTACCCAGGATCGATGACCTGTTTGATCAATTGGGAGGTGCTTCCATCTTCTCAAAGATTGACTTGAGATATGGATACCATCAAGTCTGAATCAAGGGTGAAGACATCCACAAAAATTCCTTCAGGACGAGATATGGTCACTATGAGTTTGTGGTAGTACCATTTGGATTAACCAATGCCCCTGCCACTTTTATGTGCTTGATGAACAATGTGCTCAACAAATTTCTAGACAAATTTCTACTGGTTTTTATCGACGATATATTAATTTACTCCAAGAATAGAGAGGAACATGAGGAACATCTTAGACTTGTGCTTCAAGTTCTAAGAGAACATCATCTCTATGCCAAATTTATCAAGTGCGACTTTTTCCAGAAGAAAATACATTACTTGGGCCATATCATATCTGAAGAAGGAGTAGCAGTAGACCCTGACAAGATCAAGTTTATCGTGGAATGGCCTACCCCAAAGGATGTTTCAGATATCAGATCCTTTATGGGCTTAGAAGGATACTATAGGAGATTTATAAAAGGATTCTCCAAGATTGGTTGTCCAATCACTGCCCTCTAGAAGAAGGGAGCTAAATTCACGTGGACACAAGAATGTGAAGAAAGATTTCAATCCCTAAAACATTTACTGACCCACGCACCCATGTTGAAGACTACCGATCCTGAAGCTGACTTCCTCGTATGCACAAATTCCCGCAAGGAAGGGCTCAGAGGAGTCCTTATGCAAGGAGGAAGTGTAGTCTGCTATGAATCCCAAAAATTGAATGAGCACAAAGCCAACTATGTGACCCATGATCTAGAACTAGCCACCATAGTGCACGCCTTAAAAATGTGGAGGCATTACCTCCTGGGAAGGAAATTTGTACTTATGACAGACCACAGTGGATTGCGATATCTGTTTGACCAACCAAATCTCAATGCTAGACAAGCTAGGTGGATGGCCCTTCTTAGTGAGTTTGATTTCAAAATCAAACATTATCAAAGGAAAGGAAAATAAGGTGGCCGATTCCCTTAGTAGAAGTATGAAAACAATTCACCTGACAACGATGAACACCTGGGAGACGAATGTCAAGGAAAGAGTTAAGAATGCACAAGAAACAAACACATTCTTCCAGATCGTGACCTCGTACCTGGAGAAAGAACCCACAAGGATAAAGTATGAAGGCTACCAAATGATAGATGGAGGTCTGCTAACTTACAAAAACAGATTGTATATTCCGGATTGTGATGACTTGAAGAGGTTCATAATGGATGAACTACATAAAAGACCATATACTGGTCATCCAGGATACCAGAAGATGATCACAGACACCATGAAACAATTTTATTGGCCTGGATTGAAGAAATAAATAGCTGAGTACTTAGCCAAATGCATAGAATGCCAAAAGGTTAAAGCAGAACACCAACACCTAGCAGGATTATTACAACCTCTACCAATCCCGGAATGGAAATGGGAAACCATCTCCATGGATTTCATCACCGGATTACCAACCTCGACCAAACAGAGTGACGCCATCATGGTAGTGGTGGATAAATTGAGCAATTCCGCTCATTTTATCCCCTTTAAGTCAACTTGCAAGGCAATATACATCGCCAACGTATTCATGAAGGAGATATTCAGACTACATGGTATGCCTAAAGAGATCATGTCTGACAGAGACACGAAATTTACTTCCAACTTTTGGAAATCCGTGATGGATGGTCTGGAGACCAAATTACTATTTAGTATAGACTATCATCCTCAAACCGATGGACAGACGGAAAGAGTGAACCAAATATTAGAAGACATGCTAAGGATGCATGTAATGCATCAACCCAAAAAGTGGGAAGATTACCTGCCACTGGTGGAATTCGCTTACAACAACGGCTACCAAGAATCCCTGAAGACGAGTCCTTTCGAAGTCCTCATAGGAAGGACATGCAACACTCCAGTTATTTGGAGTAATCTCGTAAATAGAATTATTATTAGACCCGACATGTTGAAAGAAATGGAACAACAAGTGATTCAAATAAAACAAAATCTAAAGGTCGCTCGGAACAGATAGAAAAGTTATGCCGATTGAAAGAGAACTCCAAGAGAATTCAAGACGGGAGATCACGTATATCTCAGAGTTAGACCCAGGAAGAGTTCCCTGAGGATGGGAGATTGTGCCAAGTTGGAACCTCGGTATTGTGGACCCTTTGAAGTTCTAGATAGAGTGGGACTTGTAGCCTATAGGCTAGCACTTCCTCCCACAGTAAAAGAACATAATGTTTTCCATGTTTCATTATTGAAGAAATATGTACATGATTCTAATCATATAATTGACTGGTCTGTGATCCAGGTGGAACCGGAGGGAGAATTCCTGCCAGAACCTCAATGTATATTGGACAGAAAGGAAACCCCACTCAAGAACCAAACCATTGCACAGGTCAAGGTGTAGTGGAAACATTTTGGCCGAGATGAGGCTATGTGGGAAATGGAAGATGACATGAAACATGCATATCCGATTTTGTTTACTTCTGTACATACACGTCATATTGATAGATAGAACATCGAGGACGACGTTCCTTTAAGGGGGAGGGAATTGTAATACCCTATTTCCCCCCAGTCTGTAAAAATAACTATATTGGCCAAGAACTATGGCAAACTCAAAGATGTGAATGTTTGATTTGACAGACCTTTGTATAAAAGGTCAATGAATGTAAATTATGTTATGAATATGTGTTGCATGATTGCTGGGAGGGGGATGTGCTAAAAGAGACCACGATGGCTAATGAGAGGTGGTGGAAGGGATCTGGAATGGTTGCGTTAACTTCCAGCGAGCCAGTACCGTACTGGTTTTTACTTGCTCAAATACCAAAGCAACTCTCTGACCCTAAAATGGATTTTCCATCAGATTGGTAGGTGGGGAGGCTCCTCAAGAGTTAATGAAGGGATGGGGGTGAACCACCCATCCGTAAAATCTCCCAGACCTAACCATGGATGAGAAAATTTGTGCCACATGCGATCTTGCAGAGAAAGGTAAGAGAGGAGGTGTGGTAAAGAGGGGGAGAGAGAGCACGTGCGACAAGGATCATGGAAGAGAACTGGAGAAACTATGGAAACACGGAGAGTTCTGAACATAGGAGAAGGAGAGTAACCTTTGTCTTGGATTATTTTTCTGTATCAGGAGAAGGAGAGTAACCTTCGTCCTGGATTATTTTTCTGTATTAGGAGAAGGAGAGTAGCCTTCGTCCTGGATTATTTTTCTGTATCAGGAGATGGAGAGTAATCTTCATCCTTGACTTCCGTTGAGCTGGAAGTAGGAGACTGAATTTCAAAGCATCGTGGTCTAGCTCGGGGGTGGCTAGTGGTAAATCCATTTGGAATCTCTGAGCCTACGGTTGGGTGGAAATGAGCACCCCTCTCAGCAGTTGCATCACGCCTAGTGGAACTGATAAGTGTTTTATGCCTTGTATTTTGAATTGAATATCATGAATACATGCTCATGTTTATATGCCCATAATGATTTCTATGTGAAATGATTGCCTGATGTTTT